>JAWNNQ010000346.1:0-475000 GCA_035044765.1 Leucophenga montana | reverse complement strand
GTTGGATCCTACCCCAAAGTAGGCATTATGTGAAGTGTCCGTCCACATGAAGCCACCATGTCAAATGTCAAGTTGATTTTGCTTGAAATTATAAAGTTTTTCATTAAAAATTCCAAAAGTGGGTGGTGGTTTTGCATGGGGGGTCCACCCTAAAATGTAGAAGTCACAAAAAGTTTATTCTTAATAAAACCAAAATTAAGATGTGGGTTTAAATGGGAGTTACTCCAAAAAAAAAATGGGTGTTGCCTTCATGGAGTCTCGAGAACTTGTTTTAGAAATATTCGATTAAATGTGGGATATTAGTTCCCATATTCACAATCAGACGGGACAGATTGAGATTAATGCTTTGAGGAGCAGAACAAGATATAAAAACTTTATGGTGTCTCTAGCGCCTCGTCCGATGATTACAAATGTCGTGGCAAAACATTATTCTCAAATATGTAAATGACATGCAAGTGATGTGAGTGTAAATAAGGTAACAAATATTTTAGAGCTAGCACGGCTATATCTGATGTAAATAGTACTTCTTATTTCTAGTCCTAATAGTTTCAAAAGTTTAGTAAAGTTAACAGCCGCCACGATATGCGGACTTTCATCATTACTGAAATTATCTCTTGAAACAAGAGGAAACGCTAGCTTTTGGAGCAAAGTTCAATGATTACTAATGAAGTTATGGATCATTGTATTGTACAAGTAGCATATCGGCCTCCTCCTTCGAATAGCTTCTTAGATGAGAAGATCTGTTTTCGGCCATTTTTCTAGAACTTATTTCTGCTGGTTCATTTTCACTAAGGTGTTTCTTCTGGTTATATAAAGTCTCTACACCAACTTTCAAGTCAATGTCTCAAAAATTGTGGGAGGAGCTGGTGAGGTTACAACAGACGGCTAGAATTACTCTCCGCGCCAATTTGAAAAAATGCATTCGTACAAGTCGCACCAATAAATTATGCAAAAGACCTCAAGCAGGAGTATATTATTAGTGCGAGCGAAAGAGACGCATATTTTAGCCTTGCACGAATGTTTTCATGAAACGAATACATTTGTGAGCCTCTAGTAAATAATTTGTGGGGTCCGTGATGTTTCCTTAAACACGTTTCAAAACTGTGATAATTTGTATGAATAGTATAAAAATAATACCAAAAATAATAGTAAGATAATTCGAATGGGTTCATCAGAAACATGTACGTATTTAAATTTTCAAAAATAAGACGTTGGGAAACATTTTTCAATGAAGTATGGAATACTACCCAAAAACATGTATTCAATATATTCTACTTTTGTTCAAATATTTACAACGATTTCAACAGTCGAAAAGTATATGATTGTAATGTGCTTTAAGGTGTCGATCATCCAGCGTTAAACATCCTCTATTGGCTCAAAGCATTTTTTTTTACTTTAAATGGTATTTTAGAAATGGAGTTAATAGTAGCAGGATATCAAGTTAGGCGAACTTAATTCTATAATTAATTAATAAATATAATGTAAATTATTAATTATCATACTTATTTATGTATGATTGTAATTTTTTGGTCACTACAGCATTCGTGGCTGTAGTAAAGAGCCATTTTGAATTTTGGAGTAGGTGTGGCTAGCAGAGTAGAAAACTGCACAACGCAGCATCTTCAAAATGCAACTGCTCGATTCATTGGCTGTGCGGCACTTTAGTTGCTTTGCAGGCGCCCAATCTTGAATATTTTACTGTGCACTTCTTTCTCAATATTTATTTTTATTTTTCGTTTACAAAAAACCAGTCTTCTTGTCGAATCGACGATGGCGGTAGCGGATGACGCTGTATCGAGCACGAGCTGAATGAGCGGAGTGCTAATGCAGCACAGAAATGAGCTTCCATACCCAGGTGTGATGTACTTGAATAACTTAACGCAACACAGCGGGCCACGGTTAAATACAAGAGTTCAGCTTGTGCGAAGCTGCCTGTGTGTATGTGTGTGTGTGCGTATGTGTGTGCATGTATGTACATATTATGTATGATTGTATAATAAGTTGACCAATAAGCATAAACAGCGCAGCATCCGCCCGCCATCTTATTAAAACGAAACAAGAGAGATCAAAAGAGAACGAAAAAAACTGCGTACCGAACTCAATCGAAAATTACACATATACATATGTATGTATACGGGTATATGTACATATGTAGCAAATAATATGAAGGCGCAATAGTACAATACGTATAATAATATGAATGAATATTTAAAAATACCCGACGTTGCTCAGATTTCAAAATAAATATCATAATTAAATTATTTTTTTTTTGGTTCTACAGAGGGATATAATATTAACGTTTGAAGTGAGAAGTCATTTTCGAAGCAAAATGTTGTAGACAATTTTACCAAGTTCGGCCGGGAGCAAGAGCGGAGAACCGAAAAAAAAATGGGTATCTATGTTTTTTATACACATATCCACGGTGTATATGTACGTACTTATTGATCGGATAAAAATTAGAACATTGAATGGATATTAAAGATTTATGTTTAATGTATTATTGGCGGATCGAAGGCATGGAACTGGGGAAAGTACCCCTCCCACCAACAGCATTTCTGTTCAGTACAAAAACATGTTTTTTTTCGCTTCATATTCATAAAATAATAGGTTTTTTTTTTATTTTTAGGATTTTATTTTTATCATTTCAGTGGACAAATTTATCTAGCGATGACCATCTATCAATTTATTGAGCTATTGACGCATCTACAGAATGTGTCAGAATGCAAATGAAACTTTTATCATTTTATCATTATAGACTTTTTGCCATACAACTATATGTTCTAGCAATGGTGTACCCACCACCTTTTGTGGCAGAGAGAGAATTTTTCCTGGGGGCCTTCTAGCCTTATATTTTAAGAAAAAAAGATCCATAAACGTCTAACAATTACATGTTGAGCCAAGCAATTAAAACAAGCTTCACAAGCATTTGACAAATCCAAACTTTTAAAGTGACCCAGTGTAAACTGTAGGTCTAATAGAGTACAAAATTTCTGTACATTTCAAAAATTTGTAACACCAACAAAAAACTGTTTTTGAACACTTCCAAAACATCAATAGAATTTCAACTGATTTTATAATAATCAAAGGGTTTTTAAGTATAAGTATTTTGTTTTTGTAAGCACGAATTTGATGCTGGAATGATAGAACTTGTGGCACAAAGCATTCATTCATTCCACTTAGTTCAATTTATTCAAAAAGAATTTATCACGCATAATTTGTGGCTCAATAAACTATCCTATTTACTAAAAACATGGATATATGTAAAGGTACTCCGTTCGATTCCACATTTCAAAATTACTGATTTCTCTACATTTCATTTGTATAATGTCAAACAAAAATTTTAATTCTTTGAAATAACTTTAAACTTCGTAATTGTTTTTTATATACCTTCAAAGCCATTTTCTTGAAAATTGAATGCTGTTTTTAAATAAAATGGCAAAAAATTTTATGATAAACAAAATGTTCAATCGAAATGCGCTGAAAGTGTAAAAAATGTAAATTGTAACTAATAATATCAAACATTATCGTGTAAACCCCTACTTATTTTTATTCTATTACCAAATCCTAGTTTACAAAAATGAAAAAACTATTCTTCTTCTTTCGAAAACCGTTGATAAGTCTAAAATGAATTGCATTATAAGATGATAATGATGGTGATAATGGGCCACTTACCTGCCCAAAAACAGTAAATTTTTTAGAAATACCTTTAAAAATTGCGGATGGTCAAAATTTTTCAAAAATGTACTTAACTAAACCTACAACTTGTCCTATTGGGTAACGTATTGGGCAAAAAAAAACAAAGTTTGGACGAGCCCTAAGGTGGGGACTGAGAGCAGATCGCTTATAGCTTATTTCAACAATTCTGCATTTTTTAGATGCCCTATGAATAATAAAAAACCAGCTCCAAGCTCTTAAAATGTTCCTTTGTTGACCAAAATTTGTTACCACCGAGCAGTTTCATCAGGTTTGAAAATAGAAAATAGTCGCAGGGGCCCAAATCTAGAGAATATGGTAGATGGGATTCGAATTCCTAGCGCAATACATACGGTTTAGCAATACACACGCAGTTTTGTCACGCGATTGCCTTTGTTATCAACTGACAGCAAATGCAGCACCCATTTTGAAGTCATGCAAAAAGGTTGGAACTCTTCTGGTCAAAAGTGCTCTCACATCCGCGTTTAAAATTCAGCTGTCCAATATTAAAGGATTGATATCGAAGGTGCAGAGTATTCATAAACTGTTACGTCGTTTATTTTTACAGAGTTTGAATAGTATTATAATTTAGTCACAATGTTTGCAGCGCCTTAAAGGAGGCATAGGAGAACCAATAAAGTAATCATCACGACAAGACGAGCCGATCTAGATCGATCTATGTCTGTCTATCTGTCCTTCTGTCTAACAGTGAGTTCGCCAGCGCCTTTTTTCTGTCAATTTTTAAAATATTGTTTTTTGTTTTGTTATAGGTATACCTCCCATGCCAAGTGTGAGAGTCGGTTCCACAGAAGTTGGGATTTTATCTTTTTAATAACAAGTATGTAAAAGATATTCGATTTTATTATTGTTGCTTTCTATGGCTGCCAAAAACAAACTGAATGATGAAACTGGATGAAAATTTTGCACCATATAAAGGGGTACGATTCCGAAAAATGGAATTGCTATTATTGCAAAATAAGAGATCAAGGCCGATTAATTTTATGACAAACCTCGTACTAATGATAAAGTGTGTAAAGCGTTCTTAATATTTGGTTTCACTAAAGTTTAGGTTTTCTCACAAATATATGTATACAATACATATATGTATAAAATATTTTTACCACACGTTTCTCACTCACTCGCTAATATAATTAGGTTGGCTTATGCGATTTTCCTTTTGATATTATATACATACATACATTCATATGTATTTGTATAACGTGAAGGCAGACCTAGTTCCCACACCAACAAAATTAAGAAAGAAAACGTAATCTTCGGTTAAACCAAAGCTTTAATACTCTTCACATGCAAATAAAAATGGACTACAAAACCTTTCAGTATTCATTCGATGTAACATAATTTTTTATACTTTTCAACACAATTAAATCGTATGAGTTATCATTCGATTTTAATCTCATAAAATAAGCGTGACGGGTTCATTCCGACAATTCCACTGACACAAATGTAAAGGCTTTGCCCATACGACGCCTCTAATTAATTATTTACAAACAATATCCTACAATTGGTCAATGATACCCTTTTCTTCTCTTTATGTTACACAGTTTGCGACAAAATTTTATACTATCCCCACTATGGAGGTGTAACTAAGTTTTACGAACGAAACTAGACATCTTCGAGATGAAACCGATTTCACAGCACAACCCTATTAGGGGCAATATTCATAAAGCAACACCACATAAAAAAAATGCTTTGATATTGGTTTGAGGTTTACATATTGTATACTACTAGTAGTCCATAAACAGTTGTATAATTTTTAGGAACCAATTGTACCCGATTTAGCATTTTAGCGGATCAAAGTTTTAAGTTATGTCATTGTCTGTCTGAGAGAAAAGTTCTCCGTCTAGAGAAGACTTAGACAAACTAAACTCACGGTATTGGGTCTATAAGTGCCACACTGCTACAAAAGTAACATGTAATTTCATAACTTGCAACCATTTTACAGCAGTGGTAAAAAACAAATTCAGTTGTAAATTTTTTTCGAAATATTTGTTATAATTTTATAGTCTGCCTAGATTTGCCTCAAAAATTCATTAGCATCCTTTATAATATGATATGTTGAAAGCAAAATTTAGATGCAAATCAAGGCCTACTACGAAGGAAGCTGGCATGTACAGGGTATAATATAGTCGAGCACCTTTTTCTTGTTTTAAATACATTTTTTAATTGATAATTTTGCGCCCTTTAAAATGGTATATAAATCCGAATAGTAGTTCAGAGAAAGTTTTGCTGCTTACTGTTGCATCCATATCTTGAGATCGAAGAAAACTAGATACAAAAATTTGATTGCTCTGAACATCAAGCTGCAAGAGCAAAGAAGCTAGTTGCTGATAAAGGTATATTAGCGTCAGCAAATTTAAAACTAGATTGAATAAAATTAGCTGCAGAAATGAAAGATATTATATATTTTTATGAAGATGATGAACATAGTCACAAATTTCCAGTAGAATAGGACTTTATTTTCATAAAAATCAAAAATGAAATGCAATACCATGCTAATACAAATTATATTGTGCAAACTTTCCGAATTGTTTAAATAATTTAAGTTAAGAGATCCAGAACTGGATTTTCGGATTTTCCAAATTCGCGAAGTGAAGACTTCCCTGAAGCGTTCTCGCTATTTGTGTTCGTCATAAGAACATCAATCTAATGCTGGATGGAATAGATTTGGAAAAATGGCATAAAGATTCTAATGTACCTCATAAATCTTATAATGGAATATCAAGTATAGCAGGATAGATGATAGGTGTATGATAAATTCAGAAATAGCGAAATGCTATGAGTTCATTGAAACACTTTGTGATCGATTGTTAAAACTAAAAATTCAACCCTTTCAACTGTGAAAGAGCAATCTTTATTTCAGTTCCTGGTAATGTTTAATTTTGTTCAAAATTATGCTTTTGTATTACGTATGTATTCTGCTGAAATTGAAAATAGCCAAAAAAAAATTGTTTTTCGCGGTATGAAATTTGAATTTTTTAATTTGCTTCAGTTTTAGATATCTATAGAATTAGAAGCAAGATATGTCAAACTAAAGATAAAGAAAAAAATTTCGACAAAAACTATCTTATCTATTCACAATTTTAATTAATTCCATTAAAAATAATATGTCGGTTTTTACACGCTTTGTATATGGTAAAAATTCATATACAGCCAAAAAACCAAAAAATCGAATTTTAGTACAATTACTGAAAAATCATAACTTTCGAATCAATCCATAGATTTATTCTCGTTTTGATTTTTTACGCAAAAAATACAAAACATGCCAATCTTAAATGAATTCTATTTTTCCTTCTTTTAAATGCAAATATTGAAAATTCTTCAAAACATATTTTCTATTCAATAGTATTGTAAAACATAAAAGTCAGGGTTTAAATAGGGGCTACCCCAAAAAGTGGGCGGTGCACGCCTACTGGTAAATGTGTATGAAGCGATGTAGTATATGTGTAAGATGCCGCCATATCGAATTTCAAGTTGATATTGACGTTTTCCATACAAATGCATAAAAGTGAGCTGTGGGTTTATATGGGGCTACCTCAAAAAGTGGGCGAGCCAAGCCCATTAATCTGTGTATGTTAAGCGACTGTCTGTGAAAATCGCATTTTAACCTAATATTGCCTTTAATAAAGAAGTTTTTCTAACAAGAACAAAAAAATGGCCAGTATGTTTGTATGGGGGCTATCCCAAGAAGTGGGCGGACCACGCGCATTAGTCTATGTATGTTAAGCGACTGATTATAAAAGGCACCACATTGCATTTCAACCTAATATTGACTTTAATGAAGAAGTTATCATACAAAAAGTCAAAACTGGGCAGTAGGTTTGTACCTCAAAGTTTAGGCGTGGCGGGTCAATATTGATACTATATTAAACTGCAATAAAAAGAAGTGTATGTGCAAAATTTTAACTGGATAGCATAGAAATTGGAACCCAAAAAGTGCGCAACAACATACAGACAGGCGGACAGACAGACGGACATGGCTAGATCAACTCGTCTCGTCCAGCTGATCAAGCATATATATACTTTGTGCCCCAATTAATGCGTTACAAACTTTCAGACAAACTGATAATACCACTTCACACTATGTGTAAATGGTATAAAAAATATCTACGTTATTATCGACCACAACACCCATGAAAAAAATTTAACTAATTAGAAAATATATCGCACTCTCCAATCATTTAATTTTCCCAAATTTCCAGAGACCGAAAATATTGCAAATTCCAATTTTTTGGATGCGAATAAGATGGGACCTAGTGTTTCCGAATGGATTTTTCGTGCTGAACACGAATCTGGGCTCAAACACTTTCCATCACGTCACGTTTTCGAGAAAATAGCGGTTGAAACTCCTATTTTTGAGCACAGATTCAGCATGAAAAATCTATTCGGAAAGACTAGGTCGCATCTTGTTCGCTAAACTCATGTAGGCCAGTGTTATTACATTAGCAACACATAGAGATAACCAGCATCAACAACGTCAGCCTGAAGATCAGACGAAGAATCACGCTTGGCAACCGCTGCTACTTTGGGCTCAGCAAGCATATTCGTAGTAGACCCATCTCTCAAAGTTCCTTCTTCTGTATCCGTCAGAAGCATGGGTCCTGACATCAATGGATAGAACGTCTTTGGCAGTATTCGAGAGAAAATTGTTCGTAATATTTTTGATCCTCTTAGAGTTGGACTCGAGTTTAGAACCCGTATGAACTACGAGCTGACATAGTCCAGCGCATTAAATGCCAGCGGCTGAACTGGGTTGGTTATCTCATCCGGATAAACCCCGAAACTCTAGCACTAAAGATTCACGACGGAAACTTGAACTTGATTTGCGATAGCATGATCAAAATTATACCGAACGATACATGACCGATAAACGCTTATAGTGCCACCTAGGTAAGTAAGAGTGCATTTTATTGAGAATTTATTCTTTCTTAATATTATGCCGAAAAAATACGTAGCATTAAATGGTGCTCAAAGTGTAAACAATTAAAAAAAAATAAAAATATGAGATTATTTCGTTCAAACCCCTACTAATCGTACTCTGCCCTGGAAGGACAAGGATACACTAAGCTTGTGCAAATGTATGTAACAGGCAGGAGGAACGCCTCCATCAGACATATAAAATATATATATATATATATATATATATATATATATATATATATATATATATATATATATATATATATATATATATATATATATATATATATATATATATATATATATATATATATATATATATATATATATATATTCCTGATTACCATCAAAAGACGAATCGATATAGCTATGTCCGTCTGTTCGTACGTGCGTCGTATGTTTGAAAAACGAGATCTCGGAGACTATAAAAGATAAAGAATCCGAACTTTTACTTTTATATTCTCCTGATACACGTGCAGTTCAAGTTTAGTACAAATTTGGAATGTCGTGCCTACAATGAATTTGACTATGTATCGTGAAATTCAGATTATTCAAGATAAATAAACCGGAAGAAAAAATGTTTTAAATTTGTTGTTCTATTTTATTTTTTTTTTTTGCGTAGATTTGTTTTTTGTTTAAAACTAGTAGAATCCCGCGACGTTGTACGCGGCCCTCCCCTTTCCCCTGCAATTCCTTCCCCCTGCCACTCTTCTTAAAAAATCCAGACAAATTTCTGTTTATCCCCAATTGCCACGAAACTTCACAGGATTACCCTCGGGACTATTTTGAATATTGCCACAAAATTTGATCAAAATCGGTTGAGCGGTTTCGGAGTTTATAGAGAACCTACATACATACTTCCATTTTTATATATATAGATTTAAACAAAAAAAATGATTTATATTTACAAAAGAAATTATTTTTTTATGTTTAAAAAACAAAAATTAATTATTTGCATTAGAATATGAAATGCGGCAGAGTATTTCGCGTTATTCCTTGTTTCATTTACCCTCGATTATCAAAAATAAAACATTTATTTTTCTTGTTTCCAAAACAGTTAAGAAAATTATATTCAGTTGAAAATTTACTGAGTACTTGAATGATAATTGAGTTAAGCGCATAAAAAACAGTTTTTATACCTGGTGGGCCCTGGTGGGCCAAGTGTTTGTTCATACTATCGAGATGTATAACCTACTCTAGGCCGCTTTAAACTTGCAACGAGTTTTCATTTAAAGTGTAGCACTATGCCATAGATTAATCTGTTTATATTACTGGTTGTCGGCCAATCAAGTACAAAGGGAAACGAACATGCAACTCTCCGGTGTACTTGCCGTAATTGTGTGAACTGACTGTGTTGCGACTATATCCTCTTCACGGGAATGCTAGAAACAGTGTTTTAGAAAATTAATTTCTATATAAAACCCAATCAAAAAATTGATTCTGCCCTATAATCCAGCTAGGGGCGATACTCTAAGTCGTATATACTTTCATAGCCATAGATTTTAAGTATTGAGGAAAAAACAATTTCTCAAAAATTAATACATACAACTTTTATAGTCAAAGAGAGTTTGAATAGTATTATCATTTAGTCACAATGTTTGCAACGCCTTGCAGGAAGCATCGGAGACCCCATAATGAGTCGATCTAGCCATAACCGTATGTCTGTCTGTGCGTTCCTCCCACCCCCTACTCCCTCAATTTTTTAAGAAGCAACTCATGTTCAAATATGTCCGCGATTTATCCAATCGAAGAAATAGCTCCCATACAAAAAACACTTTGAATTTTTTTAGTTGATTGTTTCAATTTTCGTTTTGTATGAAAAAACTATCAAACCAACATTTCATTGTTTGATGGAATAGGGTGCAGACAAACTGACCGACAGAGGTCTCCGATGATTCCTTTAAAGCGTTGCAAAGATTATGACTAAATTAAAATACAATTCACTGTGTGTGAATAGTATAAAAATCTGATTAAGCCTTTAGTAAAATAGAAAATCGCAAAAGTAAGTGAAAATGCGAGCATGGCACAATGTCTCTGAGATCTCCTGTTTCATATAATCAGAGAAAGGTATAAAATGTATGAACACACTGTGTTCTGTTGTTCGAGAATTTTTGCTAGCGTATCATGCTGGTGCTGTTACTTCCCTTTTTCTTTGTCTCTTATATGGGGACGAGGAACCGCGCATTTTTTCTATGCATCTTATATTTTTCAGTGTCATTTACATATGTACAGAATCTCATACATCGTTGTCAAATACATTTATATTAATTTATATTTACTAGAGTTCTCCCAGTGGTCGCAAGGGCCGCCCAGAAATAGAGCGGCACTAAGTGAGCAATTTATTTGCAATAATTAATGCACAGTTATAACAGAATTTTTCTTGGTGTATAAATTCTCTCTCCGTTTTGTTTTATACATTTGTTTGATTCCTCTTCTTTTAAAATTTTACCAACAAAAACACTATCAAAAGACACTCAACAGATGCTCGCCAACATGTTTGCAAGTGCGCCGACAACAGTTTCGAGCCTAACGTCGAGCTGCACGACCGACATGCTCTACAATACGAATCGCTTTTAAGAGCAGGACGGAGATAGATATTTTTTTCTCTATTCTTCCAACTCAAACCAAAGGAACCGAAAGAAACAAAAATGATAGCATCTAATGCGGAATCCACTATATTAATATATTATTTTACTATGGATTAAATGTGCGTACAAAGATGTAAATAAGAAAATGGACAAATTATACGCCTCTTTTTCATTGTGTGTATACTGCGGCGCCAAACCAAAACAAAACATTTTCAACTGCGGCTTATTCCTATGCCGTCGCTCAGTTTGACTTTTTTGTTGTTATTTTTTAGCAAATTGAAAGTAAAATTGCGCTTGCTTATTTATATATAGATATTCATATATATGTACATATTTATATTCAGAAATAATACTTTATACTTTGGGAACGTGACACCGCCGATTTTTCATTATCAATTTGATATGTACAGTGGACCCTACGTATGGATCTTTGTTTGAAAATCATATAAATTCTAAAATTTTCAAAAATTAAATCCATGAGATATGTTTACGATATCGTTAAGGTATTGTTATTAAAACGATTACTGTTAAGAGAGTTACACACAGTATCAGATGTCTGGAAACTTTATCAAATATCTTTGAGTTCTCTATCACTTTTAGTTCAAATTTGTAGATATTCGACACTATATTCAATGCAATGCGATGAAGGTGTCAGATACTTACATACATACTACCGTCTAAACAGAGCTTCAGTTGAAAAATATGAATAACAATACACTTAACGTCTGCAGGTTATGAACTTCAACTAACTTGAATTAGTATGAACAATATATCGATATTTTTCCTAAAATTGAACGATATATTGTTTATTTCTGAATATCGATATTAAATATATTTCGACGTATGAACAATTCTAATATGTACCAAATTTCATCCATCAGCTTAAAAAGTTCCAGAGAATTTGGTTTTTCTCGTATATTGTGGGCGTTTCAGCAGATCTTCCAGTAGATTTTATTCCTTCTGGTGCTGTTTAAATATGTACCAAATCTTATTCATCTACGTCAAGATATGATGAATTTTGTTTATCTCTTATAGGAATGCCATTGCTCATTTTTTCAAAGGTTCTAATTTCTCCCGATACCCATTTTATTAGTGTTCAGAAGCTTTATAAGCATTCATATTTTTCTATTTAATCTCGTATTGATTTGTACAATGAAGCGAATTAATTTAGCAAATAAGAATAAGATTAATTATCGGAAACATTCCTACGACTTATTTATTGAATTGTTATTATTTGTGAAGACTAAACCCAACAACGTACATAAATATATACTACGAGTATAAGTTTAAAAATACAAAATTTGCTCTAGCACATTAACTCAATTTTGAACTATTTACATTTACAAAAAACATCCTGACTTACTTACAAAACAGTACATCAGAAATTAGTAAATTAACCTGTTTTTGAAATATATAATTGATATAAGAAATATCTTAATCAAATTTTCAGTCTCCAAAAAAATATCAAAACTATGCGGGATATGAATTGTAGTTATTTTAACTAAATATCGTAGAAATAGGTAAACCTAACCTTTTTAAACTAAGTACTTCCAATGAAGTTTCCTCACGGACAGACAGACAAACAGAAGATATATACGTGTAGACTCTTCTTATTGCCTTGACCATTTCTCTAGCAAATTTTACAAACATAATTTTACAAACATAATTAGAGTACGTCCAAACAAAAATGCATCATAACTGGCCAAAAGTCTCATTTGACTGCGGACAAAGACGCGGGTGTTTAATATAAAAACTAAACGATATACAAAATTCACACTTGGTGACCTCGAGAAAGAGGGCAACATTACTATATTCTTTCTTTTAGCATTTTCTCCTTTGATTTTCGAGCTAGATGATCTAAGACTGTGCGCGAGACTCGAGCGGTTTACTTTCCACTTGACCAATTCAACAGCTGAATGTAGACGGAGTTTTACCCACAGCAAGACAGTTCTGAATTATTCGCGGGTGTATTTACATATTTATACTTTGAGAAATGTACGTAAACACACACACACACACACACACACACAGCTAACAAATACTGAAGCTTTGTAAGAGAAAAAGGGAGAGGGACGATCCAACTTTGCTGCGGGGGATCTAGAGAAAAAAAAAACGCAACACGGTAAAAGAAGCCAAAAGACAAAAACTGGGGCTACTCACATTTTTAGCAAATGCTGAATTGCTGCTGCCCTCTTACTTGATTTTATTTACGATTATTATACCTATATGCTGCACTTGTATGTGCCTACATGTGTATGTGTGTGTGTGTGAGTGTATATTTTTGTATCTTTCGTTGTAATTGTATGACTCAGTTCGGTTCGGTCTAAAATCCCCATCTTACCTACTCGTACTACTAAGCAATGTCTGAGTATCTGTATATATACTATATCTGTATATGTGTGTATGCTTGTGCTTATATACATCGCATTTCTTCACCACTACTTGCACATTTTGATTTTTCATTATGGTTATTATCTTGAAGATATGTATCTTAGCTTCGCTTGGATATAATTAAACAGCAAAAAGCAGCAGAGAATAACAACAACAACAAACAGCTACAGAAAAAAAAATAGATGTAAAAAATCAAGCATGGGAAAAATGTAAATATTACTTGTAATTTGTTAGTATATGATGTGGATGTTCGTGATCATATGAGGGTTCCATTTTATGACGAGCGGCAGGGAACGAATACGCCTGCCCTGCGGTAGATACTACTTCACTTCACGCCACTTCAGTCCAGTGACGGGCGGTCGGATCGTATTGTGTCGATACAGAGTAGAGGGCGGCGACGGACTGTGCGGAGATACCGATGCCTGCTGCTGCTGCTGCTGCTGCTTCTTGTGACGGTGGCAGTTAAAGCGGTTGTTTTTTTTTTTTTGTATCTTGTTTCTTGGTAGTGTTAGACGTAGTTGCTTGCGTTTTAGCAGGGCCAAAAGTATTTTGCTTAATGTTGCATTATTCCGTTAGTTTTTCCCTTAGCTTTATGGTGATTAAGACGGCAACGGCGGCGGCTGCTGCCTCTGCTGCTGTTAGCCGTGGTACCATTTTTCTTATTGCCAACTTGAAATAAATTTTGCGTTCACACATTTACATATACAAAGCTACAAAAGTATATTTTTTATATAAATCTTAACATGGAACATACACACAAATATGTACATACATATACTGTTGTCGTTGGGCAAGCAGACTCTAAGCTACTAAGTAGTTTTATGCTAACCCAGTTAGGAAATATTTTGAAATAATTATTTCTTGATTAAATGCTCTTTTCTGCAGTAGAATTTTCTTTTTTTTTTTTCCTCAGCATCTAATAAGAAATGCATGCACTTCCATTCGATTTCTCTTTAATTAATAAGTAAATTTCGACGAAATACACTTTGACACACTCAATTCAAATAATATAACACTTTGCAACATAACATTTTTCAACTTCATTTCTTTTTAATCACTCTTATGTATTGTTGTAGCTATTTATAAGTATGTATTCAATTCGCAAGTGATCTCACATAAAATGTATTATGGTTTTAAATTTAAACATGGTAGAGTTTTCTGAAGGACTTTGAGGTATTTTAATACAGTTCATTTTGCTCGTATATTTCTATTATACCGTATAGTTAAGTTTACACATTTTTCTTTTCCTAAATTCATTTTGAAAAACAACTGTACATATTTTTCATGACATTTAAATGTAACACAGTGAGTGTAGTTAAAAATCCGTAAACCGAAAACTGCAAAAAATCACTCCGAATCGCAACGAGAAATGAAACGCTATACAGTCGAACGATCGAAAACGGGCACTCAAACCGAATTGAATCGACGCTTTGGCCACTCTACACTACACTCCCACGAAAAGTCAGGCTGAGAGAAACGCGTTAACGATCTTGAACAGTCTAGCGACTAATGAATGCTGTTGCTGTTGCTGAAAATCAAGGGCTCTAAAGTTTTACATACTAAAATGATAATCGTATATAAATACTTCTATGTATATGTGAGCTTGCTAGCAAGTCTCTCTCTCGCTCTCTGAGACACAAGACAAGTGCATAAAGCCTGTCTCAGACACTTTGAATTACTGCAATAACACGAAGAGAGAACAAAGAGTTTAGTTATTGTGTCTCATTGGTACTAATACATTCTCTCATGCATATACTTGTATAGGGTCTTACAAAAAGTGTCTGGACTTTAAATTTAATACAGTTAAAAAAGTTTTTCATAGTTGTAGGCTCTCACTTTAAAACAAGAAAAGTGATATACTCGTACTTTAAAATATTCTTTACATTAGTAATAAATAAGTCAAATCTAAGCTATTGAAATAATGCATATTTAGATTGTGTATAAAGAGTATATTTTTTCTTGCAAATAATACTAAATTCCTAAACAAAAAACTAAATAGTTCTCCAAAAGTTTATACATACGGGTATGTACTCAAAACAACAACTGTTCTCATATAGTGATAAAGAAAAGTATGTTGACTACGGATATTCTTAAATCAAGTACATATTGCTGTTTCACGAACTGAGCTAAAATTGTTGTATTTAGAATTGATTTAGAGTACAAATGGACTCGAAAGGTCTTATTACCGGAAGAAAAAAAAGTTGTACTCAAATCAATCCAATTTTTTTTTCTTAAAACAGTCCGTTCTTGATTTATTACATTCAACGTGAGTACACATATTAACATGCCACGTCCAGTTTTTACGGTAACCCTCCCCCTACACAACGCGAACCCCCTTTTAACTGTTTTTATAAAAATCTTTTTTTATTATGGACGGACACATATCTCATTGGATGACTCCGCCCATGTTTTCCCATTTGTATAAGAAAGTTTTTATTGTAGTCAGTAAACTTAAAAATTGGCATGACTTTTTGGTGTAGACCCCATACAGACCACCTACAAACCTGTACAAAAGAAGCTTTTTATTGTAGTCAACATCAACATACAAATTGACATGGTGGCTTCTAATGAACGGCTCTTTTACACATATATCATTCGGTGTGATCACAATCAATGGGTGTAGGCCCCATTCAAACCCACCATCCTCTATAAAGCTACTATATGATTTGAAATTTCAAGTAGATCGTATCAGAGCTTAGATTCTGTTCGTTATTTTGTTGATTTTTATTTATTCTGCTTTATTTGATTTGGTGTCATATTATTTGGTGTCAAAACAATTTTTTTTTTTTTAGATTATACAACAGTAAATAAATTCGAAATTAGATATCACAACACTAGATCGACATTGTCATATAATGGCCATTTTCACAAATATTCTGCTATTGGTTACAAAAATTAAAGATGTTACCCATAACGTTATGTAACATTACGGCGCCCCTTTAAGGCTTTGTAAAATAAGAGACAAAATTTTAATGCAATAAATAACTGAAATATATATTATAATGTAAATAAATGGTTTATATAAATTAACCTTAGTTCCTAGTCTCAAAAATGACGCAAACCACACTTCAAATAATTAGAACAAAAATACAACAAATGGAAATCTTTTATTTACCAATGTTTTAAAAGTTGTTCATTCTCATACAACGGCTTCAGTAAAATATAATCGCTATATCCCCTCACTGTAGATGTTATCGATGTCAACATTATCAGTTTCTCAATACTTTTTGCCGTTGATATTTATTCACTTTTCTCACGCATCCGAATAAGATTCACAGCAACTAGTAAATTTTCTAGTTTCGCATACTGACCATATCAAACGTATTTTGACCACATCAACCAATTATAAGAAGTCCAATCTTAACTATTAAATCTTAAGTATTAACTATTAATTCTATACATATAATATACGAAAGAAAATTAAAAAAAAAACTGAATTTAATGAATTGATTGAACCACTACTGCAATCTTACTTCTTTTTGCAAAAATATTTCCGATATATTGGTGAAGTCCGATATAGAGGCGTGTTTCTGTCTGAAACACATAAAGTATCTATCTATCAATGTGTCACACCCACTTTTAGGAGAAACCCTCATACAGACCTCGCTCACTTTTCACTACAGAAAAATAAATTCTAAGTTTTTGTACGTGAACTGTTAAAAGTATGAGAAATTATTTGAGTCACCCTCTATATTTTTGTAAGTTGGCCGATCGCGGGAAAACAAACCGCAGCCCGATAGTGAGAAACTCAGAGAGCAAAGCAAAGTGCAGCAAGTTGAAAGTAAAACGGAGAGAAAACCGAATCAAAAGCCCGAACCAGAAACCGAAACTCCGTGGAGCGTGACACAGAGAGCGCTATTTTTTTTAGCTCTGAGCTTAGTTTCCTGGCCTGACCGAGTTCTTTAGAGTGCAATCTGACGCTTATTTTTCTGCTGCTAATGATTAATATTCGTACTCGCTATTTACATTTTTAAATAGTATCACAAACTAAATATGCGGTGCGGGGTGTGAAGTCATTTCCAGCTCCAACAACAAAACCAGTTCTCATTTGTTGTGGGAGCTTCGCATTGGATAGTTGCTATTGGTGGAGCTAAGCTAAGCTAGCTAAGACGCACATGTTCCATTGCGAGGCAAGCGTATGTGTGTGTGTTTTCGTATTGTACACAAATACATCCAAGTCGGAGATGTCACGACCGCTCTCACTCTTGGGTCCCAGCTCCATTTCCTCCATAATATGCAAAGTAGGCAAGATCGGCGAGGAGCGCTGAAATTATTGAATATTCAAACAAGAGTAATTACATATGATCGGTACTTAGGCAGATTTACACACTTAAGCATATAACTATACATATGTACATACATACATGTGTAAATATTTAGATACTTAATATTTAATATAATTAATATAATAATTTAAATATAATAATTTAAACATCAATAAACTATTGTATTATGCAGAGTATCATATAGGGATATAACGTAGTCATGAATGAACTACTGATGCATTCTTACTTGTTTTTGCATAAATATTTCCGATATATTGCTAAAGTCCCGTATAGAGGCTTATTTTTTGTCCATAACACATAAAGTATATATCTTTCATTGTGTCACGGCCGCTTTTAGAAGTGACCCTCATACCCACTTTTGGATTTCTGTATGAGAGTAAGTAAGTATAATAAGTAAGTAATTTTAAATTCTGGACTAGATAGTCTCTTAAAGACGTACTGAAAAACATATTTTTTTTTTGTTTTGCTTGTAGCATAATCGTTTTTCATCTTTATCGCTTTAAGTTTTTTCTTATAATAAAACGAAATATATTTTACTGTACCTAGTAATGATCTTGAATAAATTTTAATATACGTTTCGTCATCCATTACAACGCACTCAACAGTGTCTTTAAGCAAACGGTCGCACAATTTTAGAAGCATTGATTTTCCGACATTTGCCTGTTTTTAATTTTTTTTTTTGGAACTATCCGTTTTCAGAACCGTTTTTAGAAAATAGGAAAAATAGCACACCGCGCATATTGGCTATATTTCTTTAAAACTCTCGTTTTTGTATTTATATATTTTTATTTAATTTTTTTTTTAATTACTTAACTTTAAAATAAATTTTATACATAGAAAAAAAATATATCGTTTATGTTTAAAAAGCAAACATTAATTATAAGAATATGATACGCGGCAGGGTATTTAAAAGTCGTGAATTCACGACTGATGCAGTCTTCCAATTTTTTTAAAATTAATATGTACTACCTACCTTTTTCGATCATCTTACATCGTTCTTTTTGGAAAATCTTTAGGGGAATAGGTCTCCTCGTACTTGTTGATCACATTTTTTACAGCATTTACACCGACTTTGAAGCGTTTGTAGAACTCACTATACTAATTTTTTTTTTTCAGTGCATTTATTGTGTATAATTTACTTACGCACGTGCTCTATGAGTCGATGCATCACGAAAAGTATAATACGAATAGCGCAACAATAACAATAAAAACAGAATCGCCACAGTTTGTAGCGGTACTTTTCGAAATGAGAAATATTTTGTTGGAAGAGTGCTGTTTTTCTCGGTACTTTGCTTATATGAACAAACTTCTCAACGGTATATTTGTATATTTATATATATATATATATATATATATATATATATATATATATATATATATATATATATATATATATATATATATATATATATATATATATATATATATATATATATATATATATATATATATATATATATATATATATATATATATATATATATATATATATATATATATATATATATATATATATATATATATATATATATATATATATATATATATATATATATATATATATATATATATATATATATATATATATATATATATATATATATATATATATATATATATATATATATATATATATATATATATATATATATATATATTATATATATATATATATATATATATATATATATATATATATATATATATATATATATATATATATATATATATATATATATATATATATATATATATATATATATATATATATATATATATACATATATTTTTTTTTTTTATTTCCTAACATTAGTTCACATTTTAAGCATAAATAAGTAAGAGTGCTACAGTCGTCACTTCACTAAGGGATACCGGATTCAGGATAACATGCAAAATTAGGCACGGCAGACCCCACATACTCCTAGTATATATATTTTTGATCAGCATCAAAAGTCCGTCGTTCGTTAGTTTAAACAATTTTGAATGCCACGCCACGGTTTTAAAACTAAACCAGCCAAAAAAAATGTTTGTTGATATTTTTTATTTTATTTCTTTTTACACTTGTTTTTTATTTACATATTAAAAAAAAAAAAAACGTTATCTACGGTTAAACCGAAGCTCTAATTATTATACACACGAAATTTGAAACAATATTGTAAAACATAAACGAGTTTGTTTAGGGGCACTTCCAAAAAGTGCACGGTAGCATATGTGTGTGAAGCGACCATCCATAAGAAGCCACCATATCGAATTTCTAGCCGAT
This sequence comes from Leucophenga montana, assembly GCA_035044765.1. Taxonomy (NCBI): domain Eukaryota; kingdom Metazoa; phylum Arthropoda; class Insecta; order Diptera; family Drosophilidae; genus Leucophenga; species Leucophenga montana. The sequence continues at coordinate 454,841 of JAWNNQ010000346.1, read as the reverse complement.
ATTGACTTTAATAAAGAAGTTTTACATACAAATACATAAAAGTGTTTGAATGGGGATACCTCAAAAAATGGAAGGGACACGCCCATTAGTGTATGTATATTAAGCGGCTGTCCAAAAAAAATCAACACATCGAATTTCAACCTAATATTGACTTTAATAAAGAAGTTTTTCTTACGAAAAACAAGCTTATCAGGAATATATATATTTTATGTAGTCTGCCACACTTTCTTCTGCATGTTATATACATTGGCACAAACTTAGTGCATCCGAACGGAATATTCTCAATTTTTTTAATTTTTTACTCTTTAAATTTTTACATTTAATACTTGGTATTTCTCGGCATAATAGATAGAATAAATTCACAATAAAAAGGCAACTTACTTACTTACTTACTTGCTTACTTAGGTGGCACTACAAGCGTTTATCGGTCATGTACCATTCGATATAATTTTGGGAGCAATATCTTCTAGTGAATAGTCTGGTTATAAAAAAGTTTCCTTACCAACTTTCAAACCAATATTTCAAATAGGGCAGACAGAAACCCACAGACAGACAGAAATGGCTAGCTCGACTCCTCTTGTCATGCTGATCACGAATTTACGTATATAGTCGTACTTTATGGAATCTCCGTTGCTTTCTTTAAGGCGTTGCAAACATTGTGACTAAATTTTTATACTGTTCTCTGTGTGAAGAGAATAAACTTTTTGTATACACAAAAAAAATGTGTTTTATGTTTAAAAACCTTAATTAATTATTTGCGTAGAGCATCAAATGTAGAACGGTATTTCGAAGTCAAGAGCACAAGAATGCAGCATTCTTCCTTCGATTTTATGTTCAGTGATAATTCTTTACCACTTGGACGGATTTCGATTATTCTTTTGAATGATGATTTTTAGAAACAAATTTGATATACAAATTAAAATTATGATAATCCATGAGAATATTATCAAAGTTTCAAATTTGCATATGCTTATACGTAACAAATGGACGAATTTTTATTGGTTTTTTCGCTAGCGAACACTTGTAGTGAAACGACCTCAGCAAAATGTTTCATATGCAAAGCGAAACAGAGATGAAAAGTTTTAACAGAAACTAGTCGTTATTAATTTAGATTGTTACCGCAACAATCGTAAAAACGTTTTTCGGCGATGAAATAATATTCTACATTAACATCATGTCCTTTGGATACCATTCACATATAGTGTGAAATGGTATTATCAGTTTGTCTGAAAAGTTGTAACGCATTAAAGGGGGCATAGAAGACAACAAAAATTATATGTATATATTCTTGATCAGCTCGACGAGACGAGTCGATTTAGCTATGTCCGTCTGGATGTTATTGCGCGTTTTTTTTTTTGGAAAAACAATTTTGAGGTTTCCTGTTGTAAATTGGCACGTAGACTTCCTTTTATTGCAGTCAAATAGAGTATCAATATTGATAGAAATATAGTATCAATATTGCCACGCCCTGTTCCCGCCCACTTTGTGGGTAGCCCCCATACAAATCCATGGCCCATTTTGTGATTTTGCATGAAACACTTTTTTAAATAAGTCAATATCAGCTTGACATTCGATGTGTTGCTTTCATATGAGTGGCTGCTTCACATAATCGTCTATATACAAATTTTTGAGGTAGCCACCATACAAACACACCGGTCACTTTTATGCATTTGTATGGAAAATTATTTCAGTTAAGTCAATATCAACTTGAAATTCGATATGGTGGCTTTTTATTGATGCTCGCTACACATATATTAATGGGCCTGTACCGCCCTCTTTTTGAGGTAGCCCTTATAAAAACCCACCTCTCCCCGTTTATGTTTTACAATACGATTTAAAATTTCGTGTGAATACTTTTAGAGCCTCGGTTCAGCCGAAGTTAACGTTTTCTCTTATTTATATTTTGCTTACATGGGCCGAGCGTGTAGATGTCAATCGACGCCGTTTCTCATATATGATCATTCTCACATTTTGAGAAACTCATGATCAAAATTTCAGACCTTTTAGAAGTATTTTTGACCGCCATATAAGTGCAACTAATTTGCAATAGAATAAAAACAAAACAAAAATTTTAACTTTGGTGGTACCGAAGCTTCAATACCATTCACACGGAGTTTCAAAATGTGAACTTAGCAGCTATTAAGAGAAAAAATATTTGCCAACGTTAAGAACCTAATCTTGGGTGGTAAGTTTGTATTGGGTATACTCCTAAAACCGAATGGGACACGCCCATTAATATATGTGTGGATACTCTATCTGCTTTAGACCAAAATAAGCTGAAATTCAGACATATATCTCATGAATTGATACAAAAACCAGAACGAACGCTGCATTCGAGTGTACTAGACTTCGAGATACCCTGTAGCTTGTTCAAGCCTCCTTATATGAACCATAGATTAGAGGTCCGATCTGGACAAGTGCGGGATATGTAATTAGAATTGTTGAAATATTAGAATTAATCTATACTAATATTATAGATGTGAAAGTAACTCTGTCTTTTTCTCGCCTAAACCGTTGAACCAATTTTTATAGAGATACATAGATGGAACCTTGGAGAAGCACATTTGCTTCTTTTTTGTCGGAAAACAAAACTTGAAGGGGATGAAATAGAGGATGAAAGTATGGGTAACCAATGATTTCTCAAGTTGAGGATTAAAAAATTCGTCATATCTTTACTTTTGGTAAAAAGCAAAGAATGTTTCTGCGTCTTTGACCAATCAAGGTGAAATAAGGAATGTTTTAAAGGGGAGAGGAGAAGAGGAAAGGGCAGAAACGCGCTAGTTAAAAATAAAAACAAAAAATTTTCATTAAAAAACTCAAAAATGGAGGTAGGGTGCCATCGGGCTACCCCTTATAGTGGTCCGGTCTGGGTCTATATGGAATACATTGTAAGGATTGATGTATAATACGACAAATTTGAAATTTCTAGATTAATTAAGAACACAAACAAAACTTAAAAATTAAGACAAGTTGGTAAAGGGGCTTCCACTTATAGTCATCACATATGGACCTATGCGGAATATTGTACTGGGTGTCTCAAAAGAAAGTTCACATTTGATATCAGCAATCAGCAAGATTGCGTGAACGCAACTATACCGTGGGGCGCGGGGGGTATGTCAATCGCTAGTCTAGCTTTTGGAAATTAAGTCGCTATGGAGCGTTTCTCGGGAGCGGACCGTGCGTTGTCCGCACATGAGTTTTACAAAAACGGTAATTCATTCAACGTGCATAGATTATCATTGTTCCGCATTTTACACAAAGATTTAAAGCTGCACCCCTACAAAATTTAGTTGGTGCAAGAATGAAAGCCTCAGGATGAAATTTTTCCTGGCAAATTGATCATCAGGAGAGGTGACATAAATATGCCTCCAAGAAGTCCCGATTTAAACCCTATGGACTTTTTCCTGTGGGGTTACGTCAAATCTAAAGTTTACGGCAACAAACCGACTTCCCTGGCACAATTAAAAGAAAATATCCGTCACGAAATGGCAGCCATCACGGAGAATACCTGCAGAGCCGTGATAGGAAATTTTAGTGAACGATTAAATGAATGCCGTGAACGCAACGGTTTACATTTGGACAATATCATTTGTTAAGAAATAAATTCCCACAGTGTGTATTAAAATTATATTTATTTTATAAAATGCTATTTCGTTCCAAGGACATAGAATTCGTCTCTCTACTTAAATGTAAGCATATTTTCGAAAGTGCAAACCCACATTACAACAATAAATTTTGTGATACAAGCATCCAAAGTGATTAATATTTTTCCCTACTACGAGTGTATTGCGATAGCATGATCTTCTTCAGCTCATCTACATATATTATTTATATCATAAAATCGGAGACAGATGAAAATGAAAGAAGATAGCTTTATGATGTTTGAACATTTGGCGCATAATAGAAAACGTTAAATAAGTCTGTAAGTTGTTATTAGTATAGCATATATCTAAATCCCAAATCGATTAGCTGCACATGTATCAACTGGAAAAAAAATTTACATGATGCGTACATGTTGCATCGGCTGCCTGGCTAACCATGCCCAGCCCCTACCCACAACATGCAAGTACATATGACTAAAGAAATCTCGTCGGTCGGTCGTTCGGTCAAAAAGTGCATTTCATAATTAAGCGGTGGTCGTTGATCGCAGAATCTTTTTGCGAATGAGTCAATGCAGAAGGCCTTGGGTTAGATGCAAAATATTTGTTTATCGCATTCAGATTGCACTGGCCTGCGGCAATCGAAACAGTGGATTTATATACACTCACTCATTCGGAAAGATGCACGCGCCACCGCAGCGGAGGATTAAAGCATTTGTCCGTCCGTATTGTTCTTCTTCTGCTTTTTAGCCCGCATGTTGATGATATTTAACTTTAACTTTTGCTTTAATGCTCATCTGCGGCCATGGAACGAGTGCTCCAAAAATGTGGGCGTGTGACACTCCGCTTCATTTCCTATCGCAGACAGATCTTTCCTAAACGCGCAGAGAGCAGAAAAACAAATTATTGATAAGACAATCATGCACTGTGCGAAAAACTCTGCAAAGCTTAAGTGAAGCCAATTTGAGGTTTCTCATCTTGACGCTAATCAGGAATGAGCTCAGTGTATGTGCTGTAGGTATATACATAGGTGCAGTGGCGCTTATCAGAGATGGTGTGGCATAGTGAGACTAGGCCTGGCCTGGCTTTGCTGTCTGGTCCTTCGTTTGCCGGTTCTGAAGACCTGTGTGTGCTTAAGTTCAACGTTTGACTTCGGATCGCTGGCTCGCTTTCTGGCATTTGTTATGTAAGCTTTCTTGTGCTATACCCGCTTTGAGGTGTGCGGCGAGCATTTGGACATCTTTATGAGACTGCGGTAGGTATAAGCGCACCGTGAATCTGTTTGCTTAAATGTACATACATACATTCATACACATGTATAACTCGTATATGTTTTGGTTTTCAATGTGCTTTCCATCAATGTACTCATTTTAATTTGAGTCATTTAAGTGACTTTGTAAACAGGGAAAATTACACTAAATCAAAATTTTAGAACAAGACTATTATGTAATGCCTTGTTTCCACCAAAAAGTGGAAGGTTTGAAATTTACCAAAAAAAAAAGGGAAACTGTGGAATTTCTCTAACATCTTTCTATGATGTCAAAGATTTTTAGCTGGTTCCCAACAAAACTCCCTCGTAAATAAAAGAAAACAAGAAAAACATTAAAATCGATAGAACCAAAGTTTGCATGCTCTTCACACTTTTTTTCATTTTGATCGGCAAAGGTGTTGTTTACTTCAGTTTTATTTTTTTTAATTTTTAAGGGATTAGATTAAAATATTAAATTTTATTCATATATTTATTTTTTAACCCGCATATACAATATTTAGCATGAAATTCGCCTTTTTGACGGTTGTAGATGAGGGATGTAGACAATTTTTTAGCTCATGAAATTATTAGAAAGAATTAGAAAGAAATAAATTTAAAGAAAGTTTGGGCCGAGCGGGGGTTTGACCCAGGCCAGACAGTCGCTGCATATTTTTTATGTATAATTTTTTTAGATTTAGATTTTTAGAAGCTTATAAAGTCTTAATATTAATGTACCACGTTCACTTTTTGAAATTCTTATCAGTATTTTTATTACATTGCTAGTTAAGTTTATTAAACTGAAAGTAACAAAATTTGAATTATAGCACCGGCAACTGAGGGTTTTATGGGCTCTTCCCGCCCACTTTTTAAGGTAGTCCAACACCGCAACTAACGGTTTTACCAAAAAAAAAATTTTCTGGTTGGAATATATTGCTGCTGCACAGTATTGCTCTCTATTATCAGGATTGCTCCCTATTATCGGGCTTGAATGATACTTAAAACATTTAATTAAAATATTTTTGTAAAAAATTATTATTTCTTATGAAATATCGGACTTAGGGCCTTTTTCATGACTTAGAATTTCATTAGAGAATAAGAGTAAGCGTCGCCGCGGTAGACAAAAAAAAAAACGAGCCAATCCATGAATATAATATGCATTTTTACATTCCAAATGATAATACAAAATTTTAATTTTGTTTTCTTTTTGCTTTAGTTTGTTATCGAAGTTGTGAAGTCAAATTGGCAGTTATCTTTGAAATATATATTTTGGTTGGTCGAACTAGGCAATACGTTTATAGGCTAAATAATAGTCGTGACATTGAAAACTAAGATATAGAGTAAAAATATTAGCTATAAATATAGGCAACTCTTGTAAATAGTGACTTAGATTTTTGGTTCCAACAAGGCATTTCTTCCATCTTGAGAATCTTTGACGTCTGATGTTGTTATTATACTCTTCAGACAGGGTGTGAATAGTACTATAATTTAGACACAATGTTTGCAACACCTTCGGAGACGCCATTTAAGTCTGTCTGTCTGTCCACCTGTCTGTCTGTTCATCTGTCTGTCTGTCCAGAAGGTTTTGATTCCACCACGATTTATTCTCTGAAATTTATAACTCCCAAGCTTTGTATTTATTTTGTTGTATCGAAAACTTTTCAATTGAAGCGATTATAATAATTATAATAATTATTATATAATTAATAATTATTAATATTAAAATAATAGTTGCTTTTAAATTGGTCAACTACAAACTAAAGGTAAAAAAATATAAAGATAGCATATGTTTTATAAATTGTATCATTAAATATATGATGCATCGATAGCCTAACTGTCTAGCGTGCGGCATAACAATCCGGACGACCTGGGAATGTTATGCCGTTATGTTATACTTTATGGGGTCTACCCCGCCTCCTTCCGATTATTACATAAATTTGAACAAATTAAATATATACAATTTTACTCCATGGGACAAGGTATAATAAATACCCTACTGCTTATCTTAAGTAGACCTATGCAATCTCTAAAATTTATTAAAATACATACAAGTGTTGGTAAGCGAAAAAAAACCGATTCCAAACTCATCAGAACTTGACCGAATTAATATGGTAACACCTTTAATTAAAAACATTCCGACGAATTCAGAACCTCCTCCTTTTTTCGAAGTCGTTTAAACTTGAAGGCTCTACCTCTTATAATAAGATTCACCAAATTTGACGTTTTATCGAGCTGAAAATTTACTTCAACTTTTAAATTTTAGAAGGGAATCTTAGATTTAACCATTTTTATACCGTGCCCCTGAGGCCAAGGGTACACTAAGTTTGTGCAAATGTATGTAACATGCAGAATGAGGCGGGGGAGGCCTCATAAAGTGTATATATTCTTGATTACCGTCGAAAGCTGTGTCCATGTAGCTATGTCCGTCTGTCTGTCCGTACATCCTTCATATGTTTGAACAACGAAATCTTGGAAACTATAAAAGAAAAACTTCAACTTTTAGATTCCTGTGGTTTGCGCGCATATTAAATTTTATTTTATTTTTTATACCATTCACACATAATGTAATATGGTATTTTCAGTTTGTCTGAAAATTTGAAACGCATTAAAGGATGCATCATAGGCCTCATAAAGTATATATATGCTTGATCAGCTCGACGAGACGAATCGATCTAGCTATGTCCGCCTGTCTATAATTTTTTTGGGCACCAATTTTTATGCTATCCAGTTGAAAATTTGTACAAACACTTCTATTTATAACAGTTTAACAGAGTATCAATATTGACTCGCCGCTCCCAGTTTTTGGAGTAGCCCTCATACAAACGCACCGCCCACTTTTGTGTTTTTTTTTTTATGAAAAACTTCTTTATTTAAATCAAATTAGCTCGAAATTCGATTCGGTGGATCTTAGTGACAGCCGCTTTCTATACATATACAAATGTACGTGTCCCGCCTACTTTCTGAAGTAGTCCCAAGCAAACCCACATCTCACTTTTATGCATTTGTATGAAAAAATAAACAATATCAACTTGAAATTCGATGTGGTGGCATCTTACAGATGGTAGCTTGATACACATCTAGTAGTAGCGCCCACTTTTTAGGGTAGCCCTTATTTAAACAACACCCCCCCCCCCCTTTAAGTCTGCAGTATGATTTAAAATTTCATGTGAACGATATTAAAGCTTCGGTTCAACCGAAGTTAACGTTTTTTCTTGTTCTTTTTTCGTTTTTATATTTATATATAAAAATATTTTATATTTATATATAAAAAACATATGTTTTTGTTAATATATTTTTAATGAAATAATTTTTTTTTTAATATAATTTGATTAAATTTTTTTTTTTTAATTTGTATTATTATTGCAATTAAATAAATTTCTTGGATGAAATGGAGCACTAGCCAAAAATAAAAGATTTGTATACCCTGTACCCAAAAGTAGAAGGGTATCATAAGTTAGAATGTAACAGGCAGAAGAAGACGTTATAGATGCCATAATCATCAGCATCGGAAACAGTGCTATTTAGCTTTATCCGTCCACCCTTCCGTTTGAACGTGTGAGACAACATATCTTAGGAACTATAAAAACTAGAGACTTAAAACTTAGTTATTTATATAATCCTTGACCAAATGTAAATTTTGCGGATGTCATGCCCACAATACGGCCATGTGACATGTAAATGCACATATTTTAAGGCCGCATAGACGGAAAAAAGTCGTTTTTTTTTCTTTGCTTTTTTGTTTTGTTTTTCATTTTAATTATTTAATTTTTTTTTTAATTTAAATTTTTTTTTTTAAGCTCAGTACTTAGATCAATGAAAATTTTTGCTACCGAAATTATAAATTATTACTACTATGTCAAACAAAGAAAAAACAATGTTCCCAAATCAACATGAGATACTAAAATCAGATATTTATCTTTATCTTTTTTTTGGGAATTTTTTTATTTTTTTACGGAAATGCAAAAGGTCACACTCTTTGTCGACTGTATTGACTATATGAAGTATTTTCGGTAGCAAACATTTGTGTTATCTGAGTACTTGAAGAAAAACAGTTCGTGATTGTTGTTTGGCAACGTTTTTATATATGAAGTTTTTTCGGTATCAACAATTTTCATCGATCTCACACACATCGACACATTATTAATTTTTGAAGCAATCGAACTGTACATATTTTTGCTTACTTAACAAATAGATACATTTCTTTCGCTACATTCATTTTCATTTTCGTTTTTAAGGAAAGTACAATTTTAATGATTAAAGAGTAGATGAGTATTAGAACATAGGTGAGTTACCAGCTACATTGCAAAATAAATTTTGTTCTTTCCCCCTTTTTCAATTTTTGTCAAAAACTGTTGCGTGTTTTATATGAAATGTAATGAAATATAGTGTCCCCGGCCGTTTATTTGAATTTAATTTATATTGAAAAAGTAAGCAAAAATTCTTGTCTGGGTTTTCAAGGTGTCCGCTTATGGCTGATATCCGTTTATTAGAGCTACCAGTGCAGGGAGGTTTCACTGTAGTCGTATTTTTCTTATTATTTTTTTTTCTTTCTATTAGTACTTCAATTTTTATAATTGTACAAACTATCCATTAAAAATGTGAAACATTAGAGCTATTTGTTTTTGTACAAAATTACTCAAATCACAAAATCTGCTAGAAATCGTTAAAAGTTGTTTAGAACATGAATTTTCCTCAGCTCTACATCAGTTATTTAAATTCGCAATTTATTCACCTTTCTAATGATACATCATTTTCCTTGGTCGGGCTTGTCGTTCACTCAGCTTCAATACTCTTCACAAGCATATAACAAATTTCAAGTCTTTAATGTCAAAATGATAATTCCATTTTTAATAATTCCATTTCGAAAAATAAGAAAATATTACATATAATAACCTCAAATAGGGCGGTTGGTCTTTATGGTGACAACTTCTAAAAATGGGTAGAACTGAAGCTTTACATATTATAAAATGTAAAACTTCCGTCCATAATTGTCACTATATCGAATTTCAAGTTGATATAGACCAAAAGTTTTTCATAGCGAAACCGAAAAGTTGGCGGTGGGTTTCAAGTTGATATAGATTATAGTAAAAAAGTATTTTATGGAAAAAACCAAATAAGGTGTGTGTTTGTATGGGGGTAATTCCAAAAGGCGGCGTGTCATGATCAATGTGATTTATGTTCAGCCTAGGAATATAGAAAGTATGCATACACGACCTCAGATCGATATCTTAAAAAATAAGGGACTGGTTTTGATTCACACAGTTAAGGGATAGACGGACGGTGGGGCAGTCAGACAAACGCACATGGTTAGTTCAAATCGCTGTATCAAGCTGATGCAGAATATATTGGTACGAGTATGTATATACCTATCATCTCCGATGATTCTTCTAATGCGTTAGAAACTCCGTTACAAAACTGTGATTAGTCGGAAACTTCATTAGATATATGTATATATGTATTTACATGTATGTTTCCAATAGATTTACTACACATTTATTTTTTCTGACTGCATATACAGGGTGTCTCAAAAGAAAGTTCACATTTAAAAAATCGATAAAAAAAAGTAAGTAGTTTATTGAAAAAATGATTATTACATATTAAAATACACACTTTGTGAATTTATTTCTTAAAAATGATATTGTCCAAATGTAAAAAGTTGCGTTCACGGCATTCACTTAATCGAGCACTGAAATTTACTTTGACGGTTCTGCAGGTATTCTCCATGATGGCTGCCATTTCGTGACGGATATTTCCTTTTAACTGTGCCAGGGAAGTCGGTTTGTTGCCGTAAACTTTAGATTTGACATAACCCCACACGAAAAGTCCATAGGGAGTTATAATAAGTCCATAATAGCTCTAATATCTATTATCGAAATCTGAACTGAACTGCATCAAATAAGATGTGAGATGAGTTGTATCAGTTGTTTTGGTTTTTAGTTAATAATATGCTTAACACTAATTTTTAAAAAATATATGAAGTACTTTTATATATCTAGAAACATTCATCTTTAAAATGGCATTATTATTTTTTAGATACTCTAAATAGTTCAGAAGTAATAACGATTTACATATCAAATCAGGCACTGCATCAAATAAGCTGTGAGCCACTGTACATACTAGTTCCGATTTAGCGAAGTACTAATGAAATAATGAAGCGAAGAGCTATTGTACTGAAGCAGTGCATAAATCTAACAGAGTTCAGTTTAAATCACAGTTTTTCAATTTATATACAAGTGTAGCATAATGTAATGTAACTTTTTATACAATATGTAATTTTAATTCGATATCATTTACGTACCGATACAAACAAAGCTGCGTTGCACATCCGTTGGTACTTGTAAAAAAAGTTGTCACGACGCCCGATGCTGTGTCACGAAGTCGGCGGACCATTGTGAATACTCGCGCAATCATCAGCTGATGCAGCACAAATGCAGAAATCAAATGTGGAGTGGAGAATAGAATGAAAAGTGTGATCGCTTAAACGAAGGCAGAAAACTGATAATTCCGAACATAATCGTGCAATGAGTTTGCCGCCATCGCCAACTTGCTTGGGCGATGTCTAACAGAACATTGAAGTTACTGTCATGGCATCGTTGCTAACGAAAGCTAATGTTTTCCGCTTGCTAGCCGGCTTACTTATAATTTTGGTATTCATAAATTATATTGGCTTTAAGGCGGATAAAGACGGCCAGACGCCATTCAGCAAGCTAAGGTGAGTGGTGGCCAGTGTAATGCAAGTAATTTGTATAATTTATCTTGTCGTTACAGCGTACGCCGCGTGCACAAATATGCAAGAGTTTACAACAAAAGCAGCATTGGCAGCGCCGTTACTAGCAGCCTGCCAAGTGCGCCGCTGGCGATGTCCAAATCTCGCGACGAACGTAATCTAACTGTGATCATCGAAAAATTTACTTCCAATCCAAAAGACTTGAACCAAACGCACCCATGGGACTTTCCGCACGCACAAATGATCGGCGATATCGAAGATTCCAATAGAAATGCAACTAAAATGCAAACTTTTGAAAATTCTGCTGCTGCACATGCCGAGTGCAATGAACCAGATCTCAGAGAAGGTAAGCTACTTGAATAGTGTGGAAAGGGAAATTGCTATTATATACACTGTTTCTTAAAGGTGGTCCTGTTTCGCCCAATACAACTTTTATAACTTTAGATGCAGTAGAGGCTATGCTAGGTCCTCTGTTGAGACCTGGAGGCGCCTTTGCGCCGGAGGATTGCAAAGCGAAGCATCATGTTGCGATAATTGTGCCGTTTCGTGATCGCTATGCACATCTGTCTGTTTTCCTGCGTAATATACATCCGTTTCTAATGAAACAGCACATCGCGTATCGCATTTTCGTTATAGAGCAGACAAATGGCAAGCTGTTTAATCGTGCTGCTATGATGAATATTGGATACTTGGAGGCCTTAAAACTCTATGAGTGGGATTGTTTTATATTTCACGATGTCGATCTTTTGCCACTAGATGATCGAAATATATACAACTGTCCGCGACAACCGCGGCATATGTCTGTGGCCATAGATACGCTGGACTTCAAGTGAGTTCCGTGCCTAGAGAAAACACAGGCTGGGTACATAATATTATTTGACTTATTTCCTTCAGATTGCCTTACCGCACCATATTCGGCGGCGTCTCGGCCATGACGCGACAGCAATTTCGTGCTGTCAATGGCTTTTCCAATTCGTTCTTTGGCTGGGGCGGCGAGGACGATGACATGTCCAATAGATTGAAGCACGCAAATCTTTTTATATCGCGCTATCCGATTAACATTGCTCGCTACATGATGCTCAAACACCAAAAGGAAAAAGCCAATCCTAAGCGGTGCGTTTAAACAAATTTTTGGATTCGAATTTTATTTACAAAAAACCTTTTTTTTTTTTGTTTGCAGCTATGAAAACTTGGTCAATGGCATTGGTAAAATCAATTCGGATGGCCTTAATTCAATCAAGTACGATATCTATAGCATTAAAGATTTTCCAGCTTTTTCATGGTACTTGGCCGAGTTAAAAAACAACCCAACAAAGTAGCTTTACATTCGAATTAATCCAATTTGTGGAAGTGGATATTGGCAAAGCATTTTGATGGATTTTATGTACAAAAGACATTTACTTTGCGCAGCAAAAGATATTATTAAATATAACACAATATACAAAATGAACATTTTGACAAAGAGTCAGCCGCAGAAATAGAATGCGTGTGTGTAAGTCGCATGAACACCTTTTATATACGCAAAACTATACCCAGCAAACTACATTACTCTTTCCCCTTAGCATTAATATTATTCTTACTTATATCAATTCTGTAGTTTACTCCAAAAAAATGTTTCCGATATTTTTTGCCCTTTAACTAGATTAACTAGCAGATCTTTCGAAATTTTCAATAGATCTTAAACGTAACTTACGGTAGCTATTAGTTTCAATTCCTAAGAAGGCAAGACATACATACATAGATCAATTTTGTGATACATACATGAATATTCAAAACAAAAATAAGAAAAAAGAAATATTGTAAGATAACCTATCTCTAACTAAACTTACTTTCGTATACTCGTACAATAAATATATCATACAACTTTTATCTATACCAAATCCAACTACAATGTTTTATCTTTTCCCAGAATGTTCACATTTACCTACATCTCATTTCTGTCGGCCTGGGCTGCTGAGGTGTAGCGAGTTAGATCTTTTTTTTTTCTTTATACCATTCACATAGAGTGTGATAATGAATTATCAGTTTGTCAGAAAGTTTGTAACGCATTAAAGTAGGCATCATAGACCCCATAATATATATATATACACTTGCTCGTAAAAGTGTGCGTACACCACATTTCCAATTTTAACTTTAGTCGCAAATATTTCAGCTAATGTTTTATGTATTAAATCAAATTTTGTTTTATTATATACGAGTAGTTTATTAATTTCTCGTAACTAATAATATTTTTACTGCATTTTAATACTTAAAATCATAGTTTTAATTCAATTTATGCTATATGTCAGAAAAGTACTACCGCAAAAGTCTGCGTACAGGCTTCTTTTTTCGAAGAAAATGATGTTTTAATAACTGGTAGGATAACCCTTTCTCGTCAGTACCTCCGTAAGACGTTTTGGCAAATTTGTTTTTATCCTCAGTTGTAATTTTCTTTCTTCATACCAGTTTTTTCTTTATATCCCGAAAATACCTAATTTGCTCTCATCCATGGCATGGAAACATACTCATTTGAAAACTCCATGCGCTTCTGCTTATGTACAGGTGAGATATTGGGCTGCTTACGGGCAACTCGACCATGATACCCAGCGTTTTTTTTTTTTTTTTTTAATTTCAGGGCTGTATCATTGGTCATTATTTTTGAATATCTTTCTTCTACTTCTAGTTTCAATTGGTGAGCAACCTTGGATTCTGTCGCACAAACTGAATGTCGTGTTTTTTCTCTCATTTTGTTAAGAAGGCCAGATTGGGGTTTTGGCAGGATGGAACCCGTGAAGTGTAGTTAGTTACAAGTCTTTGTATTAATGAGTGCGCACTGCCCACTACTTTTCCAATTTTTCTATAGGATTTTCCCTCAAAATATAGACTTCTGCGGTAGTGCTTTTCTGACATGTTGAATCACAAAATGAATTATAACTGTAATTTTAAGTATTAAAATGCAGCAAAAATATTATTAGTTAAGATAAATTAATAAATTATATAATAAAACAAAGTTCGATTTAATACACAAAACATTAGCTGATATATTTGCGATTAAAGTTAAAATTTAAATTTTTTTTGTGGTGTTCGCAGACTTATTCGAGCAAGTGTATGTACATACATTCTAAAGCAGTTCGTCGCTCTAGACATGTCCGTCTGTCTGTGTATTTATGAATACGATAACTACTCACTCAGCATTCATCGATTTGCTCTATATAGAGCTGGGTCGGGATTAATATAGGAGTCCCAAGGTCGGTATGCATTGTCCATTTTTATAGGTGGTCCCCACCACACGAACGCAATCAAACGAAATCAATTGTATTACAGTCAATATCCACCTATATATATATATATATATATATATATATATATATATATATATATATATATATATATATATATATATATATATATATATATATATATATATATATATATATATATATATATATATATATATATATATATATATGATTAGTATATATATAGGGTTTTTCAATAGGGTCAAGGGTATAATAAGTCTGTGCGAATGTATGTAATAGGCAGAAGGAGACGTGGTATAAAGTCAATATATTCTTGGTCAGCTTTGGAAACTGAATTCTGTTCGTCTGTCTGTCTGTCTGATGTATGAGAAGTGAACTCTGGAGACTTCAAACTTGGGCATTTAGACTCTCCTTGGCCCTACGTATTATTAAATTTTGTAGATGCCACGCCCATAATACGGCCATTTGACCCGAATATACACACTTTTTAAGGCCACATAGTCGGTAAAATTAAATTTTGAAAACCCCTTCATTATTACATATGTATATCAATCTATGCTTAACATTTGGATAAATGATCAATGCATGGTTACTATACTCGTGGACTTCTGGTGGCTTTTGTACGGAAAAGAATTTTATTAAAACCAACTTAAAACTTCATATGGTGATTTTTTATTGACGGTCGCTTCACATATATTTTAAGTGTCGTGTTCCGTCCACTATTAGGGGTAACCCCATATAAACACACCACCCATTTTATGGTATTTATAAGTACAATGTTTTTTTAGTTGCCCACTACTTGGAGTCCTACCCAAGTTTACATTGTTTCTTAAATTTTTGTAAATTTGCTTCTTCGTGTCTTTAAATTACGAATTAATGGGTATACAAATACAGAAGTCAAATTTGTGAGGTTAACGTACAAGTTTTCTAGTCACTCGGATGTTATCGGCTCATGTTGCAATTTTGCTTTAAACGATTCTGCAGGATTGGTTACAACATAATTTTGACAAATTAGTATAACTGCAAAAAATTCCGATTAACAATGAAAGTAAACAAGTTGGCGGTTAGAAATGCAATTTGCATTATTTATTAACTTTATTTATTACACTTGTTAATCGTTTTTATCATTTTATTATTTATAACATTAAAAAAATGTATTACAACGACACACGACTCTAAATTGTAGCTTAAAAGCCCAATGGATTATATCGTAGTAGTTCATTAGTGTTACTCGTGTCGGGATAGGTTAGTTCAGTAGTATGAGAGTATTATATTATTGCCAGTTTATTAGTTTAATAACAAGGTTTTTTGTTTACATACGTTTATAAATATCTAACAGAGTATAAAATCTTGTTTACACTATTTAATAAGATGCGTATATGAGCGAAAAACAATTTGGCTTTATATTGAGCAACATAACGGTTTTGAATGCATCAAATAGCATAAATAGGTCATGTAACACTTAAAATATCCATAATATGTAGAAGAACGCGTTTCGAGACTTTTAGATTTTTCGACTATTGGGTTTTGGCACAAAAAAAGTTGCGGTAAATGCGATTGAGCTCTGAGAGGGTACAAAAGTTTAAACATTTTAGATAAATTTTAAATATTGTAGCTATTGAAAACGTTGCAATTCATACATATGTACATGAAAACTCATCTCTAGAATTTAGATATTTTTTTTTTTTTTTTTTTTTTGTTGCAAACAACATTTAAAAGCACAAGCAACAAATACATTAAATACAATAAAACCTCTAACAATATTAGTCGAAAAAGATAACAACGACAATAAGCTTTTTGGGATAGTTGCTCGGATGTAGTTTATCTAGTGGTAGTTAAAGCATTAGCATAAGCATTAAATTTAAACGTCACATATCGATGCTAGATTTTTATGTACAATTTCGCTGCGTTATTAGACGTTTCACATAATCGAGCACGGCATAGCACAGCAAAGTGGCAGACAGACGGGTACCATCGCGCCGCCTGACTTGGTTTTTGTCTTCGACTTGTAACCGGATTCGTATTCGTACATGCCGGATCCTTTCGCCCAACGGCCCTAAAATAAAGAAATATATGTGAAAAATGTTAACCGATTAACGGCTCAGTGAATACACTTACGCCTGCTGCAGAACCAGCCGCCATTTCCTCTCGTTTCATGACCATCGTTTCGTGACCGGGTGGATAGTATACCTCCTTACCGGCCTTGTTTACAGAGGGCACATGCTGTTGATTGGGCGAGGCCACAGCGGTTTCAATTTCTCGCTTGCGGTGCGGGTTTTCGATGTCACCGCGATCAACGGCATCGTTCTGTAAATAATGCATTATGTACGAGTAACATTGAAAAGTTCTTGAATCTTACATTGCTAAAAGATTGCATAAGTTCTTCAACACGCTGAGGTGGATTGCCGTTCGTTGCCGGGTACTCTACTCCATCAACGGGAAACGGTGAAGGTGTACCATAATCTGGACCGCGATTGCGATTGTTGGTGGTCGATGTGGACGAGTAGTTGTAGGTGTAAGACGTGTTCGGTGGGTAGCCACCATCGCCGTGTGGTGGGTAGCCGTTGCCGTGCGGCGGCGAAGCTGGCGGATAATTAGCAATTGGCGGCTGACGTTGTGGGGACAATGGCTCATTCGATCCTGGCGGTCCGTGAATGGTGTTGACTACATTTGAAGTTTCCTTGTAGAAATATCTGTTTGTCGTGCCACCTGGAGGTAAGTTGGATGGACTATGCGGCGACTGTGGACTGTGTGGTGGTGGATACCGAGAGTGTGGTGGTTCATTGCTCGTTGTATGAATATTGTTGGTCTTATGTATATTATATACGATAGTTCTGTTCGGTCCAGTACCTGTAGGACTGTGAGATTCGGGTCCGATGGGTACGGGCACTTCGCGAGGACCACCAGAAGAAGTGTTATGCAAAGTATTAGTTTCTTTGTGCTCACGTATCTCGTATGTTTGATTTGTTACAATGGGCAGCTCAGTTTGATTCCGATTAAGTGTGGAGTAGCTCTCCGTATTATAGGTTATAGTCTGTGGCACTGTAGGCCGCGGTTGTGAATAATTGCTAGTGGTGGTAATATTCGAGTCGTGTTGCTGCAAACTGTTATAACTGGTATTGTTAAGACGCTGACTACGGTTTAGAGTGTTTGTAATATTGCTGCCAGACGGAATCTCATATGTGTAAGTTCGAACAGTTGTAGTCACTTTAGTGCCGGGTACTGGCAGGATGTCATCGCCTAGAGCGATGTCCTGTAGCTCCTTTTCAATGTTTGTACTCGATGTGGTTTTTACCGTGGTGTTGGTGATCGGCAACGGCAGCAATTCCGTGTTATTCAGAGTGCGATTACTCTCATAGATTTTAGACTTGCTTTCATATTGGCCGCCACTGGGCGAGTGGGCTGAAACTAAAGATAGCTTAGTAAAATTTTAAATAATTCTGTTTAAAAACCACGCACCAATGCCGTACGATCTATCCTTCGGCTTGTATTCATCACGTTTCAAGCTATCTTGAAAGCTAGAATAATTCGCAGCAGAACGCAGTGTGCTGTAGTCTGAGGTCGAGAAGTTCTCAATATCATCAGACAATTGATGTGGAGCACCCGAGTGCTTCGTTGTTTTGATGACACGTGTTGTCGTCACTGTACCCGAGGGATCACGCTCACTAAAGTGAAAAAATAACAATGAACACATCAAGATAATTTCCAATAAAGCTCTTGTATTATGTACTCACATGGTTCTATAGCTTGCATTTGGCAGCAACTCACGTTCCCGCGTTGAAGTTTGACGCTCATTCTTCAGATCCTCGAGCAGTGCATCTAGTTGATCTATATTTTGATCGGGTTTCTTGTTGTGATACGATGCGCTGTTGTTACCTGTGCTTGAGTATTGGTACGAGGACTTCTTATAGCTGTAGCCCTTGTCATCCTGCAACAAGTACAAAGCAATATTAACTTCATTTTATTCGTTACTAAACATTTCTTAATTTTACTCACTTTATTACCCCAGCGCGAGGGCGAGTCCCGCCTCGAGTATGAGCTGTTCTCCGTGTTGCTTGAGTACTGCATTTCCAGCTAACTAATCGCTTTTGCTACAAATAAAAACAAACATTCCATTCGATTAGTTCACCTCAGTTCAATTTGATCTGTTTGCCGTGGGCGGATGCTATAACGTAATCGTCTAACGACTCATGCGATTCGTTTTAATTTTGCACTCACGTTCTCCATTCGACGCCCACGTGCCACATTTTCAGGTGTTGCACAAATAAGGAAAACTATCGTAAAGTTGTTTATACGAGTATATGTTCATTCAAAAATAGTTTTTGGTAAACGACCGTAAAATTCTTGCAAACAGGTGATACAGAAAATGAATTAGCGCGACTCAACCTGTCATTTGGCTTACATACATGCATACTACACACATATGTAATCAAAAAATGATAAAACTAAAGTGGAGGTTGGCATCAAGCCGCATAGTGTAAAAAAAAAATTAATTAAGAATCACCATAACTAATAACACAAACTTAACACACTTACAAAAAGATTTAAATAGTTTTCAATGAATGTTCTTTTGTCTCAGTTTCATAAGTCGTCATTTAGTTTTTATACGGAAACATCCACAATAGAGAAAATGCTTTGGGAACCAGCACGGCATACACTTTCTTCCCTCTGCACCTAAAGCCTCTGCTAACATACTAAGTTTCAAAAGTGTACAACAAGATACACATTATCCTCAGAGCAGGATTTGTATTCCACCACTTTCTGATCGTTCTCAAACAAATCATTTTATTGTAAAACGTAAATTTTTTGGGAACACTGCTGCAGTTCCCAATAAAATTCACACATAAAATTTAACCCGAAGAAAACTCCATCGGATTCACCTTTTTAAAATTTTAATTTTTTGGGAATTTAATTTTATTCAAAAAAAAAAAAAACAAATTAATAATACAAAATTATATTGTGTTTGTGAAAATCTATTCCAAACACTGTAAATAAATTGCATTTAACAGATGATAAGATTACAGTTCTATTTCGAAATTATATTTGTAAATGTGTTACAGGTGAACTAACTCTTCGTGCCATTCTTCAGAGTCATCTGGATTTGTGTTTTTTACAAAGTTTGCTTAAGCACGTCTTATTTCAGTTTCTTTTAATGTTTCGAATTTCTATAAGAAGGAAAAGTTATCGTTCAGTATTTTCCATGCGTCAAAACGATTTGATATTCCTGCCATAACAATGGATTGTCACTAAAACAGATTATCTTTTTGTATACTGATTTTTCATCTTCATTTGAAACTTTATCTTCTTTATTTCCATCGAAAAATTTGGTGTATTTTTATGGTAGCGATAGTGAGACATCCCCAAATGTCTTTGCACTTGTGTAAAATACGATCCCATTGCTCCCGGGCCCTTAAAAAATACCGGGCCCGGTGTAATTGACCCCTATACCCTCCCCATTCCGGGCCAGGGACAGTTATTTATGGGTGGATTTATATAAACCAAATTTTGGTCTTAAAAATATTTACTGAATTTAACTATAAATGTTTTAATTTACAATGACCTAAATGTATTACAGAACAAAAAAACCAGTAATCAGTAATCAAAAATCGTATACTTGGACATGTACGTATGCTGACTCTGTATTACGTAAAGCAAAAGGGGAGTGGGATGCTCGATTTGTGACAAAGTGTTTCTCAAGATATTTTTTGTTTGGAATACCTGGACTATCTGTCATAGAAGACAGAATGGTTTGGTCTTAATCTCAACAATATTAAATTGCTTTTTCATGGTAACTTTTGTCAGCATTGAGGGGGTTTACACAAATTAGTGACAAAGAACTTACTAGGGGAAAAGGCAGTCAAAAATGACAAAAATTTGCGGTATTTAATACTTCAACGGTACCTAACCAATTCATCGTTATTTATTTTCAATAAATTTGTATGTTACTCATACATTGGCTTCACTGTAATCGTCATTGCATATACTAATGTTTAATATATACATACATATATACAAAGCTTTGTCCTTGAACTCAGCACATTCCCGAAATCGAATACAGATGTATCTTATTTACTCATCAAAACAAAGCAGGCAATTAAGTTTCTTTTTTCGACATTTTCGACTGTCTCGAACGCATTTTGAAGGCAAGTGGAACGAGTTTTGTAGCTTATGCAGTGTACGAGTCATTGTGTGTGTCCTTATTTCCTTTTTTATGCATCTTTTCAGACACAGATCGCGACAGATACATACTTATATATTTAGATCCAAATGTACATATTCGACATCGATGTTTTTATGGTTTGTTTTTTTTTATTTTTTGTTGTGTTTTTCGCAATAACCTTGAGGACGATTTCATTGCGTGACTCTGACTTGGGGTATTAAAAATAAATCAAGTTTTAATTCATAAAAAAACAACATTTAAATATTCATACATATACAAGGAGTATAAATCGCGCATTACTACAACTGTTGATGATGTCATAGACAGCGTCGATGGCGGCGCCGCGTAATTGTGCAATATTTATATAAATTTCATATAGTCATTATGATTTATTTTTATGTATGTATGTACATATGTACAAGTGTGTACGACAATCGGTCAATGAAATTACAATGAGTCTGCCAGCTCTAATGGACGTAATATAAAATAATTTACATACATATGTACAAGTCTATTTAAATGAAATCTACTAACGGACAAAGTGCGTTCATTGTAGCTGAGCACCCAACTGGACAGAAGCACAAAGATTTTGATTCAAGATGCGATCCTAACATATGGTCAGAGGTTCTAATGTATCTACATATATATGTTTGTGTGTATGTATGTATGTCTGTAGCTAATATCACGTAAGCAAAATAAATAAGATGATAAAATAAATAAAGCAGCAGAATATACACAATTATTGATGTCTGAGCAAAGCACGTTTTTTATTAGAGAATTAGTTTAGCTTGTGCGATAGAGTGAGAGAACAGATGTCGGCAGCGGCGTCGCATCGACGACAGAGCAAACAGTTGAATCTTTGTTTTTGCATAAATTTTGAAAATGATCTCATATAATCGGCACGAGTGCGGAGCAGAGAGTAACTGGACAGCGGCGGAGGCGACAGGTAGACGGTACGCGTTTAGTTAGTTATAGTTATAATTGCTCGTAAAAATAATATCAAGTCCAACGGGACCGAATCTTAAATACTCTACATTGCGATGATTAGAATCAATCACCAATTAGAAGCTATTCTAGAAACCTATAGCACATTTGCCAAGGGTAAAAATTTCTCATTTGGTTGCTGTGTCACTGTAGAATGCTACTACCGCACAAATCTAAGGTTCAAATAGAGACGCTTAGAACACATCTGACAATATAGATAATATCAAAATATATATCTATATATAACATAGCAAACTAGATCCTTAATTGTTGAGATATCGGTTGGAAACTAGTTTAATTTATTGTATTGATATTTCTTTTATTCCGAGGAACTCAAATTTTTTCGTAAAACAAATTAACATTTTTCGTCGAGTTTCTTGTCACTTTTAGTTGAAATATGTATATATTTGACACTATACTATACTCGTATTCAATGTAATGCGATGAAGGTGTCAGATATATATGACCGTCTAAACATAGCTTTAGAATTTCACTCCTTATATTGCAATTATGATACCACCGATGCTAAACTATTTTTCTTGTTTAATTCCAACTTTGACTAACTGACCTACAAGAATATTTCGAGAGGTTATTGAGTAAAATATCGCCCTAAATATTTTTTTATTCTAGGACCATTAGAAGTGCAACTTTCTTTAGTATCTATTAGAAATTTTGTGTAACAAAGTCAATACTTAACCTTTCCACCATAGTACGGCTGATCGCTATTTGCAGCTCATATGTATAATACAGACGAAATTGTCATTCAATATGTGAAGTTAACTAGACGAGGCCATCGCGGACTCGCTTTGTTTAAATAGAATGCTTTGAAAAAGCTTAATTTTTCTAGCTCATGTTATAAAAAACTAAGAGACTTTTGTTCTATAATTTTTCCAAAAATTTCAGATTTGGCTGGGAAAAAATTTAGCAAATTTGAACTGGTTAGTGTGGGCAAAAAGCCTAATATGAATATTTTATAACATGTTAGATAGGTCTTTCAAATGATGCGAAATAGATTTAACTTTCCTGAAGCTGGTTTCAATTAGGTAGAGAAACGAATTTATATCTTTAGTCACAAACGATTCATTTGAGACGATTTGTGAGTTGTATATAGACTTTCGCCACTTGGTTTTACCACGTTAAAAGGTTTTCAATTCGATGTATGTATATATTCATATAACTAGGTGACAATACAATACAAACAAAATAGTAGGAATAAAGCGAGGGAACACATAAAAAAACAAGTTTTAAATAACCGAAAACAGCAAAAAGCGAAGGTGTTTGCATTTTGCTTTTGTACGCTCCTTTTCTTTTGCTCAATTTTGTTTTCAATCTGTTTGTCGATGTTGTTGATTTGTTTGTTTTTGTTAACTTTTAAGCGCTGCCGCTGCAAACGGCGACGCAGACAGCACATCACATGAAAGTTCCAAAAAATCAAATTGGGATCGTAGATGAATTTTATAAATGCTTGACCTGACTGATTGGCATCGAAATTTCAAATATATTACGCATTATATCAGATCGTACCACGCA
Source organism: Leucophenga montana (assembly GCA_035044765.1). NCBI lineage: Eukaryota > Metazoa > Arthropoda > Insecta > Diptera > Drosophilidae > Leucophenga > Leucophenga montana. The sequence goes on along the minus strand of JAWNNQ010000346.1, from coordinate 431,356 downwards.
GTACACCAACTTTTTGTTTCACTTTTTTATATATAAAATTGCTACTAACATTTCACGACATCCAAGCACAAATTAAATTTTTCTATTTAAATGCTTAAGCTCTGTTTGGAAAACAGGCTAAAATTAGTTTTTTCCTTCTTGAGTATTTTTTTATGTGAACACTTTTTACTTTATAATAATTCGAGCATTTTATTTTTCAATCACATTGATAGCGGGCTGTTGTAAATAAAATAACAGTATTGAAAATGTATTGCTATTTTCTGTTAAAAATTTTAATACACTGGGTAAATTAAAATCACCCTTAACTATTAGATGATTGAAAGCAAGAAAATGCTCATATCAAAAGTAGGCGGGATATACATATGACCACGTAATATGTATGTTAAAATCACAAAATGATATAGATATACGATTAGGACGATATTTGCTAAATCTAAATACCGTTATGGCAAAAATTAGGTGTTAGTATAGTATCAAATATCGACACCGTAACAATCACCCTAAAGAAAGAAATAGAACGAGAATAATTAAAACTAAATTTAAAAACCGAAATATATGCCTGGATTTGGTCCTCAGTGTTTGCAGACAAAAGGTGAAAAATAACTACTCTTGCCTAGTTGACAATCAGAATCAAAAATCCATGAGTTTAAACTTCCTGCGGACGAAGTGGCGGGCTCTTGCTAGTTCTGTATATGGACAAAACGAAAATGTATGTGTACGAACGCGTATGTGTATTGAGTGCGAGTATCTGTGTTTACGTTGATCTTGTGCGTATTCGTCTGTTGAGATGATAGTGTGTGCGTGTGTTTTGCCATTTTTCGCTTCTTCATCGCTTGTTCTAACACCCGCACGTCAATATATCTACATACATACATATGTAGCTAAATAGTTCTAGGATTGAAGGCTGCTTGATTGGCAATCATTAGATATGTATGTATGTCATATTTCCAAATTTTAATTTTGACAAGTTTGATAACTGTAATAAGGTACATACATATGTACATAGTATCTCATGTTTGTAACAAGATCAATTTCTCGAATGGTAGTTCTCTTCTTCCTGTGCAGTTTCACCTCTACACTCATATCTACACATATGTATGTATGAATGTATGTTTGTATGTAGGTATGTACTTGTTCGTATACAACATCTTGGGCAGTATTTGATCTTTTGCGCTTTTATAAATTAATTGTTGCTGTTTCATTGTACAAACTCTTTGCTGCTTTTGTTGGCGCTGCTTGACTTGGCTCGTCTGCTAAGCATTTTTTTCGGTATATGAAAACAAATAATTCTAAAAATAATTCACTGCCACTGTGTATTGCGGAACTCTCTCAATCTTGCTCTCCTTGGTCAAAAGAATATACATATGTACATATGTACAATGTACAAGAATAATAAAATCATCAGCATCGAGTACATATGAATCATGCAGAGTGGACACGGGACCTCGGATAGACATTTCTAGCGCTGGCGCTGGCGACTAGTCACATCCATACAATACATATGTATGTATGGATGTATAATGTAATGAATTGAAAATACTCGCATACAAAATTTCTACGTGGGTACTTGAAGAGTTGCATTTCTCTATTTTTTTTTTTTTTTGTCATATGTAAGCGATGGCAATTGCATTTCAATTGGATTTATTGTACGAAAGCAATATTTGAATTTCACTTTGCCCGAATACGCACGCACACTCATACATACATAGATACAAATAGAGAAACACGCGTACATATGTATGTATGTGTACAGAGAAAGAAAAAAACTTGTTTGTATGTAGTTAGACAGTTGTCAACATTTCGCGAAAAGATAGACTAGACTGACAGACAGACAGATAGAAAGATAGATAGATGATGCAGTCAGTGTCAGAGCCGGAGATACATAGTCGCTACGTTAGTTGCATTCACTCACTTTGCACTTTTCCAAAATCCAATCGAGCTGGCGCTGGTAGTTTCAAAGTCTTGTGCGTTAGAACGAGAGAATGGGAGAGAGCACGATCGTTTGAGTGCGTTTCGTTATGTGGTAAATTTAAAATTATTCCGTTGCGATCTATTTGAACACGACGCGTTGCTAGTTTGTGCTATACTGAGGCTTTTATTTCGCACATGCCGCAAACAAACCCAAACTTGTCAGCCAGGCCAGTTTGTGTGGCGTTTATTTGGATCTCTCTCGTGGGCGGCGATGAGATAGAGAGAGATTCCGTACCACGTCTGTGCTGCGCGTTCATCTGTGTTTTGTATCTCAGCCAGGGTTCTGAAAAAATCACTTATCTCACTAACTACAGCTGTTAGCTACACTAAGCTCAAGTTTTTGAATTGTTTGCTTAGCCACATTTTTGTCCTTCTCTATACTGAACTTAAAAATATTCTTAAAAAATGGTATGATATTTTTTAAATTTTTTAGAAGGTATTAAACCAATCTGACAACATTAAAATAAAGACAATAAAATAACCAAACAAGAGAAAATGTTACCCTTGGTAGAGCCCAAGCTTGAATATTCTTTACACGTCTTCATTCCATTTTTAAGGTAGTTAGCTCATAACTATGTAAAGCTCTCCTCGAATAAACTTTCCCACAACATCGAGTTTCAAGTTAATATTGACTGTAATGAAACAGATTTTGATACAAAATCCGAAAAGTGGGAGGTGGGTTTGTATAGCGGCTTCCCCTAAAAGAAGTCGTGGCATGATAGTTGTGAAATATGTTTATCAGAGGAACATAGGAAGTCTCTATACCTGACTTCAGGTCGATTACTTAAAAACTGAGCGACTAGTTTTGATCAGTTTTCATACAGTCAGGGAACAAACAGACGTACATGGCAAGTTTGGTTAGTCTCGTCGTGCTGATCAATAATATACATTCTGTCAAAAAAGTACCAGGAATTGATCAATAAACACACAAAATAAATAAATTTATTTTATCGGCTTCAAAGTAGGCCCCTTCCCATATAAACACTTATGCCAACGAATAATCCAATCATCTAAACAATTTTTAAACGCATTTTGATGAACCGAGTTCAGTTTTCGCCTCGATTTTTCTTTTAGTATGTCTTCCATCGACGGGAAAAGGGTGCCTCGAAGTGGTAGTAATTTCAGTTTTCGAAAGGAAAAAATGTCGGCCGGTGTCATATAAAATGAATTCGGTGGTTATTCGTTGGCATTTATTGAGTGTTTGGTCAGAAATTCGTTTACAATAGCCTTGTGAGATGGTGTGCTGCCGTGGTGCAAAATCTAAGAGATTTCTTTCATCAAATCTGGCTTTTTTCGACGAATATGCTCTCTCAAACGCCGCATAACGCCGCGATAATCAAAGAAAACCCATGTTTTATCACCAGTTACAATGAGTTTTTTGAATGTAGAGTCGGAATTGACGTGTTCATACCAGACTATTCGCAAAAATTCAAAAGAAAAAAAAACACTTTTCTTGTCCAGCAGGGTTTAACAGAAGCTCTATTAACATTCACAAGATATTTCAAATCATATTGCAAGTTATGCATAACAAAAAATATTTAAATGTTGGTAAATTTTCAACAAACACAACAACTAGCGGCGTTTAAATTTTGCTGATAAACTGAATGTTGCAACTGATTCCTTAGCTTGCATTAAACTGGCAAAGCGGGATATGGATGTTACAACTTTAAAAATTGTTAATTTCAAACTTAGTGCCTGAGCCTCTTTTCTCAACTGAATTCAATAATACATTGTGACCATTATCGGTTAAGGTTTCCAGGTTTATTAATAAACCAAAACCATCTGTTGCTGAAACAATCCCAGTGAATCATGATGACCAAGACAAGAGCTTATTCTTGCCGCTTCGCCACTTGCAAAAATGCAGTGTATGTTTAGAATCTGCAATTCATCATCAATCGCTGCAGCAGTCTTTTTATACTGTACGCGGACATCATAAATGTTCAAGTTCAACGCTTATTTATAATTCGCTGCGCATTAAGTATCAAAATATGTGCGGCATGAGAAGAAAATCGCACCTTATTATCATGGCGACATCACAATGGGATTTCGACGTCATAGACATAACACATCTCAGCTTTTTATGAGGCAGCATTTTCGATCCCAAGCTCCTCCATGTCTTTCACAAAGACAGAGATGCTGAGAAGTCTAAGAGCTCGAGTGGAGGTGGTGTCATTGTGGCTGTTAGATGTCAATTCAGCTGTGAATTGGTTGATCCTTGTTGGACCAATCTGCCTACCTGCCCCTATGAAGTGTACAATCCACATATGCAGAATATTTTGCAAATTCATTCTGGACTGCAGGATTGTGAACATCTGTCCATAATCAGTGATATTAATCTGACTAAGCGGCTTTGGACTTACTTTCCTGACCTAGTTGCTTTATTACGAGACTTTTTAAAAATTTAATAAGTGAAAGCGATATATTTGATGGAACCGCAGCTTAGATACTCTTCCGTTTCTAAATTTTTAAAAACGTACTTATAATATATTAGATTTTTGAATTGATCACAAATGAGTGGCTCACGAAATGAGCAGCTCACCTAGTAAGGTGTGAACAAATGTGTGCTGTAAACTCTGTGTGTATGCTCATCCCCACAACAACAAAAAAAAAAAAAAAAAAAATACGCTATGGTTTTGTTCTAAAAGAAGGGCATAAAATACATAATTGACAAATTCTTTCTTAGTCCGCACGGGTGATAGTTGAGTCACCAAATCAATTTCAAATGCAATTTTCTGGAGAGGATTGGTTGAAAAAAAAGGTTCAAGAAACAATCTGAGAGAGTCGCGATCATTGGGCTCCCGTAACAAAAGACGATATCCTAACAATAATTTTAGAAGATGTCATTAGAAACCGATTTGAGAATAAACTTCAAGAAAACACAAAGAGTTTTTGTAGAAATTGAGGCGGCAAGATGGTATTTCAGCTAGTCTAGATTTCATCGCCGATTCCAAAAATTTATACATTGGAATATTTATTTTGCACATTGTGCTTCCCAGGTCTCGTGACAACTAATTAAATAATACAGGAAACCGCAATGAGTTACTGAAAGAGTTTGGTTGTTATGCAATTTTTGAGCAAGTATTGCCCATCATAGAAAGAAAATAGAAAGATGACAATTATTTTTCTACACCAGTAAAAAAACCATATCCTAGAAGAGATAAAAGCAAACGAACCATAAAGGCTGTATTCCAAACAGATACTGAAATAGTTTCACTCATACACTTTAAAAAAGTCAAATCTACATAATCAGCACAATACAGAATACATAAAGTTGGCTGATTTAAAAAAATTAGTATTTTAAAAATAATTTCATTATCCAAAGTTACATAATGCATTAAATTACCATTTCGGACTTTTCCGATAAAATTTAGCGATATAAACACGGATACAGTGGCAAACCGGTGGAATAGCCTACACAATTTTTCTCTAATCAAAATTGATAGTTGCGGTTGTCCAATTAGTCGAGAGCCAGAGTAGTTTTCTCCCGTGGGTCGATCCCGCGTTCCAAAGCAACGTATCTACTTTCTTGTGCTTGACTATCAGAAAAAAAATCGTGTATCAGCTATATACTGGTACATATGTATATTCCAACCACAGAAAACCAATTGTACGTAGCCATAAAGAAGCAAATGTCGCCATATATTAAGCGTGATAAAAGCCATGTTTTAATTCTATGATTCTATAAACAGTTTTCAATACAAACGCTTAGAAGTAGTGTAGATTTGTGTGAGGGAATTTCAAGTTAATGAAAATGAAAACGGGCGAAAGGGCTTTTCAGGATTAAGGAGTTGCCACGCTAATTGAATAAAATATGAAACGATCAACAGTACAAAGCTTCCAATCTGCATTTTAAGCTGATAATGTTGTAATAAACAAATAAAAATATAAAAGTGGGCGAAGAATTTATTCTAAGGCTACCATAGAAAGTGTGCGTGGCTTTTCGTATGGATACTCTGCTAGTAAAAAATTTGCGGCAAAACTCAGTCAGATAAACAGAAACAATATATATAGAGGTTTTAAATTTTATATAGGAGAATTTAGTAATAATTAAGAAATAACCAAGGTTCATTCATAATTCGCAGTAATGGCGAAAAGCAATTCTAGAACTATATTATTTGACTGCATTACTAATAATTGTAGAATTTAATGGGCATAACAAGAATGGCTTGTTATTCCAATTCTTTTTTATATAGTTTACATTGACGATCGATTTGTTTATTTTAAATAGATAGTACAAATAAATGACATAATATCAAGTCTTTTGTGTACATTCAGTATATTAGCCATTACGCGATTTTTTTAAAGTTAGCGAATCCTGTTAATGTAAACCGCATTGTAGTTAGGTACATATGTAATGTATTTAAATAATTACATAAAATATAATGCTGACCTTTTTGTATATCAATGTAGTCGTCGACTTTATGATGGACACTTAGATGTTGAAACTTTAAACGCTCTAAAACACCGACCTTAACCAATTCCATGGGTTTGCTGTTTGAATCCATAGTGCAGCGTCGATTTTAACGGAAAACCATGTGACGTAATTTTTTTACTAAGTTCTCATATGCATCAGAGATATAGTTGGGTAAAAATCAATACTGTCATTTGTTGTAACTTTGTTTAGACAATCTTTCGAATTGTTATTCATTTCGTGCACTGTTAAGTTTTTAATTTTACCACTTGGCCTAATCATTGCCCATGCAGTTGACTCGGTGTTAGAATGTTCATTTTTCCGTACCAAGCACATGTGCTGCTTTATCCACTGTTGAAGGCGTCGACTGAAGATCGTTGATTGGACGAACCAGAATATTGTTACTCCACGGTAACGTTCCATCCAGCAATTCATGAAACCCTGGCAACGGTTCTGTTCGTGGAAAATAGTACCAAACTCAAAAAGAATTACGAATATTTAGATTGTAGTTGGGTACTTCGATGTTGTGTTCTTGCGCTGCGCGACATGTTAATTTGTTTTTTTTTATCTCGCAATGCGTGCTACATCTTATTGTTTCTGTTTTCCAAAAATTCATCACATCGTTGGAGGTGCTGGGCTGCAGACACAACACTCGAACTATGAGTCCATTTCTTGGGATATCAGAACTTAAGTCAAATGCATTTTAGACTTTTCACCCCCTCGCGCTTTTTTTATGTGTTCCTAGCAAACGCGATGTTATCGTTTTTCATTCCTGTTACCTTGAATTTATTGACAAATAAATGAATTCAATGTTAAATAATATTACTCTTCTTACGATGTACATTTATGCGTCGACCGGCGGACGACGATATGAAATGCGCCATGCAGTCTTCTTCTTCATTTACATTCACAACTGTTGATTCATATAAAAAAGGCAACGAAGAAGGTTTGTTTATATATTCCCATTACAAGTGAATGACAAATAAGAAGAAAAATATACGTATGCATATACATATGTATACATACATACCAAAGTAAACATGGTATAAAACCTTGTGTTGAAAGAATCCAATGAAATAATCCACACTAGGATTAAAATTTTCCATAGTTGGACAAACATACATATGTATGTACATATGTTAATTTTTTTCTTATGTGGAGTAGAGATAAACTTAATGAGACGTTTCCACTAAACACATTTTTCGCACCCTGGCATGGATGCTACCCCTAAAAAAATGAGTCGCATAATGAAATGGATACTATAACATAGATCTGTATGTATTTAGGAAAAAATTAAGCTTTTATACCGGATTTCCGATATATACAAAAAAAAAAAAAATTATACCATAACAAGAAATATTATGACTTCAAGATACTGTGTATGTAGTAGAGATAAGACGGAAGCGGATATCACGTGATCCAAATCCGCGAATTTGTGCGGAGCATTTGCAAAATTTTACATTTTTTCAAACTTAACGCAAATCACGAGGTAACGCCAGTACATCGATGTTTTAGTGAAATTCACATCTCTAATTATCAGTAGTTTGGAAAATCTGAAAAGTCTTGGTTTGTCGATTTATTATAAACTTCTTAGCAAAAATAATATAATTCACACTATCTGTGAAAAGCACAAACAAATAAATGTTAAAACTCCAAACATGGTACAATTTTTTTTTTAAATATACACATATCCACTGACTGGAAAATAAGACACCCGCCTCCGAATATCGGAAAATATCGACATCCGTCCCAACCTAATATGTTGTTACTCTAATGCTCTTTATTTGAATAGATTTGTATTTGAATAGATATGACACACAAAATTTGTGATAGGTATGTATGGGAACCAACACTTGTAGTGTATTTGACACGATAATTTTATACTATAGAAGTCACTTATAATTTCCGAAAACTAGGCGTTCATATAGACGCACATGTTTATGTCGACTCCAATTTTGATGCTGTTCAAGATATTTATATACTTTATATAAATAAATCTGACACTGCTCTTTGTACTGCTGCATGGCGCAGAACCATGGACCCTCTCTTTAGGGTTGTTCGCGAGAAAGATTCTTTGTAGGAATTTTGGTCCCCTTAGAGCTGGAGTCGAGCTGTGTGATGAGGTTGATATAGTCCAGCGTATTAAATTCGAGCGGCGGCACTGGGCTAACCACCTTATCCGGATGAACCCCGAAACTCTAGCATTAAAGGTTTACGACAAAACCTTAACTTAATTGCTTAACGGCGTCAGAGCCTACGATGGCAAGTTCAGGTCTAAGAGGATCTGAAAAAGTTCCGGATTGGCAGCGACCGGCGCGCACTAAACTACACCGAATGAAGCGCTTCCCACGTGTGGCCTTGACCGACGTGAATCACGTCTCTAAACCTTAAATTTGCACATGTCTCCACATTAAAGATTCATTATCGTATGCATTAGCATAAAAAAGCAACACAATAATCAAAAAGTATTTTTACTTTATACTGTTATTAAAGACATATTGCAATACATTTTTATTGAAATAAGTTTAAAATTGTTCTTTCACAAACAAATGGAAAACTGTGACAATTCTTATAATTAAGTAAATTTATTAAAATTCACTCCTCCAGGTTGGTGTCTGTATGAGTGTGTAATTAAACAATACGACGTCAAGTACCATTATAAAGGAAATATGGAAATTGAGATTTGATTTGCAAATGCATACAAAAAGCGGCTGTTTGGTGCTGAAGTCCGGCCGCAGCTATTGATGTTTTTATTTATTTTAATTTTTCATTTCTAGAACGTTACTTTAAAGTAGTTGGATTTCTTAGGGATTAGCAGCACAGGTTTCTATTCCTTAGCCGGTACTTCAATTACGCGAGGTTTGTCGATGATGCGTGCTGTCTTATTACCCTTTTCAACGATGCCAATGATCCAGGCCTGGTAACCCTCCTGTTTTTCGATATCCTTGCAGTAGGCGGCTGCCTGTTCGCGCGGCAGACAGATCAGGAGACCACCGGAAGTTTCGGCCGAATGACCTTGTAATAGCTGAAACATGTTGCCGCACGCCTTTGCAACAGCAGCCATCTTTGCAATGACTGGTAGATTGTGTATGACAAATGAGACGTCCTTCTTCTGGTGTGCGGCCAGGGTTTGTGCATGACCGAGTAAACCGAAACCAGTGATGTCCGTAGCACCATGTGCGTTGTACTTGTGCATGAGACGTGCAGCGGTGCGATTGAGACGCGACATTGAGTTCATGGATCTGTGATAAGCCTTGCGTACATCTTCCTCCGAGACGACTAACTTAATACGATTCCATCGCTCCGGCTGGTCGATCCATTGGTGTGCGTTTACGGCGACTTGGGTACCTAGCGGCTTGGTCAAAACCAGCACATCACCGACGACAGCATTGTCGGGCACAATATATTCGTTGGGCTGGCAGATGGTCGACGCTACGCCTCCAATAGTGCACCAAGGATTAACGACGCTCTGGCCGCCGGTTACAGTAGTACCAGCCTCTAGTGCCGAGTCCTTGAAACCACGCATTATAAGCGGAACTACGACATCACGTTCCTTTTCGGTCATCTTCGTACTAACGGCAAGCAGCATCAGCATATTATCGCAGTCGGTTACGCCCATGGCATAAAGATCACTCAACACATTGGCGCATGCAATTTTTCCCATCATGTACGGATCGTCGACAATGGGGTAAAAGAAATCGGTTGTCTGCACAAGGCAAAGTCCGCCGTGACGCAACGGAATGACGGAGCAATCGAGACCGATACCTATACGCGGTATAGCCATGTTCATGAATTGCGCTTCCTGATCTTGCAATGAGTAGTCCTGTTGCAACGCGGCAACCAGTTTACCCAGTACCTCCTGTGGAACCTTGCAGCCTCGACCCTTCAAATCGGCAAAACGTGTCAGACGAAACGACGACTCCAAATCGTGTGCAGTAGGATCGAATGGCCGACGCAGCTCCGCATCTCCGCCGTGCAGCTCCAGATGGGCTGAATTTAATGCGTCTGCAGCATAGGTACTCATCCTGACCAGTTTCAATTAAAATTACTTTTTTTTAATCTTTATCTACTGAGATGATTCAAAAAGAAAACGTCAGACCGTCCGACGGCGCGCAAAGGAAAATCACTTATGGCAGCCCAAAACGCAAATAACTCGCGTTCTCCCTCTTTGCACACACACAATGATATTATTGCGTCGAAAGTTGGGCTTGTGTGGGTAGCAAACGCTGTAATTGGTCGTTGATACAATGGCGGCAAAACCGGGCGAAGTCAGTATTTCTCCCTATTGCCGAAGAAAGAAATTGCCAACTTTTAAAAACAGAAATAGGCACTATTTAACGCAATAGGGCTTCAGGTAAATAGTTAAAATGTAAGTTTTTAACATAAAAACCTTTTTGATAGCGCCTTACCTTACGAAAATCACGGGTGTAGCGTAAATTTATGAATAAAATATTTATTAACCTGCGAGGGCACGAGTGACAATAAAATGACGAACGCTGTATTGAGTGTGAGCAGTTTGAGCACAGTGAGTGAAGGAGATAGAGTGTCAAGCATTCTGGTGTTTTTATGTGCTTTGCTTCATAGCCGTTGTCTCCTTTGCACTCACTTGAAAATTCACAATAACTTATTACTTGTTTCTCCATAAGTGTGAGAGAAGTAGAAATAGAATAGAAAAATATTAAGAAATTGGTGAAGGGAAGAAATGTTCAATGCGCGCCAAATTTGAACTTACGAATAAAACAGAAAAGTTGGATATGAGCAGCTATTTGCTCATAACATCATTAAGAAGCTTTGTTTATTCTATGCAATATAATGTATGCACGCACCATATTTGGAAGCTAGTGAACATAGTACATTGGAAAGTTAAAAAAAATAATTTAATTTATAAAAAAAAAAATTTGTTAATTTGTTTTATATATAAAAAAACAAATATTAATTATTAAGGTAAGAAATGCGACAGAGTATTACGATGTCCTGAACTCACGTTTAAACACAATTTTTAAGATTAAAAACGAATATATATCGCAAAGTCTCCATGAAAAATTTGGCAGGGTAGTTGGAAGGTTGTTATTATATGTACATATATAAAGGAAATTTCATGTGAAAGGTATTAAACAATTGCATTCAACTCATGGTTTACGATTCCTATTATATTTAGGGCCGTATGCATGACTTGCCCATATCTTTATCGTTCATATTTTTCAGGCGATATCCTAGTTTTCAATGTCACGACTGTTATTGAGCCTATAACCGTATCGCCGAGTTCGCCAGCCAATAAATTTATCAGAAATTTTTTGCAAAGATACCTGCCAACTCGATCGATAAAAAATCAAAGCAAAAGCAAAATGAAAACTAACAAAATTGAAATTTTGCATTCAAATTTAAAATGCAAACGTGCACATTATATTCAGAAATTGGCTCGTATTTTTCTACAGCGGCGGCGCTCACTCTCATCCAAAATTTTTTCCTAATTTATAGACTTTATGCGTTTACATTTGTGAAAATGCATGGGCTGCCCACCTCTTTAGAGTTTTGCAGCTGACCGATAAATAAGACAAAAGTAACCGTTTTCAGACGAATTTTTAAATTAACAGACAAAAAAGTTATCTATTTTTGAACGATAACAGAAAAAAAGCCGAAATACTCCAGGGCTACTCAAAATGGATTTATTACAATTGTGAAGTCGTGACATGCACTACTCAATATTATTCCGCCTATAGCATATTTTACCAATTCGTATTTTCTAATGTATTTGCAAGTCGTGAGAACGGCCCTTGAAAATATTTCTAACAGGGTATATTTGAGTATAATACCACTAACCATACAATATACATATATATTCTATGGTTAGTGAATTTAGTTATTTGCTACACGTTGTTTGATACGATTGTTGATGTATCGAAAAATATTCTATATCGATATTTGATATATAGAGTATTCAAGATAAAAATATCGATAAATCAGAGATAGTAATGGCACAAACAAAACTTTTTCTGGTAGTTAAGTTTTTACTTGCGAAGGCCTTTCATCTGGAAATTTTAAGTCACTTTTAGTTGAAATTTTTAGATATTTAATACTATATTTCAATCCTATGCGATGAAGGTGTCATATATATATATGACCGTCTGATCGCCATTTTCAAGCCTTGCCTATATCTTTAATGAAATTTTTTATTAAAATATGGAATGCAAACGTGCATATTTTATTCATATACTGGTTCGTTTTTTTTTCTACTGCGGTGGCTACAACTCTCATCCAATTTTTATTTTTTTAATTTATGCAAAATGCTGAAGAGGTGAACTGTTCATTGCAGAAATGTAAACGCATAAAAATTAAACATTACAAGAAAAGAATGAGTGCCACCGCAGTCGAAAAATACGAGCCAATCCAGGAATATAATATGCACGTTTGCATTTCAAATTTTAATAAAAAATTTAAATTTTGTTTGTTACACCATTCACACATACTTGTAGTGTGAAATAGTATTATCAGTTTGTCAGAAAGTTTGTAACGCATTAAAGGAGGCATCGTAAACCCCATAAAGTATATATATTCCTGATTAGCTCGACGAGACGAGTCGATCTAGCCATGTCCGCCTGTCTGTCCGTCCGTCCGTCTATATGTTAATGCACATTTTTTGGGGACCAATTTTTATGCTATCCAGTTGAAAATTGGCATATACACTTCTTTTTATTGCAGTTTAATAGAGTATCTTGTTTTCATTTTGCTTTTACTTTGGCTTATGATCGAAATTATAAAGACAAGTTGGCAGCTAACTTTGAAATAAATGCATTGGTTCGTCGAACTAGGCAATACGTTTATAGGCTTAATAGCATTCGTGACGTTGAAAATTTTGATATAGTAAAAATGACCTATATAGATATAGGCAAGGTGTGAAAATTTTCCTAAATTCCTGGTTAGACATAGATTGACGATGGACACAAGAAATGATTACTGAGGAACTGGGATTAAATATCATGTTGGAAAACAGCAAAAACAGGAACTTCGTCACTATTTTTTACATCACGACATCACGACCAGCTTACAGTGCCCAAAGAAGTAGTCATTTTATTGCGGTCTTTGTCATCAAAGAAATTCGCCCAGCACCATATTCTCCGGATCTGGATCCGGAGTTATTTCCGAAAATTGAATAAAATTTAATGGGAAAGATTTTAGTAGCAAAGTCTTTAGAAGAATACTGCAAGAAAACGAACAAATTTTAAATCTTCCGTAAATCTTTTCTTAAAAGATTTGGTTTAATGGTATTTTTTAGTATCTAATTTCATAAAGAAAATTAAATACATTCTTCAAGAAGAAGGCCAAAACGAACAAAGACCAACAAGTGAATAACAACAAATCGTACGAAAGTAAAAGTGAAATTGACTGATTTAAATTAAGTATTATTTTCGTTTATGTTGTTGTATATTAAAGCGAGAGCCCTCCATTAGTTATTGCATTATTATTGTTTGTAAAAAAAAATTGTTTTCTTTTGCCAGCTGCATGGGACAACAAAAGACTTAAGCAACGAACTCGGGGTAACTTCTGCGGTGACTAAATATATAAGGCCTTTGACGTCAACTGCTCTACAAGATGTTTAAACCAGTTTGGAATTTTTTGGTAACGCTGTTGCTGTTAATGGTAGCAACTGTCAATGCGGAATATGTTTACGGCGAGCCAAAATACAAGTGTCCCCCGAAGTAAGATCCACTTGAAGTTCGCTGTCATATTAACTGATTTAATATTGAACTCTCTCTATTATTACAGGCCACAATTACTGTTTCCGTGCAATTGTCTGAAGGGTTCCGATGATGGTATTTTTGTGCGTTGCGAAAATACAAATCTGGCGACACTTTCAGTTGCGTTGAAGAATTTAGGCGCATTGGAGCTGCCCATTGAGCATTTAACAATTTATAAGGGACATTTTGGTACATATAACTTAACTTAAATGGTTAATGCAATTTAAAATAAAAAATGCGTATATTTTCAGCACGTCTATATGGCCCTATGTTTTCAAAAATTAAAGCACGTCTCTTAACTATTGAGGAGACACCGATTGCTACAATCGAAGATTATGCGTTCTATGGCATGAATGAAACATTGCAAGAACTTTACTTGTTGCAAAGCAAACTGAGTCACATTGGTCCACTTTCATTTGGTGTAAGTTTGCATAATTGATTTACAAAATCAGCACTAAATACTCGTAATATATTGCAGATATTGGGCTCTGCAAAGCAACTTGTGATCGATGGACATGCACTGGAAAAGCTACCAAAAGACCTCTTTGTAGGTCAAGAAATTACAAATCGTTTGGAGATTATACGCATAACAAATGGTCTGCTTAATGACCTTCCAATCGAGACAATGCAACCTTTGCGAAAACTAAAGACTCTCGATCTACATGGCAATCATTTAGATAATTTGAAACGCAGTCAGTTCAAAAATCTGCGTGAACTTGAGGTACTCGATATCAGCTATAACGATATTAAAAAACTAGAGGCGCAACACATTGCCGACCTTACCAAACTCGGCTGGTGTAACGTATCACATAACGCGCTGAATGAACTAAGCCGTGGAACTTTTGCCCGAAATTCGGTGCTAAAGTTACTTAATCTTTCCCACAACAAAATCGCACGCTTGGATGTGAATAGCTTTCGCGGCATGCGTTTTTTGAGACGCCTCTATCTGAGCGATAATATAATAACGGACATTGCACGTGGAACTTTTGGTTCGATTACACGCATTGGAACCATTGATTTAGCAAGAAATAAGCTGAAAAAAGTCGACTATCAAATGTTTACACAGCTAAACTATGTAGAGGTCAGTGCACATAGCATTGCAAATGTCCATTAAAGATTTTACTTGACTTACTTCTTTTCAGGTTGTGGATGTCGCTGAGAATAATATTACCGTAATAGAGAAAAATGCTTTTAAAGATATTTATCAGGCCGTTATCAATGTATCGCATAATGCACTGAAGCTAATTGAACCGCATGCGTTCGAAAACTGTGTTAATATCACGGTACTTGATCTGTCCAACAATCAATTAGCGAATTTCTCACGCAATGCATTCGATTTAACGACTTTTGCAACCGAATTTCAGCTAAGCTACAATTATATAAGCAATTTGGCTCATGTAAGTATTCACTGCTGCAGCATGCAGACTTTGAAAATAGTACAATGTGCATATGCATTAATTTGTGATAGTTAAAATATGTGATATAATGAAATTAAAAGAAAATAGCTAATTTATTCTGCTCGCAGGTTCCCATACAGAACATGACTGGTCTACGTGTGCTTAATGTCTCGCACAACAACTTAATTCAAATTCCAAAGAACTGTTTTCCAAAGCTCTATGAATTGCATACCATCGACGTGTCGTATAACAATATAACCAGCATTTTTAATGGTGTCTTTCAGACACTATTTTCGCTGCGCTTCATTGATCTCAGTTATAATAGTCTCGAGGAAATTAAGTCATCCACGTTCGGAACGCTGCCGACTCTTCTGGAATTAAATCTGTCGCACAATAATTTGTCTTCTATAGTGCGCGGCGCATTGGCGAAGCTAACGAGCGTGCGTGCACTGCACTTGAACAATAATCGACTTGAGAAGCTCTTCCAGATTCCAATATCACTAAACGAATTGTATTTAAATCATAATAGGATTGAATCGATACCGGAGGGCACTTGGCCCGTCATGAATTCGTTGATATATATGGATCTAAGCGACAATCGAATTGGAGATTCATTAGATGAGCACAGCTTCACTTATTTGCTTGTGCTACAGCGTCTTAAATTGCGATCGAATAATATTAGCCGGCCTCCGCGGGAATGTCTTGCACGAATGAGTACGTTACAGTACTTGCATTTGGAGGTGAAATATTATTATTATTATGTATTATTTATAAAATACAACATAATATTGTCTATGCCTTCAGTATAATAACATCACAGAGCTGGAACGTTCAGCGTTTGGTAAATTGCCGGTACTTTTTGAACTGCAATTAGCCCACAACAAAATATCGGAGATAGGTAAACGTGCTTTTGATGGACTACTGCAGCTGCTGAATCTTAATATGTCTGGTAATCAGTTGAGCCAAATTCCTAACGATGCATTCGTAGGTTTGCCTTCACTGCGCAAACTAGATTTGTCTTTCAATACGCTAACGAAGTTTGATAATAAAACTCACGGCGTACTGGATGATCTTCTTAGTTTAGAGGATGTAAGTGTTTAATTTATATTTATTAAATATTTTATGTACGTAATTGATTTATTTTTAGTTGAACCTGAGTCACAATCGAATCAGTTTTGTAACAAAGAAAACTTTTCCTTCGGATCCTTATATACCATACAATTTAAAATATCTGGATCTCAGCTACAATCAAATGCCAGTACTAACATACGATATAACATTCGGTACTAAAAAGCTACTCAAACTAAATGTAGCGCATAATCAAATTAACGAGTTGAGACGCGGCGTAATAGCAAATTTCACCGCATTGGAGCAGCTTGATCTTTCCTACAACGAGTTGTCCAATTTGTTGTCTGAAGAACATATCTTTGATCTGCCGAAGAATCTTACAGAAATTAATTTATCCAACAATGCAATATACCGCATACCGTTTGAGAAGTTCACAAAGCCAATGAAATTTGTTTTAATAGATTTGCGCAATAATAGTCTCAAAAATGTACCACAGACGCTTGTACTGAATATGCGCAATCAAACTCGAGTACTGATTGCAGGTAATCCACTTCATTGTGGGTGCAATGCTCGGCCCTTGAAACACTACATGTTGGAGCACAGCGATTTAAGCCCAGATTTGAGCGGTGTGCAATGTAAAACGCCGGATTTGGCTAGCGGAAAGCGGCTCGCTGATATTTTGGATGAGTATTTACAGTGTGGTGGTGCAGAAGAGCGGGAATTGTACATCGGACAGAATTTCGAAGAGCTAACGGATTTACGCTTTCGTGATGTGCAGCCGTGAGTCATTGGTTAAATTGTATATTTGAGAAATAATTAATATATTATTAAATTATTTTTGTTGTTTCAGCAATCGCAATGGTAACTTGACGCTGAGTTGGTTTGTGGTCTCACACAACGATGTAGCTGATTTTAATATCTACATACGCACTGCCGATAATGAGATCCTATACCAGATGGACGTTTCGTACAACGTACGCAATGCGGACATTCCAATTTCTGCCATAGAAGCGCATAGAGAAAAATTGCATTCAGCCCAGCTTTGCATTGTCTCTAGAGATAGTGATGGGCAGACACGCCGCTGGTTTGCTGGCCAGTGTCGCAAGCTGCCGCCACTAAAAGTTCGCCAGAGTTTTTTCGCTTTTGGTAGCAGATCAAGCGCGGCAAATCATTTAGCTTTAAATTATCTTTATATAGTTTTCAGCTTTTTTGCGATTATCTTCGCCAATACACATTATCTTGATAAATTTGTATAGAACAAGTTTGTTAATTGCAAGTCCTATAATTTAACTGAAAGTGTGTAAATATTTGTTGACTTTTTGATAGTTGTAAGATTAAATATTGTCTCAAATGTGATAGTGTGCTTGTATAGTCTGTCAAAAAATTAATGTGAAACGAAGAACGAATACTAAACTTTATTTTAAGCAAGCTAATTGAAGCCTGATACCTCTAGCCAGCTTTTCTTATGGTGTTCGAACCAATAAGTAGGGTAGATATGGACGTACACGTATGTAGATAAACTCTGCATTCTGTAAATACTGCTTTAATCTAGAAGCCACAGGATCTGTGGTTTACAAACCCTACACAACATCGCAGTCTTTATATTTTTCTCTGAAAGTTTACTTTGTTGAATGCTAATGTAAAATACTATTAAGTTTACGTTTTCGTCTAAGTAAAGGCGTGGAATACACAGTGGGATAGATCCCGAATTTATTTGGACAAAAATCATATTTCAACAACAACTTGACCGATCGTTATATAATTTTTCAGTATGTTACTATCGATAAGGAGAAAATTATAGTGTACATATCATTTGGATATAATGTGAGGTGGCACGCCCCCCACATAAGAGAAAACCCAAATTTTGTCGAATAAAATTAAATTCATTTATATGTATTTAAAAGAACTGCAATTAATTTTGTTGGTCCAAACCGGCATCGTAAACCCCATTTAGTATATGTATATATTCTTAATCAGCTCATTAGGCCGAGTCGATCTAGTAATGTCCGTCTGTCCATTTGATAGTTGCTGCGCAGTTTCTGTTACACCATACACACATAGTGTGAACTGGTATTATCAGTTTGTCTGAAAGTTTGTAACGCATTAAAAGAGGCATCTTGATCAGCTCGAGGAGACGGGTCGATCTAGAACTGTCCATATTTTACCAATTTTATGGTTTCCAGTGGAAATTTTGCACAACATTTTTATTGAAGTATAATAGAGTATCAAGATTGACCCGCCACGCCTACTTTTCGGGGTAGCTCCCATACAAACCCACCGCCCACTTTTGACTTTTTTATTGTAGTCATTATCAGCTTAATAGTTGATACGGTAGCTTCTTGTGGATGAACGCTTCAAATATACATTAATAGGTGGGACCCACCACGCCCAATTTTTGGGGTAGCCCCCATACAAACCTACTGCCTACTTTTTTGGTTTTGTATGAAAAACTTCTTTATTAAAGTCAATATTAAGTTGAAATGCGATATGGTGCCTTTTTATGGACAGTCGCTTAACAAACATAGATTAATGGGCGTGTCCCGCCCTTTTTTTGAGGTAGCCCCATACAAACCAAGCACCCACTTTTGTATTTTTTATGAAAACTACAAAAGTAGAATAGCTGTCGAGGTCTTCCCTTGTCTTTACTACAATGGACATCGTTCTATTTAGAATGCCGTACTCAAGGCGTTTGTTGTCCAATATGTTATCTAAGAAAATTAAAGTGTTATCGGGTGTACCGCAGGATATCCATCTTGGACCAATACTTTTTTTATAAACGATTCCTGATATTATATCTCATTTATTTAAATTTATATTAGCTTGAAATTCAATTTGGTGTATTTTAGTGGACGACTGTTTCATATACGTAAATATACAAATGGGCGTGTACCACCCACTTTTTTGAATAGCCCCTATCTAAACCCCCTCATTTATGTTTTACAATACGATTTAAAATTTCGTGTGAATGCAGTTAGAGCTTCGGTTCAACCGAAGTTAACGTTTTTTCTTGTTTCTTTTTATTTTTTATATCTGACTGAAAGCTGGTATTTAAGTTTCATTTGGTCTCAAGTTTATGGAGTATTCATATTGATATGGCACGCCCAATTTTGGGGTGGCCAGTCAATAAACCAATACAGAAAAACTATTAACGTCGGTAGAACCGTAGCTTCAAATACTCTTCAAACGCATTATTCTATTTTTAAGGTGCTTCAAGTTAATATTGACTGTAATGAAAAAAAAAGTTCGGCGATGTTTCGCTGGTTACCACTGCAACACATTGTTCTCGATATACATATGTAGATCTGGGAGGTCAAAAATCCGTCAACAGTATTTTAAGAATGTGTAGAAGCCTAATTTAATTAGATTTGGAAGCTTTGTTTTTTGTCTACCTTGATGCGGTATCTTCCAACTGTGATGCGTGTGACACTAAGTTAGCATTTGTGTGGAATATACATGAAAACATTATTTTTAAGCCTAATATTGTAGGAAAAATAATTTTTGTTTCTATTGACAGTTTGTGATTGTTGGTCACAGGGTGGCTGCTTTTTGAGTGTAACAAAAACTTTAAATGTGTCTGCAGGTTATCTGTTGTCAAAAATGATGAATAAATATTAACCAAAGTTGTTTATATTCTTGGTTCAGAAATCGATCGCCTTTTTTAAATACGTGTAAAGAAGTATTAAGATTATTTAAGTTTATTTCTCTTTTTCAAGCTGATCATGAATAGATTGATATACTATATGGGGTCTACGATGCATTTTTTAATGCGTTATAAATTTTAATACAAACTGATAACACCATTTCACACTATGTGTGAATACCACTGAGCATGAGCTTTCTTTCTTGTTATACCATTCACTGAATGGTATGACAAGAAAGAAAGTAGCCTCTACCTGCCTGTCTTTCACACTGTGAATGGTATAGAAACAAAAATGTGTGAACCTCATCAACATAATCTCACGGAGAAAGTGAAACTTCTTAAACCGTAGGCATTATTTGTTTATTGAATTTAAACAGAGCGACTCCGCTCTCTTGTTTTTTTCTTCAATGCTGAGAGCGTTAGAGCGCGTCAGAGATAGTAATTTTTCTCTATTCTGCCAACTGAAAATGAGGGAATCGAAAGGAACAAAAAAGAGAATAGCTAGTTGTAATATGCCACCTAATATTATTCCACCATGAGATTCGTTTATACGCAGGTGTTGTTTGCATATAAATATTTTGCAAATCGAAAATCATGCCGCATAACTCTGATTTACTAGTTTCACTAAACAGTAATTGGTTTCGTGTATTAACTATTTGCAAATAAAAATTATTACAGCGTTTATACCGCAAGTTTCTTATATAAATTTTATTTGCAAATAAGACATGCCCATAAACGTAGGCACAGACAACATACACACCGAAACTGTAATAGAACGATTCACTTTTAATTTTTAATTCACAAAGAATGCTCAAATTGTTAATTATTCCTTTTGGAAAAAATTAAATTAAATTCATATTTGAATCATTAAAAATTAATTGTTTATTTTGAATCATTCTTTTTGAAAACTTTTTGAAAAAATAATAATTCAATTGAATTGATTTTTTTTCTTACAAAAAATGATTTAAATGTTCATTCAATTCAATTTATTTGTATATCGTTCACATACAGTGTAAAATGATATTATCAGTTTATCTGAGAGTTTGTAACGTATTAAAAGGGGCATCGTAGACCCTATAAAGAACATACATTCTTGATCAAATCGACGAGACGAGTCGATCTAGCTATGTTCGTCTGTCTGGGGACTAATTTTTATGCTATCAAGTTGAAAATTGGTACATAAACATCAAGATTGATTTATGACTTCTGCCGCGTTTTGTACACAGAATAAGAAAGCGAAGTAGGTTTTGATATGATACGATTTTTAGTAAGTGATTGAACTACGGTTTGTAAATTTTTCAAAGTAAAATAAATACTGGCTGAAAAAATGGAATTTTCCGAGGTTGAGACTCAGTATTTTTTTTTCGCAATTAAATAGTTTGGAAATGTTTAAGTGCCTTTTTTGCGGAACTGTAATAAGTTCAAAAATAAATTACAATATTCGACGACATTATTTGGTTTTTTGAGTGATATAGAGAGGATGCAGCAAATCGCTTTGCTAAAAAAAACAGCAGCTAATTACGAATTAAAACCGGTACGTGACGATGAGAAGAACGTCTTACGCGCATCATTTGTTGTAAGCTACAATCTAGCCAAAAATCAAAAGCCTCTACAGGACGGTGAATTTTTTAAATCGACGTGTATTGATATGCTCAAATGCTTCGACGATAAAGGCATTCAAATGAGTGAAGTAGTAGCACAGGTACCGCTCTCTCGTCGAACAGTCACAAGACGATTAAATGCCATTAGTAGACAATTAAAAGAAAATCTCATTATTAAAATAAAAAAATTCAGATATTACTCCTTGGCTATTGATGAAAGCATTGATGTCAGTGATGTTTGCCCAAGTGAAAATATTTATAAAATTCAAATGGAGTTTTGCGATTTGCAATCCGACTACCAAATACTTGCAGTGAAGGAATCTGGAATTGGAATTGAGGCAAGTGTCAGAAGAAAAATATCCAATGTGTGAAGCTGCATTTTCGTATATAAAACATATTAAGAATGTTTATAGAAATAAGTTAAGTGACATAAATCTTGCTGATTTATTGCGCACTTCTATAAGTAAAGTAAAGAAAAAGTAGACTTCGAAAAATTGATAAATGAATAAAATAAATTTAAATGGTTTCAATAATTTTTTTCAGTGTTGATTTTTTTTACGTTAATAAACCAAACAACAACAATACAGCGAAGGCTCGATTTTCTTTGCGACGCATAGAATCATAAAAGTGTTCATTTTGCTTAGATTTATGACTTCAAAAACTCTGTTTGTTGTAGATGTTGTTGTTCGGCTCCCGATTCAAAATTTCGTGCCCACCGCTGGTATAGTTGATCGCTTCCTACGTTGATGTTTTACAATATGATTTAAAAATTCGTGTGATACCATTCACACGAATTATTTAAATCATATTGTAAAACATCAACGTAGGAAGCGATCAACTATACTAACTATAGAGCTTCGGTTCAACCGAAGTCAACGTTTTTTCTTGTTTTCAAAATGATTTCACAAACAATGTATCAAAAATGTACTACTCATTTTAAATGATTTAAATTTAAATACTTTTTTTTTGTTTTCAAAATGAATTATTCAAAAATGTTTAATTCAATGCCTTATTGATTCCCGGATTCATTCAAATTTATATTACTCCTTAGAAAATTACCCCCTAAATGTCACACTAATTGTTCCCCTAAATGACCCACAAAATGCCCCCAAATGCCCCAACCAAATGTCCTTCTAAATGGCCGCCCAAATGTCGCCCCAAAAGTTCCTCTTACCGGCACCTAGCCCCTTCACCATGGGATCAATCTACTTCATATATGAAGATGGGTGAAATTTCGAAGAGTTCAAAAAGTGTAAGAATTTTTTCCATATAAAAATTGTAAGAAATTTGTACACTTTTTGTATGAAAAATTTTTACTCTTTTTCTTAAACTTCTTTTCTAGACTTCATGCGTCAAGTGTGTAATTTACGATAAGGAACTTCGTCCAAAAATTCGTACAAAGTTATCGTCCGCAATGCTTAATTAGATGTGCAGATCACGGTATTATTTCCCCTCTATGAAGTCATCAATTTTAAAAGAAAAATTTC
The DNA here is from genome assembly GCA_035044765.1 of Leucophenga montana. NCBI lineage: Eukaryota > Metazoa > Arthropoda > Insecta > Diptera > Drosophilidae > Leucophenga > Leucophenga montana. Next base: position 408,045 of record JAWNNQ010000346.1, on the reverse strand, counting down.
AGGGTACTAGGGCTAAGGCGTGGTCCAATTGGTTTAAATTTTTTTCGTTATTCAATTTTACTGTGAACATTAACTATGCAAAAATTGACTACAATATCCTAATATTTCGACTTTATGCCAAACAAATAGACTTTTGCACATATTGCATTCTACGCGCATATTATTCATACGCACTGTTATCGCAGTCGTCAGAATGAAATCTGAATTTGACCTTAGGAGAAACAGCATGAAACATGTGCGCGCCTGACAACGTTGCTCGTATATATGCGTGCACACGCGCGTTTGTGTGTATGTAGCGTAGTCTGTTTGTGTGGGTGTTTGTTGACTTCACGGGTACAATTGAAAACAAGTTGAATCGCACTGCGGCTGCGGCTCAGCTGATGCCAACTTTCATTCACAGCAAAAACACAAAAGAATTCGTCTCTTACGCTCGCTACTTCTGTGTGTGCGGAAAGGACTTTCCTCTCTCATACACGCACACATACACACATCTAAACAGACGAACGCTCAGTAGCACACTCCGAGGACAGGTGCACTCACTCACTTGTGCTTTCTTTCGGATGTTCGTTTAATAGTTCATTCGTTTGTTGTTTCCTCGGCTGCTCGTTTATTGCATGTTCGTCCTTTTGTTGTTTTTTCATTCTTATCGATTTTCCCTTCGAACCACATTTCGTTTAAACGAATCAGTGAACAAACGAAGTTTCAGTTTTCTTATTATTTTTTTTTTTCGGTTCGCTCTTGGGGCGACGCGACCTAATGTCGAACCGAAGTTTCACTTATCGCGCTGAGTTCGCAACGGTAAAACGTGTAAAAGAGCCAAAAGTAGCAGCAGCGAACGCCACATTTTTGCACTGAAGAAGCAAAGTGGCCACACATCAAACCAACTGAATGACAGTCGGAGAAAAAAATTTGATTGAAATAAATTTTTGTGGAATATATTTGTGGCTAACCAGAAGAAAGCAGTGTTATATAAAGCCAGTGCAATAAGCGAACATTTATTTATATTTATAGAGAATATTGTGATATATACGTAATTTAAGCACGGAAATCCAGCGGCGACAAGTTTCTAGACAATTTTCGATTTAGTGTTACACAAGCATTCATTTTTCTTAAATCCGCAACGAAAAAGTAAATTTAAAATAAAAAAAAAAAAAAAAAAACGTAGTAAGGTAGCAAAGAATAGAGGTCAAAGTAAGGCATTGATTGAAAATCGGATGTGTGTGTGTGTATGTGTGTGTGTGTGATTGTGCAATTATTCAAATGAATTCAAGCGAAATTCATTTGAAAATAATTTGGGCATAAAAAAATCGTTGCATACTTCATTGAGCAAACATTTTTTTCTGCTTACATAGGCACCAACACACATTTACATGCATGGCATAATCGTTTCGCCATAATGCCTTGTTTGCATGTGTTTATTAAACTGTACATGCATGTGTATGTGTGCAGCTGATGACGAAAGAAGAAAGCAGCAGCATATAACGGTTCAATATCCAATAAGAAGAAAGTCTAATTACATAATCAAATAGAAATTCATATATAAATATATAACTGTACATATATACATTTACATATATATAGAACGAATAGTGAAACTATATAAATAAATAATAATAATAATAAAAAGACAAAAAAGAAAAGAGCGTTAAATAAAAGTAAAAGCACCCACGTACCTGTATAAATAAATTGAGCAAACTTAAAAAATCAGAACGTTTAATTTTTTAGCTAAAAATATTCAAAATAAAACAATAAAAATAATAAAAATAAATAAACAAAACCGAAATTAAACATAAGCGCAAAATATCAACTAACGCCTTCTTCCAAGTCAATCGCTACTTAAGCTAAAACTTGCGCCGAACTAATTAACAAAAAAATATTGTAATAATAATAAAAACATAAAAGTTAAAAAAAAAAAAAAATTACGAAAAAAAAATATTTTTTTTATAACGAAAAAAGTACTAGATGAAAATTAATTTCTTATTAAATAAGCACAAAATATTTAATTATAAATTATATACAAAAATCAAAGTTAAACTACGTTGTTTCGCCTTGCGTTTATCCATTTAATCTGCCACACCCGCACTACTATTTGCTCGTCGCTGCCCAGAACGCCTTCACGCGCCTCATGCAAATTCAACGACCAACAAAACAAAATAGTTGAACTAGCTTTATTCGAAGTATGAACAGCTGCAGTTATATTACACAAGTGTATAGAAATAAGATATCGCCAAGTTCCGCTGCGCGCCACGTAAATCTAACTTCACGACTCGTAGATATTCTTTAAAAAAAATATAAAATAAAATCCCATAAAAGAGTACAAAAACCAAACAAATAGTAGCCGACTACAAGGAATTACATACATATAACATATATACAAGAATAAAAAAGAATAAAAAAGTTAAACGAAACGAAAAAGGAAAAAATAATAATATTCTTATAGCGCAGCAACATATGGTATTATTACGAATATTATTATATTTAATGCTAAAGTGATTGAAAATAAAACTAAAAAAAAAAAAAAAATTTAATATAACCTAAAAAAATTAGTTACTAACGGTTTAAACATCGACAAAGCTTTGCCGTCGTCGTCGTCGTAAATAGTCCCACAAGCAATAAATCTTAGTGCTGTTTACTAGTATATACAAATAAAAAGACATACATAACTACTAATACATAGATAAGAAATATATAGTACTACAATATAATATATATATATATATAATATATATATATATATATGTATATATATATACCTAACCTACCTGTTTCGTATTTCTTATTGGAATTAGCGAAGTGTGCTATTCTTATTTCTTTTGATTATGTTTCTGTCCTGTTAGTGAAAAATCGTTATTGAGCCCACCAACAACACCACAACAACAACATAAACTACGGCAAATAATCAAATAAAAACCAAAATCAACAACAACAACAACAACAAGAACAATAAATACAATAGAAAACCTAAAGACGAAATCCTTAGAGAAAATAATAAAATCAACAAACTTGATAGCAAAACGTCAAAGAGCGGAAGTGTGCGAGCGGAAGTAGAGCGAGATAGTGATAGAAAGAGAGAGAGAGAGAGGAAGAGAGGAAAAGAGAGAACGAAATCACAAGAGTGAAAGTAAATTGATAAAGCCGAAACTAAGCGGAACGAGCGGAAACGAAACAGGACTTGATTTAAGCAACGAAAACGTGTAACGAGAGTTAAACAGAGACAGAAAGTATGCAATTAGGCTTAATAGAAAGAAAGAGAAACAGCATACTCGTGGGAGAGTAAAAAACGCGAATTTTCTTTTATTTTTTTGCAAATCACTTCGTTTAATTCGTTTTCCTTAGTGTACGTGTGCATTTGTGTGTCTTTTTGTGTGTGTTTGCTCTCGCGTAAAAGCCAGAAACAACAGACGGCAAAGCAAAGGAATTATTTTGTTATTTATATACATATACACAAGTAAATTATACATATACATATGTACATACTTACAAATACATAGTGTTCGTTCATGTGTATAGATGTGTGTACGACGATTAATCTTTAACCAAAGGCGCAAGCAATGACAGTGAATGCTTTTGCGGGGCAGCAGCAGCAGCAGAAGCAGCAAAGTCATCCTTGTCGCCGTTTTCGTCATCCACATTAGCAGCGCCACCGGAAGTGAACAGTCGTCGCTTTAAACTGAAGCAGCCAAGCGGAAACTAACAAATATTAGGACAACAGAAGGGGCACGGCGACGGACTGTTTCTTCTTCGCAGGATCTATGAAGTAAGATGCACGTTAAACACACACAGCGCCGAGTAAGCGGTCCTGGAGCATTTGGAACCTTTAACGAACAACGGTATGAGCAAAAATTAAATATACAAACACACATATTTAAACACATCCACACACACTTAACACCAATAAAATAAAAAAAAAAATCATATTCTCGTATATTGTAAGTATTTATATCGTATGTACATCATGAAAATACCATTCCAATAAGCGAAAGATGTTTTAATTATTAATTATTGCTTGAAAAAGGTTTTATTTTAAGTTACTACCGATTTTAATTGATAAAATTATTATTCAATACATGGCTACAAAAAAAAAAACAGTGTATGTAATACTCTGGGAAACAAACTCTTGGGCTGTTATTTTAAAATTGAATCAATAAAATAATTCGTGTAAGTCAACTTTCGCATTTATTGAATTGGATAAAAAAACTACGGGCTACCCATATCCATAGATGGCATATAAGTTTATGTTTGCCTCCAAAAAAATGAGTTGAAGTTTGTGCAAATTCGTCATTTTTTTTTTTACTAAAACCGTTTGTTTACAGCAGAAGTCCAGTAACGAGAAAGGAAATGAGTGTAAACAAATGATTTTTTTATATTTTTCGTAAAAAGTTCGAAAAATGTTTACCAGCTTACTTTTGCTTTATTTCTTTTCTTTGATTGACTTAACTCAATTTAAATATAGCCGCCCTAATTTTATTTACCAATATTCTTCTTCTATTTCTGGTCTTCTGGTCTGCTCTAATGCAGTTAAATAAAATCCTATTGTTTTTTTTTTTTTCAAAACATTAAATTAACTTTTTTGCATAATTGCTTAAATATTTTGGCTAACAAAAACCTAAATCTATTCCAAACATGATTAAGAACAAGAAATAATGCTTCAGTCGTGAGTTCATAACTTCGAACTACCCTATATTTTGCTTATGTAGACTTATGCACGATTTGTAATTTTATAAAACTAAAAACTTAAACAAATTGTGTGTTGTTGACCAATTTAAAAACAATAATTATTTAAAAAAATAATTGCTTTAATTCAAATATGTTTGACACAACAAAATAAATACAAAGTGTTTTTGTATAAGAGCTATACCTTATAGTGAAAAAATCGCAGTCATTTTGTGCTTCAACGCACAGACAGACAGACAGACGGAGAGATCAACTGGTCTTGTCATGTTGATCAAGAATATATATACTTTATGGGGTCATATCACGCTCATTTTTTTGGATAGCCCCAATACAAATTACCCGTTCTCTTTTGCCTTTTTGTATGGAAATCGTTTTTATTTCAGTCAATATCGCTTCGAAATCAGACATGACGGCTTCTTATGGACGGCGTGTCCCGCCAACATATGACGAGGGGATCATGTCCGTCTGTCTGGATGTTGTTGCTTTTTTTTTTTGGGAACCAATTTTTAAGATATCCGGCTGTAAGTTGACACATAAATTTCTTCTTATTGCAGTTTAATAGAGTATCAAAATTTACCACTCTTAGGTGTAGCCCCTATAGAAACTTACTGCCCAATTTTAAAATTTTGTATGAACACTTTCTTACTACAGTAAATATGAACTTCAAATTTAATATAGTAGCTTCTTATGTATTTACGCCTCACATATATAGAAATATAAGTGGTTTCTAAATTTTCGAGGTAGCCCCATAAAAACTCCATACAAAAACTACTCACTTTTTATGAAAAACTTTATCATTTCAGGCAAAATTAACTTGAAATTTCACATGGTGGCGTACCACGCCCACTCTTAGGGATAGGCTCCAATAAACATACATCCCTTACATTTAGGTTGTTAGATTCGTTCATAATGATTTTAGTAAAAGTTTTCTAGTTAAAGTTATCACCGATAACTATTTCTTTAGATCCCAGGTTTCAAGCATTTGTTTTTTTTTGTTTTTTTTTTGCTAGATCCGATTCGATTAAAGTTAAGTGAAATGGCAAAGTAAATACAGACTCTATTTTACTTTCAATTTAAATTTAAATTTGTAACTTTGTACAGAATTTAACTTTAAGAAAAATTTTTATTTTATTGAATTAGAAAGAAAAGAAAAAGTAATAAATTTGATGTCTTTTACGAGTTGGAAACATATTTTTGTGATGTACTGTATGTATGCATATCATACATAAATATACTTATATTGTGTATATGTACATTTATATGTACATGTGTTCATATAACTGTATATGTGATTGTAATTCTATTCTATTCTATTTTATTTTTTTTTTATATTCCGTTTATGTATTGTTGTTGTTGTATTTGTTTTGCAGCTTAATTCGATGCTTTTGTTTTTGCTTTTTTTTTGTTGGTTCGTTTATTCATGTTATTTTTGTTAGTCAATGTTGTTGTTATTATGTTATGATTATTGTTGTTGTTGCTCTTGAGTATTAACGTCATGGTGTGTTTGTATGCACAATTCATTTGAGTGAACATTGCGATAAACTGTTAAACAAAAAAAAAAGAGGAAAATATTATGTACATTTACAACGATACTCACACACTCAAACAAAGGCGCGCGAACAAGCAATTTACTATAGCATACCCATAGGGGCACTTGGGAAGAATCTGTATCAGTGTTTGTGCATGTGTGTGTTTGTGTGCATATGTTGAAAGTTGCAAATTGCAAGTAATTTAGTCGTTTTACTCGCTTTATTGCAAATTATATAAGATGGAATTGCATAAGACAGCTGCAGCTGCTGTAGAACACATGAACTGAACGAAGTATACTCGTATATGAACTTATCGAAGTAGATACATACGTGGCAATGAAAAGTGTTTTCATAATTTATGTTTATTATAATATACAGGGTGTTTTTTTTGTGGTAACCGATGTTAAGTTCGATAAAGTGACTATCAGATGTCACATTCGTATTGGTATTGATATAACGACAAACTGGTACAATTTCTAACATGGAGCATCGTCAATTTTTACGTTTAAAATTTCACCTCGGTTACGTTAACACTATGTTCAATTGTTAATACGCAGAATGTTCATTATTAGGGCACTCAAAATCGCCAACTAATTCATGAGGTGCCATTACATTCACCAAGATTTACTATCTGCTGCTGTGTGTGCTCGGAACAGGGTCATTGGCCCGTACATTTTCGAAGTCGATGATGGCGCGACGGCAATGGGTAATGATATAACATTTTTTGGGCAACTGGACACGATGAAAATTTCATGGAAGATTTCTGGTTTCAGTATGATGGTGCAACATGCCATACTGCTTGTACAAGAATCGATTTATTAAGTCAGATGTTTGAAAATTCTTTGATTTCGAAAAGTAGTGTTTTTAACTATACATATCATTCAGCAGTTTTGATTTCGTTTGACTTTTTCTTGTCGGGATATTTAAAGAGCAAGGTTTATGCCAACATACTACTAATAAATTGCAGGATTTTCGCCAAAAACTCTCTGAACACTGATGTAAAATGTCTAAAAAGCGTAGACTAAACAAAGGTTATAATTTATATAAAATAAACTATTAATGAAGAATTATTGACTTCTACTCAAAAAAATTTAAAAAAAAAACTTCGGTTACCACAAAAAAAAAAAATATTATTGTAAAACACTCTTTAGATATGAAAATTAAATGATAAGTAATTAAATTGAAATTACTAATTTGCATAATAACTTAGCCGAGCAGTTGTAAAAAATCACACGATTGGTGCATTTGCACCTGTTTCACGTTCAAGGTGTGATTCGAAAAAATAAAAACGTTATCAAAACTGTAACAACTTTGAATGATTTTTACAAGCTTTTAATTAGTCTGTTTTTTATGTTGATAGTAAATATAAACGACGGCCCCAATATGGTTACTAAAATAAAAAAAAAATAAATTAAAGAAATAAACTTTATTAAGCAATCATTGCAACCATTTGAAGCAAGTACATTAGCTTGTTTTAGTACATACATTAATTTGAAATCTTACCTTCGAAAATTGTTTTTCACTATCTTGTTTTTATATGATAAAATTCATTCATTAAAATAAAAAAAAAATGTATTTCTTGTTTCGATTAAAAAATTTCTTTAGGAGCAATCGGCAATGGTTCGGGATTTTTAAAGATTTTACTCTTTCTGCTTTTCCTCTCATTGCATCTAAAGAACATTTAAAGAAAGCAAGTTGAATGAATAATGAATACAATTAGTCACATGTCTTAGGCAGAACCATACTCCTATCGAAATAAGGCCCAAAACAAAAAGTAAATTTGTGCAATTTTTTTATATGGGATTTCATTGCTAATATTTTATTGCTGTCGGATTCATTGATAAGTCAGCTATGTAGCGTTATATAATGCAAATATGAGCGGTATACCAGTAGTTTCTGATCCTTTAAACTGTCTTTTTGTAAGAAGTTCATCAACCACGGTGCATTTTAAGTAGCATCCGAAATTAAAACTTATGCTTCCAAATGGCATCTTTTAGGGCCATAATATTGGGGATAGTTTATCTTGCAGTACGGGAGAAAGAAATTAAAACACACTATTTTTGCTAATTTACGAGAATTTCTAGGCAACTTATATTGCTGAACACATTGAAAATCGCTTTATTAGTTTAGGACTACATGGTAGTCACCTAAGCTGATAAGACTCTGTGGGAATGATGAATGATGACATCGATACATTGTTGACGAATATGTAGAAGTTTTTATCACAAGATATTGTCTTGCGAGCAAACATCAACACATTGACACTGGTAGCCCACACTCATAAGTTAGCTATTATAAGTTGCCCAGATTTTGATATTACCCAAAGTTAGTTCCTTTGTTTACTTCGCTTGGGAGAGATCTTTCCGTCGATCTCTTTTTGGTGCAAGTGTTCCCATGATCTGTTGATTCGGAATAAATCTTGTAGTATTGACTGACGCCAGGTTGTTTGATATTTTGTGGAATGGATTTAGCCATTTTGACGGTTGTAAACGGAGAGAGTGGGGAATAATATTTTTGGGTAGGAACTGATTAAAAATATGAGGTAACAAATTAAAAGTAACCAGCGAATGAGACACCTCAAATCTTTGTAAATATGTATCATATATAGGGTGTTTTATTTTAGAGGTGTCATTTTCCGACAGAAATAAACTGTCAGATCTGGCAGCGTTATTCTCAATTGTGATCAGTTTGGTGCGCCATTTTATCATGAATAAACTGAAGCCAGAACAATGCTTGCAAATTGTGAAAATTTATTTCGAAATACGTGGTCCAATTCAGCAATGTTACCGTTCGCAACGTCCATTTTAGATAGACATAATCGTTATATTTAAACATAATGTCACATTATTATCTTTCTAATAAAGCCAATTTTCAGTTTGAAATTATGCAATCTAAATGTTTTAATTCAATTCAAAGTTCTACACCTCTAAAGAACACCCAATATATAGTGACGCAAAGGTAAACATCCGATTTCCCAAAAGCATAACTTTTTTGTAAATGAAAAAGATCAGTTCTGTTTATGTTTGAAATAAACATTTTTTACAAAAAGAACCCATTTTTTTCATTTACAAAATAAAAATACAAATAAAATTGCGGCAGTCGTGAGTTCATATCCTGCCGCCTTTCATATGTAGAGTATGCAGGCTCTTTATACTCCTATGCAATTAATTATTCCCCCTGTTTCGATCCGAATAAATTAATCGGAATCGTAAATAATAAATGAGCCGTATTTCACTTTCGGATTTTGCGATTTCATTTCTATTGATATCCTTTTAGGAATATAAATTATATAGTCCTGATTCGCAATAAAATCCTTCTGAAAGTAAAAGATTTCTATCTATTTCCTTTGTATCAAAATCTAAAACAGTAGAACAGAAAATTTTGTTCTTAAATTTATAAATAAATTTAAATTTGAATAATCGTTTAAACGGAAGAAAATTTGTTTAAATTAAAAGATTTCCAATACAATAAAAACAATTACAATTTTTTTTGCTTGGGGGCTACCTGTACATCTTCTAACGGCGACATCATGATCAAAAAGTTTTATACAATAGTTATACTTACTTACTTAGGTGGCCTTACAACCGTCTATCGGTCAAGGCCGCACGTAGGAAAGCGCACCATTCGGTGTAGTTTAGTGCACGCCGGCGCTGGTAATCCGGAGCTTCTTCAGGTCATCATAGACCTGATCTTGGCATCTTAAGCTCGGACGTCCTCTCTGACGCCGTCCACCGATCAAGTGCAGGTTTCCGTCGTAAACCTTTAGTGCTGGAGCTTCGGGGTTCATCCGGATGAGGTGACCAGTCCAGTGCAGCCGCTGGAATTTAATGCGCTGGACTATGTCAACCTCATCATACAGCTCGTGGTTCCATACGGGTCCTAAACTCGACGCCAACTTTAAGGGGACCAAAAATCATGCGAAGAATCTTTCTCTCGAACACTCATAAAGACGCTGTATCCGTTGATGTCAGTGTCCATGCTTCTACGCCATATAGTTCGAGAGATGGCTATACTTCTAATTTGCTTGCTGAGCCCAAAGTAGCAGCGATTAGCAAGCGTGATTCTTCGTCTGATCTCTCGGTTAACATTGTTGTCGCTGGTAATTTCTGTTCCCAGATAGACGAAGTTTTCTACAACATTGAAGTTGAAATTCTCCATACTCACAGACCGTCCAAGACGCGTTGATGGTCTGCGAGTGGACACCAAGTACTTCGTCTTGTCCTCGTTCACCGCAAGGCCTATGAGACGTGACTGTTTCTCAATCTCCGAGAACGCCCTGCTTACTCGCCGTTCGTTGGTGCCTATGATGTCTATATCACCAGCATATGCGAGTAGCATCACTTCCTTATGGAAGATCGTGCCCGATCGTTCTACGTATGGGCATTGGCGTAGGATGTACTCCATCAAGAGATTGAAAAAGTCGCACGATAAAGCATCACCCTGCCTGAAACCTCTTTTGGTATCAAGGGTTCGGAGAGGTTCTTTCCTACTCTGACGACGCTTTGGCTGAGTGATAGCGTCATCATGCAAAGCCGAACGATCTTTGCTGGGATACCAAGTTCAGATAGGGCGTTGAAAAACTTCGTTCTTATCGGCGTGTCGAAAGCGGTCTTATAATCGACAAATAGGTGGTGTGTGTCTCTATTGTAGTCGTGGGTCTTCTCCAGGATTTGGCGTAAAGTGAAAATTTGGTCACTGGTCGACCTCTTTGGTCTGAAGCCGCACTGATACTGGCCTATCAGTGCATTCGTGTATGGCTACAGCTGTTTACACAGTACGTGGGACAGAATTTTGTATCCTATTGAAAGGAGACTTATTCCCCGGTAGTTCGCGCAGACAGCGGGGTCGCCTTTCTTGAAGATAGGACAAAGAACACTGAGATTCCAATCGTTGGGCATGCATTCATCGGACCATATTTTGCATAAAAGTTGGTGCATACGCCTTCGCCACCGGTCTTGAATAACTCAGCTGGCAACTCGTCGGAGCCTGCCGCTTTGTTATTCTTCAGCTTTTTAATTACTGAGTCGACCTCGTTATAATCCCATTGCTCTACAAGAGAGCCATCATCGATTGGTGGTTCTATGTACGCTTCTCTATCGACGGTATTATTCTCTTCATCGCCCTCAAGTAGATTAGAGAAGTGACTTCTCCATAGTCTCAGTGATTCCTGTGCATCTGTAACCATCTGTAGAATCTGTAGAAAGAAAAGAAATAGTTATACAAGTATCTCAAAAATTGTGAAACTATTGACACTATGTAACTTCATAACTCCGCTTCCAGTAAACCAAATATCATGAAATTTTGACAGGAAGTTTCAACGCACTTATAAGTGGCGCCATCAGAAAATGCCTTATTCCAAAAGACACACACCACACTTTGGTAATACTCTACACACGAAATTTAAAATCGTGTATCATCTGTGCTATCCCAACTAAAGAAATACATTGTAATGAAAAATAAGAATTGGAAATATAATTTGCATATTAAGAGGCTCTAGCTCACAACGTCTTACTTTATCATACTTTACAATAATATCGGTATGTACTATACCTATGTAAGTTAAGTATGTCATGCAAGTATTTTGTGGGTATAGTCTTAACAAGCCTGCTTAATTTGTATTTTTTAGCTTCGATTTAGCTAAATTTAATGTATCTCAACTACATGCATATAGTGTATATGCTATAGGAATTCAGTAAGAATTAGTGTTGTATATGTTATGTTGGGACTGTTAATTTTAAAGATAAAGATGTACTCATTGGACTGGTTTTAGTTTTACTTAGTTTACTTATGCACTGTTCGGACGATTATATATATACATGTGACACATTTCTTATAGTGCATTGAAAATAGTGTCAATACTTTACTTGAATACTTTATAAATAGAAGTGACAGCAAACTCAATGAAAATTGATTAAAATTCCGAATCTATGTCACATTCGATATATATGATCGTCTAAAAAGTGCATTAATGTTCACTCTACATTTATAGTCTACATTAGACAACACGAGCATACTATATCAGTAACAAAATAATTGGTAATTCCACAATGAAAAATAGGCTTCGCATCTAACAAAAGCTGCAAGAGTTGATATTAAATAAATTGATTATTTTTGGTAAATAATTTAACGATTTATATATCATTCCTTGTACTATATAAAATGAATGACCTTTTCTTGAATTTTACAAGTTTCTATGGTTATATATTTTCCGGTAGCTTTTCCTAACTGTACATTGTGTATATTATATTCAAAAAGAATTCATTGAGTAAGAGCAGTTTGTTCTAAAAATGCTCAAAGCATATTTGTTAAGCTGAGCACACTAGAGAAGACCACTTCAAGCTGCGTGCACAAGGACTTGTCACACTTGTTCATTTGTCCTTTCAAGCATTGCCTTTTCATACGGTTCCTTTTTCTTATTAGCACCGTTCGAGTGAGTTTCAAGTGAAGTCGCACAGCGGAAATGCTGAGTGTACTTGGCTAATATAGAGAGACAAACTTTAGCAATCCAATCAATAAATATATCTACGAGTATCAACTATAAACATCATTATTATATCATTATCGTCAACACAGCCAAAACTTGATGCAGAAACTTCTGCGTTCACTTCGTATCATAAGCATAAGTGAGGGGTAAGACAGGAGTGTAATAATGAATTTTGTATATCTGTGTTTGTGTGTTTGCATATCTATGTGTCACTCACTAACTATTGTTTCGATGTAACATAATGTAGGTAATCAGATAAGCATAATGTGCTCTCGATAAGTAAAGCTATTTAGAAATGTCGTGTAGCTGTCTGTTTGCTCAAATTGAATTTTGTTTAATGAAAAGCTGATTTTAGTGAAAGCTACGAGCAAGTACGCACAGCAAGCATTCGAACGATAGTGGAATTCACTTAATAGATTTAATTGCAAAATGATTTTGCTGTGCAACAGCATTAGTGTTACTTTAAACTTTATTTAAGTAGTCAAAGTTCATTTTAATTTCATACAATATAGTTGAAACATTTTTTTTTTTCGTATAGTTTTGTTTTGTTTTTTTGAAATTTTGTGAACAAATTAATTTCCATTTCAATAAGAAAAATGTTTTCGTATTTTCTTCTTTTGAGTAAATATTTTTTTTCGTTGTTGTTGTTTTGCAGAAATCTTGAATAAAATACATATTTTTGCGTCATATCGTAAAGTTTGAACGTATCAAATCAATCGATTCGTTGCAATTCGTATCGTTTGAAGATGTGGAAGATGCTCTTTCCGTTCTGACAGCATCTCAGTGAAGGTATCTCGCCAACGAATTTCAATAGCTAATTATTTTTTAACTACTATTGCTACCTACTCTACCATCACCACTATTTTCTAAAGATTTTTAATACATTTTTATATATTGTAATACCCCTCTTTAAAGAAACCCCACCAACCACTTTTTGCTCTACTATCCCGTTTAGTATATGCTACTAAAAAAAATCTTTAAAAACAATTTACGCTTTCTTCTTACTCTATAGCAAATTCTTATACTATTTATTCGAATGCAATATACACTTAGCGCCTGAACTAATGCTAGAAACGTCTTGCCCCTATCACAATAAAAAAAAAATAAAAAAATAAAAACCCACACGACTACACAGATATGTACGTACGTATCTACATCGAGTAAATTATTTATTGCAAGATTTGAGCTTTTTTTTCGCTTATACTTTTGCATTTGTTATTTTTTTTTCTTTTTTTTTGTTGTAATTTTTATGCTTCCACAAAATTTTGTATAAAATTTTTCCATTTTAGCGTGATCATTTACAACTGGTAAGTTCCTATGTTTAATTTTTGGCTAAGACTCGTGGCTGGAAAATGTTTAGCGGTCTTCTTTTTCTTATTTTAGATGCATGTTTACAAAACTTTGTTTATGGAAATGTAAAATATTTTGTTGTTATTTTCCGTCCCACAAAAGATTTTCAAATTTTCGCGTATTCAAATTGGAAAAATTCATTTAATGGCGCATATCTGTTGTGCTTTTCATTGCTTATTTCAAATATACTTTTTCATCTATATACATGAAATGCAATTTCCAATGATTAATTACTCAATTTGTTTCATGTAAAAATAAACAAAATGTTTTGACTGGCAACGAGGCGTGCATTTACAGTGCATCTAAAAGATTCTCGCCTGACATTAGCGATTTACTTGTTGTACAAATCGCAACACACAGCTGAGTCACTAATTGTATTTTGGACAATATTTTCAACTGTGGCATCGGACTCCGTCGTAGCCCGGGTGAAAAGTTGACGCCACGAATTTGATAGTATTTCCAAATTGTTGGTCTTCAAATCTTCATATATCCAAAACAAACTAAGCCCATGCATATGTACAATTGTGACGTTTATTTGTTAAGCCGCTTATTGGAAGCCAATTTAAATGAATGTTAAAAAATATTGATTTAATCAACGTTTTTTCCGTTCATTGTAATCGATCTGTACTCGATCTGATTGGAATGCAACAATATACGTATGTATATAGCGTTGTGTTTAAGCGCAATTGAATCGCTGTATCTACAAGATTGTCGTATATATACATACACACACACACACACACACATCTATATATATATATATATATATATATATATATATATATATATATATATATATATATATATATATATATATATTTATATATGTATATATATTTATATATATATATAGTTACTTATTGTACTCGTATATCAACTGGCGATAAACTCAACTCAGAATGCAGTTGTATTCGTTTAATGCATTCAATTGGTTTAATTATTAATTGGAGAAAAAGTGGAAGATGAAAAATGGCAGCAGCATCAACAGTAAAAAACATCGAGTACACTTGATATATGACGTAAGAGAAAAGAAAAAAAAAACTTAATAAATACAACAGTTAAATGCGGCAGCACCAAAAAGTAGAATGAGTCGTAGGCGGTAGGATGAAGGGCACACGTGCTACGCTACTAATTCGTCTAGTGCCTTTGTGAGTTGACATTGGAAGTTACAATGTCGAGCCAGATTGAATTGATTTTGGGAACCTTTGCGACTCAATGACAAAAATACAACGGCTGGCAAACAGGCGACGGGGAAGCGATTACAAAAGAGTGACATGCGTTGTTAACCCACAACCGTAATAACAAAAGCAACAACAATAACCGATAAAATAAAAACTTTGGTTATATTGTTAATACGATTGGATGGCCCGGGGCATGAGATCTGCTGCTCTACTGTATGCAATAAAAATAAAATAAAAGAATTGAAAAACACTTTCAATCTTTTTACTATTTTTTTATTTTGTTTTATTTTTTTTTTTTTTTTTGTCGACACTTGTGTCAAAATAAACAACGGTGATTGAATATTTCGTTTTTGCGTTGCGAATCGGTTTGCAAACAAAAAACAAAGTAATTTTAACTTCGGTGGAATCGAAGCACTAATGTCCTTCACACAAGTTAAAAATCGTATAGCAGCTTTACCAACCATAACAAAAAAAAAATCTTATTTTTGGTGAAAATTGAAAAGCAGCTATATAGTGGGTGGTAGAGGGCTACCACTAAAACTGGGCAGGGTATACGATTTGATATTTATGTGAAGCGTCCGATCATAAAAAGTCACCATGTCAATTTTCCAATTTCATACTAGAGCGGACATGTGTGCAGGTGTTTTGTATGGGGCTACACCAAAAAGTGGAGGGGACCACATCCATTGCAATATGTGAAGCAACCGTAACATCAAGTCACTGTGTGTGAATGGTATGACAAGAAAGAAAGCTAAGCCGAGTGTGCTCCACTTCAACTTACGATTCGATGAGGGAGAGGAGTAGGAGATTTTAGTGGCTCTAATAGTTATAGTCCCTGAGTCAAAATTTCTGTCTGCACGGAACACCACCTCTGGTAGTATTGTTTTCAAATCTGTAAAATAGATTGAAACTATCCAAAACGAAATTATAATTTGCTGATGAATACAAATCAGATACAATTTTTGTTCAGCCAAGTTTGTTTGTATCTATGTACATATTATATATGCATATAACGGGTGATTCATTTAGTAGTTCATTTTTAATTTTAAATAAAACACTTAAAATAGAATGGATGTCGGAATCTTAATTATGATCCGAAAGAACAATCTCTTTACTTTTTAAAGATAATAAAGATGGTTCATTATGAAGGTTCAATTTTCGATCACTCTTTCCAGCATTGCTAACGGTATCTCGCGAATTGCGCGAGTACTGTTGGCTTCCAATTTTGAATTGTAGCTGGCTTAAGGATGAAGTCTTTTGACTTCACATAACCCCAAATTAAAAAATCCAAAGGTTGGATATCATACAATCTAGGTGGCCAGTTGACAGGTCACCAAAATGATATCTCAATAAAGCCATTGTTTCGCGCGCTGAGTGTGCCGTATCACTGTCTTCATGAAACCAAATATCGCCGACATCACAGGGTTTGAATTTCAGGCAACATATGATCGTTATGTTCGGCCTCATTTTTAAAGAAATATGGACCGATGATTATGATTATTATGATGATGCCCCTTCCTTTAACCACGCCAAACAACGGTAGTTCGAGAATCTCTTCGGGTTTCTCATTAGCCCAAATGCGGATTTTGTTTATTGACATATCCATTGAGCCAGAAATGAGCCTCATCACTGAACAAAATTCAGAGGAAAATAGCGGATCTTCATTGAGCTGTTGCAGAGTCCATTGACTGAAATTAAAGCTTAAATTCAGATTGTAAAATGTTAAGTGATAGCTTAACGAAGTGTGCTTTATGTGGAGGGGCTCATACTGCAAACTACAAAGGTTGCGAAGTTTATAAGACGCTATAAATTCAAAGATTTCAACCCTAAGGGAAAAAATACAGCCAAATAAAGGTTCAGAGGAACAAGGGATGAATCAAATGGAAAGTACGGTCCAACATGGTCTGACTTATGCTCAGGCAGCGGCGAAAACCATCAATGCGGTTCAACAAACACAACAGCAAAGTAACACATTCAATAGTTCTCAAACGAATAATGGTCTGGCAGAGCTCAAAGATCTTATGAAACAATTATTTCAGCAAATGTCAAGTATGATGAATGTAGTTACAATGCTGTTGTCAAGGTTAGACACAAACACTGGACACTAAAATACTTATCGTAGCCTGGAATGCAAACGGTTTGAAAAACCATGTCAACGAGCTTCAAATATTTTTACAAGAAAATGTTGTGGACATAGCTCTTATCTCGGAAACACATTTTACGAAGAAGAACTACATTAGAATCCATGGATACAACGTTTAATCTACTAACCACCCGGACGGCACAGGAAATGGGGGTACTGCTATTATAATCAGGAACAATCTGAAGCACAATCTGTTAGAAGACTACCAACTTGATCATATTCAGGCAACTAGCATACAAATAAACTACCAATTTGGCCATTTCACTTTATCTGCTGTATAACATATTACAAACTCAATATCTTGACTATATAAAAACTTTAGGTCATCGATTCGTTACCGACGGTGATTTTAACGATAAACATTTGGGTTCCAGACTCTCAAATAATAAAGCCAAAAATCTTCTTAATGCCTTAAACAGACTTAATATTAAGCACTTAAGCACTAGAGAGCCAACATATTGGCGTAGATACGAATAAAACTCCGGACCTGGTGGACCTTTGCATTTTAAAAAACTTTGACATGAACAAATTTAATATAACGTCTAGACTGAAGCTTTCGTCAGATCACTCGCCAGTACAAATAGATTATAAATCTAACCTAAAAATACTAAATGTTAACCACAATCTTGATAATAAACAAATTCACTGGGACACTTACAGAGAATACATAAGCCACTCTCTCTGTATATACATTCCACTGCAAACAGAGGACAATATTGAATCAGCAATAATGTATCTTAACGACATATTAGAAAAAGCTGTTCAGTCGACCCCACTTTGTCAGACGATATCCAGCAAAAATGTAGTATCACCTACAATTCGACGTCTTATAAAAGAAAAACGAAATCTACGAAAAAACTGGCAACTAACTAGATCACCGGAAGCAAAAAAGAAATTATATTGAAAATATTAAAAATTACCAAATTAACAACTTTCTACAAAACTTGACTCCAACATGCAGTACGGACTATTCTCTATGGAAAGTGTTTAAGAAATTGCTAAATAAGACAGAGCACCAACTACTATGAAAATGTATTCACTGGGTCTACCTCCAGCTCAGGAGGTATACAAGCCAGTCTTAGAGACTGCATTAAAATCAAGTTAAGCCAAAAAAAGCTCCAGGGTGTGATAAGATTAATGGACGACTGCTGAAAGAGGCTCCAGACTTAGTAATAATATATATGAGAAATTTATTTAATGGAATTTTCAGACTTAATTACTTCCCAAAGGCGGAAGTAATTGCTATCCCATAACCAGGTAAAGATGCATCATTTGCATCCTCATATAGACCAATTAGCTTGCTTCCGATACTGTCCAAAGTATTTGAAACATTTTTTCGATCCAGACTAATTCCCATATTGGAAAGTAGGAGAACCATACCAGACCATCAATTTGGCTTCCGCCGGAATCACTCGACTGTACAACAAGTCCATAGAGTTACAAATAAAATCCTATCGACATCGACGACAAGAAGTGCTGCATAGGAGTGTTCCTAGACGTAGAAAAGGCATTCGATAAGGTAATTTTAAAGCTCTTCAAGTGGTTTCCAGAAAACATAGCTCAAATTCTTACAAACTATATCAAAGACAGAGTATTCTTTGTAAGGTACAAAGTCGAATATTCCACTCTCAGGCAAATAAATACAGGCGTGCCTCAAGGAAGCGTGCTAGGTCCGCTTTTATACACCATTTTCACAGCAGATATGCCGACCCCACCTGAAAACTCTTCAATGCTAGCAACTTTCGCTGATGAAACAGTCTTGCTAAGTGCTGACTTCAATATTAACACTGCAGTAGCCACATTGCAAAGAAATTTAAACTCTACGTTAGATTGGTTTAATAAATGGAAAATTAAAATAAACAAAACTAAAGCGGTACAAGTGATATACACTACCAAAACCAAATTTACTCCAATCCACTTGAAAATCCATGGTAATGACGTAACTATTGCAAATATAGCAAAATATCTAGGCCTGTATATTGATTGCAAGCTGATTTGGAAGTACCACATTAAAAAAAAAACGCATCAGATCAAGCAAAAAAATAAACAATTATACTGGATTTTAAATAGGAACTCTAGACTATCCCTTAAAAACAAGCTATTAATCTATAAATCTATAACAAAACCAATTTGGACCTATGGAGCCCAAATATGGGGAACTGCGAAAAAATCAAACACGGCGTTTATTCAGAGACAACAATCAAAAATCCTCCGTCTCATCACGAATGCGGAGTGGTATATAACCAACATGGATTTACATAAAGACTTAGACATCCCAACGGTGGAAGTTGAGGTTGTAAACATAAGCAGAAAATACCCAACTAAATTACAGTTACATACGAACAAACAAATAAAAGACCTACCCGTGCAAGAACTATTGCGTAAAAGAAGTCTACAAAGGACGAGGCCTGTTGATTTAGTTTAGTTTAATACATATGTATAATTTAGTACAATAATTTATGCTTATGTTTTAAAATAAGCTTTTATGAATAGTCATTTAAGTTAATTTTAGCTCACCTAACTCATTTAAATCAAGAACTTAAAGTCAGTTTATAATTATTTAAGACAGACGTACAATAAAATTGGGAGAAAAAAAAATTCAAATTCTTAAATTCAATTCTTCAATGAGTTGGATTGTCATGGTCTTCACCTACACTCTCCGTCACAGCCGCAACATTCTCCTCACTACGTGCTGGATGTGGTCTATTCGATTGCGTACTATCCAATAACGTAGACTGAGACTCAAATGTGCGAATGGTTTTGGCAATAGTGGGCTCGGAAGGTTAATTATGCACACCATATGTTGTTTGAAGTGCACGAAAAACATTTATCACAGAACGCTGATTTTCGTAATACAGCTGAATATTTTGGAGACGTTGTTGAAGTGTGAATCGGTTGTCTAAATATAAAAATATAATTTTAAATATAAAATGACAATATGATACCGGTCACGCGTGATCTGTAAAAAAAAAAATACAATTGAAAAAAAACCTCTAAATGAATCACCCGTTACATACGTACAAAAAATGGCGCTTGTACTATTTGCTTGTATATTTTCTATTAAAATTTTGTTAACGTTAAATACGATCCGCTTAGCAAACAAACGATATTCAGATAAACAGACTTTGCCGAATTATAATCTTTGCGCCAGAAAAGGTCACGCATCCTTTAGTTTAGGGTTAACTACTAGGACAAGCATTCCGAAGATGACGAAATAGTTGATCATTTGTTATGCCATCTTCTTAGATAACACACAAGTACATTATATGGGCTAGGAAAGATAAAATGGTATCACAGTAGGCGGTAATGCGGAGATCACAGTTCAAAAGGTGTTGCTATGCCACATGATTGGGGAAAGTGGCCAACGGACTTCCATTGATTCGGTGCAATTACATTACTTAATCCGGCTCTGGCCATCGCATCTTAATCTTAATATTTTATGCATTGTGCCTGATGAATGAAAAATACTACTAATTTACGTCAAAAATATTGTTAGTTTCTTTGCTTTATAGTTTTTCCCTTTAGAATTTATTAGAGTAAATTCACGTTTAGAGATACGAAATTAATTTTTTTACCCAAATATAGCGTAATGTACACACAGCGCATTTTTATATACAATTTCTTATAAATATATTTGCATTTGTACGTAGGTACTATATATGACTTCATACTCACATTTCGCTTATGAAAAATTCTTTGCTGAGCGCAAAGAGAAAATTTACTCAGTCAACACATTTCAGTTCTGCTAATTGAGTAGAATCAGAGCACTAAATTCTTATATTTGTGAATGGCAGGGATAGAGCTGATGAGTAATTAATAAAAAGTTCTTCGTGTTTTGTACCTAATTGCTAAGAATTGTAGTATGTAACATTCCGGCACTAAAATGGCTAACCGATCTATCTCTATATATTAATTGGCTAATGGATTTTTTGTGACGTCTGCTACGCTCACAGTGTACAACCATTTGAAAGGTATTCATTTGCAGCGGTGCACAATCTATTTTTTATTAAAATCGGTTAACCGTAGAATGCTTTAATAATTGTCACTAAACTAACGAATCGAACAAACATATCATGAAATACAAACGCACACATATATTAAACGATAGTATGCGAGCAGCGAGTTATACGTTGATAAGACTCGCGAGAGCGAAATAGAGGAGATTACGTATTACACTTTGAAGTTCGCTATTATGTTGGTGACTGTCTCCCTGTTAGTTGCTGCTCTCATTAGTGAAATAGTATATCAACCAACGATTGAGTCGAGCGTAGACCCTACATACATACTAGTATGTATCTATATCATACGTGGACTCGGGTGCCCGCCGTGGCTGGTAAACTCACAAGGACATGCATTTTTGCTTGCAGAAATCTGCTCAAGAGACAAAAAGACGCACTTAATATAGCAATCCACTCATACATGCATAACACACACATATAACTTACAATTTAGTTTATGCTGTTTGCGGCCGTGCATGATATGTACATATATGTGTACCCAGTACTCATAGGGTAATAGAGTATATTAAGTTAGGGAAAATATATGTAACAGTCAGACGGAGGCGTGGCAGACAGTATGAATTATATATATTCTTGATCAGCATTGAAATACGAGTCGATATATACATATGTATATATATGTATATACGTCTGTTTGAACGAGGAAATTTTGGAGACTAGACGAAGAGATAGAGACTTCAAGTTTGGGTATTTAGACACTCTTTTTCCCTCTTAAGACAACTAGTATTAAATAAACATGAAAACTCTACTTTGAGGGGTAGCCCCCATACAAAATTGTCCCCATTTTTTTAGTTTTTGTAAGTTTTTTTTTTTTTTTTGTGCACTTAGTGTGAGTATAATAATTAACTCAAAATGTTTACAACGCCTTAAAGGATTCATCGTATATATTCGTGATCAGCACGCCAAGACAAGTCGTTCTAGCCATGTCCGCCCGTCTGTCTGTCTGTCTGTCTGTCTGTCTGTCTGTCTCTGTGTTACGGTCTACCCTACGCCCTCAATCTATATAATACTGGTTTGAAAGTTGTTATGGAGACTTTTTATATCCAGAAAAAATTTAAGTTAGGAAATGATTGCGATTTATCCACTACATGGTATAGCTAAAATACAAAACGTATTTATTATTTTATAATCAAACATTCGTAAATTTAAGCATCCATTCAAAAATGTAACGTTTTTCCTTGTTTTTGTATTTCTATTATTTGATCAATTCTAATAAAATATCTCGCATATTTCCAGATCGAACCACTAAATAAAATAATCTATAGTTCATATAAGGAGTATCTCGAATTCGAGCACACTCGAGTCTTTGCTAAGGAGAAGCTTTTTTATATTATCTCTCTCTATTTGACTTTTCAAATCACAATGAAAATATTGACAATGTATAAATGGTTAGATTTTGTTTCGTGAGTCGATCATATCAAACACGCACAGCTCTGACATCCCAGCGCCAGCTCCTCCTCTTACCGACGTGAAACATACACTCTTACACACATGCACATGCACTGTATACACGCATACCTATGTACCAGCTGCTGTACAACAAAACGCTTTCCTTTTGTTTGAATCTATAGAATAGAAATTCTATTATACAATATAGTCAGGCGTCATGAGTTGAGTTCAGTGGTGCGCATTGCGCGCTATATGTGTGTCGGACAGACGGACAGACCATCGCAGAGTAGATACAATACAACATATTGTTGATTTAATTCAGTTCAATTCTTGGCGCGATCAACAACAGATGAGTATTTTTTCCTTTCATAATTTTTTCTGTTATTATATTATTAGATATTGAATGAAGTCATACACGCGACTGTGCCTACCTACCTAGCTACACATATGTAAATAAATGCGTTTAATAATTTCCAGTCGATTTCGCACGCATATGTCGCATATGTGTTACTGTATGAATGTAGCTACATTTGTATGTATGTATGCATCTGTGTGCACATTGCTTATCTTATGCACTTGTAAATTAATTTTAAAACATTTAATTTGAAAGCTTCTAAGAAAGTCGAAGGAAATGAGCCGTATATATGTAATATTTTTTGTACATATGTATACTATATTATATCCATAGCGAACTGTTAACAAGAATAATTCATTTTTCTTATTCGATATTGCAGTGAAAACTTGAACAACGAACAACAAGCACAACAACAACCGGTGCAACAGCAACAACAACAACTACAGCAGCCGCACTATCGCCAGCATTCGAATTCGCATCAGCATCTTCCGCGTCAATCGCTGATCAATCTCTCCAGCGCGAACACGAATCCAATTAGTACAACTGCAAGTAGCGAACCGCATAGCAGAAGAGCAACAGGAACAACAACAACTCCGGCGGGTGAATGCCACACACCGCTATTGTTATTGGACACATCCACTAGTCGTAGTAGCGTTAATACGTCGCGTAATCCTTCGTTGCGTCAATCGATCTCCTGCAGCTGTGAATCACTGAAATGCACAGCGGCCGGCGTTGCCGCCAAGGTACTTAACCGAAGCCGACGCAACGATCGCTCGGACGCTGATAGTGAGAGTTTGCTGGGTGTTGCAGGGGCTGGTGATGAGCATCAGCCTGTGTCACAACGGGAGCAACGCATCGTTGGCAGTCAAAGTCGCTATAGCGGCATCTCCAAGCAGAGCTCGTACGACAGCAGTGGCAGTTATTACACGGGACATCCGGTACAGCAGCTGTCGCTAGCTGCTGTCGCCGCCGCTGCTACAGCAGAAGCAGCAGCATCCACCGCAGCCAGCCACAGTACCACCAACCCCACCACCGGAACATTCGTTGGAGGAGTAGTTGGAATTGGCAAAAAACGAAACCACCCACATACGCATCTCGATACAAACACCACCCAAAGTACAAGTCCCAATTTAGTGCCAAACAGTCCTATCAGCTGCGGCACAGTAAGCAGCACTGGCGGCCAGTCAGCGTTGTACGATGCGTATCAGGATCAGTCGTCGGAACAGCACTACCACCGCACGCGTTTGAGCTCATCAGAGGAGGGCAATAACACACACAGCTCCTCGCACATTGTCGTGCAACAAAATTTCAGCAACTCGGATCCGATAACACGAGCGCCTCTAGATTCGGATTTTACAGCAGCTGCGTCTGCATCGACACTGCTCAAGAGTCATTATAGCGAGTGCAATATATACGCAAAGCAACAGCTAAACGAGCCACACTTTACTAATCTTAAGAGCGATTTTGAGCCGCCCGACAAGCAGCAGCTAGTAAATAAGACCTACATCTTCAAGTGCATTGCCAATAGTCCGTCTTTTCTGCGCACCAACAAGATCAAGGAGCAGTCGAAAAAGCTGCGCAATCTCTCGTTGAAGAATCGCACTGCAAAGAAAAAGAGTCATCAGATCATATCCAAATCGAACGCCGTCTCGGATAATTCATTGCATCCGGGCGATAAGTACTTGAATTTGTATCTAGTCGAGAAGAAGCATTCTCTCCAACAACAACAACTGGCGCAACAGCGCGATCGTGATCGAGAGCGAGAAACAGGCTCACATTCGTCCACTTCACCGACTCCGTCGGCAGCTGCGTCAGCATTAGCATCAGGTGCAAGAACTCTGCCCGCGCTATCAGCGGTCGCGCGACAACAACAACAACAACAACAACAACAACTGCTGCTCAACGGCGCCGCCAAAACGCCGTCGACACCGCCAGCGCAAACATCACTTTCATATCGTTCATCGATCAAGAGCAACACCATACCCACAGCGGGAAAGGATCCGCCGGCGGTGCCGCATCCGCTTGCGAGAATACAAAACAAGAACTGCAATCTGATAAACAACAAGAACGGCGGTAGCAGCGGTGGTGGCAAGCTTAGCGCAAGCACCAATTCGTGTCACAAACTACATGTCACTGGGGCGAGTCACAGTAGTCAACAGTATCCGCACCATTACCAGCACCAGCACTACCACCACTACCTTGCTTCGCCGAAGAGCTCCGTATCGAGCAACGGACATTTGAATAAGCACTGCCTCACGGAAATCAGCCGACGCAAGGCCGAGTTCAATCGGCAACTTAGCGCACCAACCGACTACACCGCCCACTCGTTCAACGGTTCACACGGATCCTCGACACATGATCCCACATCGGTTGTTGGGCGCGAGTCGACGACAACTGTAGCAAGCGCTGGTATCATCGGAAGTGGCAGTGGAACTGCGCCGGCAGCCTTGGGTAGGGGCAGTAGCAGCGTCGGACTCAAATCCTCATTGCAAAATTGCGTACTTAGTAAACCGACTTCCACATCGTGCACGAACAGCTTTAATAGACGGCACATAAAGCGACATAAGAGCGCGCGGCTTAACGAGCGGTAAGTTTAGTAAGCTGACGTAAGGAATGAAGGGTTATTTGGGTTTTTATGTAGTATTTCTATATGAACGGATACATATGTATGTATATAAAATTCGAAAGGTGCTTTCCCACTTTGTTATGACGCAGCAGCTTTGGAGTAATAACTAGTTAAGTACTCTGTGGAGTAGCTTGCGCCTGTCACCAAATCCGACTTAGACTGCTGGAAAGTCATTATGTTTCGTTATTCACCGACTTCAGCTGTTCACAGTAGAACAATTCATTACATATTCCAAACGTTCACCCGCATTTTGCGCGCTCACCCGAACGATCTGTCCCACAATCGTAACTCGATTTTGTTTTATTTAATATTTTTTTGTTACCGGTTTCAGTTTCGAATTTCAGACACATTCATTCTAAGCCAACCGTTCGTCTCTCTCCCTTCGACCAAGCGTTTGTCCATTCGAAGCTTATCAGCAACAGCGCCGACGGCTTCGGTGAATTACGCGCATATTTCAAGATTATACAAGTGCCAGTGCCCGTGCCAGTTTCAGTGCTGCTCAGTTCAGTTTCAGGCGTCGACATCATCTGCATAATCAGTTACAAATTAGCCACAGCTTAGCGCGGAACGCTGATCGAACTTAAACTTGAACACGCATGAGATTCGAGATCGTAGGATTCGCGTCATTGACATTGGCATTCGGCGGTCGTTGAGTTGTGTTAAGACACAACAACTATTTAGTTGACCATCACTGTGCAGCAAGCGGAAAAGTTCGTAACTAACGGATAAAATTTGCATTTTCCGTCTGCTCTTGAACTTGAACGCGAAATCAAGTAGATAAATTTGTTCTTGGTGTTGGTTTTATTTGATTTTTTTTTTCGCGATAATCAATTTCGATCTTACAAAAATGAAAATTTATATATCTCAATCGAATTTCAATTTGCATTTATCTATTTTGTCTTGATTGGATCGGCAACGATATAAGTATCGCAATCTCATCGTTTCGGTTTACACTTTGTCGTAAACAATTGGCTTCTTCGAAATCAATTTAAAAAAACCAACAAAAATATACATACACACATATTTATAAACAGATGACAACAAGAACTGTTCCCGGCACAAGTCTAAAAGAGCCAGACGCAGACGCAGAACAGAACAGAACATCGTCGGTTCACTCATTCCGATTTGAAGTATCGGATTGTGGTAAAAAGTTATACGTGAATTTAATATGTTTAAAAAAATAAAACAACACAAAATATAAATCCAAGTTCAATCCAAACGACGATTTTATACTCGCTACACGCATCGTTTTGCACAATATGTTAAGTGCAACACATACGAGTACTTACATAGTTCGAGTTGGATCAAAGTCAGATATTTTGTGTAAGGCTAAACAAGGATTCGTAGTAAAAATTGGACATGCACAATCAATAAATAAAAATAATAACTCATGCTAAATTACCATAGTCTACAAATTAAAAAAATTAAAAGTGCATTTGAAACCATAGTTTCTTTTTTTTATAAATTGGTGTCTGCTGAACTCGAAAATATCTTCAAATTCAAGTTTTTTTAGAAGGTAGGTTCAGAATTTTATCTACATCTCGAGTTAGAAAGGACCAATCGGATAGGGACTTATGTCAAAATAAAGATAATGCTATCCCAAAAAATATTTTATCATTTATTTTTTAAATCGGCTG
Source organism: Leucophenga montana (assembly GCA_035044765.1). Classification (NCBI taxonomy): domain Eukaryota; kingdom Metazoa; phylum Arthropoda; class Insecta; order Diptera; family Drosophilidae; genus Leucophenga; species Leucophenga montana. The sequence goes on along the minus strand of JAWNNQ010000346.1, from coordinate 380,658 downwards.
AACAGTTTAAAAGTTATAAGCTTTAAAAATTCAAAAAATTCCTTTCTTTTTTTAAATAAAATGAGGGCAATAAATTTAGTTAAAATATGAAAAAAAAATATGTATCATTTAAGTATATACAGTTTTGTGTTTTTTACGCAAAATACGAATAAAATCTATGGAAATCTATTTGAATTGTTACCTTATATGTACAAAGCGTATAAGTAGCTCCATATTGTTGTTCAATGCAATTCATTGAAATTATGAATCGATAAGAAAGCTTCTACCATGCATCCTTATCTATGACTCTATTCCTGGAAGGAGGAGAGTTTATATAATGCGAACTAATTACTCCGCTCTATAAAGTTCATTGGCTGGTGAAATTTCTCACTATGCTCACTCATGTCACGGATACTCTCTGAAAAAATTGGGAATTCAAGGAATGGATCTGCATATTAAAATCTGTTAAAAAAAAACAAAAAAATACGACACATTAGTCAATTTACATTTTGACAGTTAAACAAACCCAATTTATCCTGTACAGCGTATAAAAGCCCATCCATCCATATTTGCAAAAATCCTAAGCAAATTTACAACAATTATCTCGTAGTTCGGGTTTTTATTACTTGCAAGGAAAAGAGAAACAATTACCTCAACAAATTCAACACTCCAGTGTCAATGGGTAACATTTTTATCTTTCGTAAGACTCCTTACATATAGATCATCACTCGTTGATTTTGAACAATATTATACGATTTGTACATATAAGATGAATATTCTAAAACAGCATTTACTATTTTTGAAAAAATCACAACTTTGGAACCTATCCATAGATTTTATTTGTATGTATCTCGTTTCTTTCGTAAAAGTTCGTTCTATACACAAAGAATACTCAACTGAGTAAACTTAAACTAAATCTATTTTTACCTATTTTAAAAGTAAATTCATTGCCCTCATTTTTGTTAAAAATGATAGTTTTGAAATATTGCACATGACAACTTTCTAACTATTAAATTTAAAGAAGTCCGCAAAGTTAGCGCGGAAAGTTTTTGAGTGTCATTCATTTAGAAGTGGAGATAAGCGATTATTTTGCAAAGGGCCCAAGCAGCTCAAAAACGTTCATTACAACACTTACCTCCTGGGTACCCTCTGGCTTTGGTTCCTGCCACCGCAAAACTTTTACCAGTGGCAGCCCCGAATACGATCTTTATTTCATGACGAAACCTAGGATAAAGTCCGAAAGGGAGACCGAGTATGGTGCGTCATCTCACGTGCGGTCAAGACCGATAAATAAATAAATAAATAAGTAAGTATTTTGACATTAACATAAATCCGATTGTTCGTTTCTAAGTCGAGATGTAAAATATTACACCGGTCGTTTAAAAAAAAAAACTTAAAATATGTAGCAAATAATGAATGTATTCAAAATTTTGTTGAAGCTATTTTCAAATATCTATCACAAAACAAAAAAAAAAAACTAACTAATATAGTATCGAATGCAGTTTTTGGCTGTAAACTAGTGTTACGAGTATTGAATTTAAAAAAATTATTTCAACAGTCGAAATTTAATTTCAATCGAAATGACAAAATTGGGACTCTGAACACCAAAAAAGTCGAAATGCCATCGAAATCGAAATTCATCGAATGCCTATGTAGTTTGTAGTAGTTCAATTCGGATTAATTCAATTCTGCGAATGCATATACAAATATATTTTATACATTATTTTTACATGCACCAATAGATTGTAAAAGGGCAATAATTTATAACTGGTCGCGTATCATTTAAACTAATACAATAACTGCAGAGCTATTTATATAAAGACGTACAGACGTGACTATAATACAAGTACATACTACAAATGTATATGCATCGTACATGTCGGTTACCGATTTTTTACATTTTATTAGGTATTTTGAGAATCGTTCTGCTTGTCATAATTTTTCAAAACTTGCAAATATTTATTCAATAAACTTTAAGTAAAGAAACTTTTTGCTTGTTTTGTTTTCGTCCGTCCAGTTTCTGGCAGTCAGCTGGCTTGGCATTTTAAAAATATTTAATTACAATCGATTCTCGCAATTCCGACGCTTCGTTGCTGGTTTAATTTCTCAGCTAAAATAGGGGAAAACAAGTAAAAGTGCTATAATTGAGATAGCCGGCTAAATGATACCCTGCACAATGTCATTGTTTGGGTATTTTTTCTTTCATAGATATGTCAAACTAAAAAAAAAAAAACCAAACATTGTGTTTATTTGAAGAACAACATAGTAGACAAATAACTAAAGTATAGCTTAATCTTTCTATTGTGTTTTTTTTTTTTTAACGCCTTCACTTTCTATATTTCTGGGTAGTAGAGTTCTTGATGTGCTTCTGTGCTATGTACTACATACATACATCCTGAAAGTTTAACAAAAACAATAAATCGTTTCATCCGTACTCGTATATGTATGTGTGCAGGGTATAAAAAAATAGCAAATCGTTTGATATTTTTTGTGTGTAACAACAGCAGATAACTACAACAAGAATCGCTTTAGTATCGTAATCTTCATGTTTCAATTGAGATTCGAGGTAAGAGCAACAATAATAACTACAGCAACAAAAACAACAACAACAACAACAACAACAAACAACGGCCCGTCGTCACACAACAGCATCTTTATTTGTGTTGCCCCAATAATCAGATCGAATCTCGCGCATTCGGGTCAGTTCGTTCCTAACGTTCAAACAGGCGATTCAATTCGTTCAAACCGGAAAGCAACAAGCAAAGACCTGTTGTTGTTGCTGTTACTAAGTGCAACGCGTAGCGTAGACCGGACTCAAGGACGAACGTACTCGTTTTCTGTCGAAGTGAATTCGTGATTAAATCTATTGAAATAAAAAATGTACGCACATAAGCGAAAAGAAAATATCTTTATTAAGCGCGAAAAGAACAGCTGTTCTCTTAAGTGAAGTGGTTCATTTATTAATTAAATGAAGCACATCTTCTAATATTATACTCGTAAGTGAGAACGCAATAAAAATAAGAAACAACAGTGGCGCCGTTCCGAACATATTATTCGATCATTACTTGAGAATTTCGAAACTTTCGAGCTTTAAATATAAAAAAATCTCGAAGCAATTGTTGCGTAAGGTTAGTTCACAGTCAAGACCATTCGTTTAGAATATTACAAAAGTATATATTATGTTTATTACGCAGAATTTGTATCAATATTTAAAGTTTTCCTTATGGTCTTTACATGTTTTTCAATAGGCGTAGCACCTGGAACACATTTTTCAGTTAAATATGAAATTTTTGTTTATTTTTGTTGTTAATTAAACAAGATATGCAAAATTTGATGTATCTTAGTGGTCCAGCCAAATATAAGAGGTAATCCCCATAGAATCCTACCCCATTTTTGAGTTATTGTACGAGTATGTAAATTTCTTGTTTTTGTTTTTAATTATGCTGCAAATACCAAACTGGGAGTATCTTTCGTCAGTTCAATTAAAATATCCACATAGATCCAAATCAGACCACTATAGAATACAGTCCCATACAAATCTATGGTGCATATAAAGAGTCTTAAACAAGTCACAGAGATTCTCGAATTCGAGCAAACCCGATTTCCACGTTCTTGCTTGTTTTAAGTTTGTGTTACTATTTATAATCTTACATAAGATTCTTAAACCTATCCTACGCCTCGAAAATGTATATCAGCTAATTTAATAGCTATAAATCATAGTTATAGATTTTCAGGAGTGACAGATTGGCATAGGGTCAAGGGCAACAAACAAATTGGAATAACCATTCCTTAAAGAGAATTATGTGGTACCAATGCGATGCCACATATCACCCCGATGACGATCATTCTCCTACGTCCTACGTACTACGTACACAGTAAAATGGTTGGCGTTTAATTTAAGGCCGTCATTGTAGCTTCTACTGTATTGGTTGATGTGCTCTGTATCTGTAGGTATGTCCAGGTCTCGGTGAAGTATCGAACTGTTTTGTGGCAGTCCGTAAATCCAGGAAATAGTAACAATTGATCGATGAACGGTCAACTTATTACACAAACTGAGGTCGACGGTCTCATCAATTAGTGTAGCTTTCGCAACTTTGTTACGAGGGAAGTCACTGTTTTGTTCTGTAATCCGTCGATCCAGGTACATACCCAGATAGCGGACGCAGTTTACCTGATATCATCAAGTTGTCCGTAGCGCAAAAGAACGATTTTTTTTGTCTGAACAAAAAAAGAAAAAAAAAAAACAGACAGAAAAAAATTCTACATTTACACAAAGTTTATCAAAAAGTTTGTAACGCATTAAAGGAGACATCGTAGACCCCATAAAAAATTATATATACAGTCAAATAGAGTATCCATATTTGCATGCTGCGCCCACTTTTTGGGGTAGCTCTTTTTGTATGAAATAGTTTTTTATTGTGAACGGACGCTCCACATATATTTCAATTGGTGTGATTCTCTACTTTTTCGAATAGCGCCCATAGAAACCAGCTGTCCACTTTTGACTTTTTGTACGAAAAACTGTGAATATCGCAGTGAATATCGACTTGAAATTTGACATAGTGGCATATTATTGATGGACACTTAACAATGGGTGTCATCCCCCACTTTTTTGGGTTGCCCCTATACAAACTATCCAACTACTTTTGGGATTTTGTGTTAACAACTTTTTCATTACAGGCAAAATCAACTTTAAATTTGATATGGCGGCGTTTTGGGTTCTTATGTTCTACAAATGTTTTTTTTAAAGCTACTAAGTACAGTGAACTTGATACTTCGTGTAAATAGCATTACACCAAAGTTAAAATTTCTTCTTGTTATACCCATCACACAGACTGTGAGTAGTACTATCGGATCGAATAACCCATAAATTATATATATTCGTTATAAAGTCTCCATACCAACTTTCAAACCAACGCAGAAGAAGTTGGTATGGAGACTTTTTACAAAGTTCAAACATGACCGCGATTTATCCAGTAGCTATAGCTCTCATAAGAACACACTTTGTATTTATTTTGTTTTATCAAACATGTTTGAATTAAAGCAATTATTTGAAGTCGTGAACTCATGTCAGCACCTTTCTTATATTACTTGTTTTGAATATACGAATTTTCTAGTTCAATGGAAACCTATTTCTGAACCATTCGATTATAAAAACTGCAAATTAAAAAAGTATTGTAAAAAAAAAGAAACATTTTGTTCGTCTGACTACTGCCATGTGCGTCGATAAATTAAATACCACAAATGTATATTGCATGTAGGGGTATGTATGTACATATGTACTTGCAACGTTTATAAATTAATGAATTATAAACTACAAATAAACTTGTATAAAAAAAAAAAAAAAATGTTTGATACAATTTAAGCGAATTGCTATTTGTTTCCTGTAAAACAATAAGATATGATTCGCTATCAGGCAAGAAATACTGCTGAAAGATCGATACTATAAACTGATTGGTTGCTTATCGCAAGTGTCAGATATTTCCTGTGTTCAGTTTGGACTTTCAGCATTTGGTGCTCGATACAAAGAGCACTGTTTCAATTCTAATTGGAAAGTTCGTGCAGAACACGAGATTCCATAATCACATTTCAGTGTCGTGTGCGTCTATTTTTGTAGTAAACTATGGAATAGAAGCGGGGAATGGAGAAGAGAAGCACAGGCGTACACAAATATACACCACACTTACAGATACATAACTGAAATACATAAAGTCAAAGCGAATGAACGTATAAATTCATTAGACTAATTTCAACGAAGATTAAATTAAATCAGCCTCATAAAGTTTAATTAAAAAGGAAAAAAAAAACTTTCCTATTTAAAATTACATTCAATTGAGTGTGAAAAAATAGAGATACGACTATATAGATATGTACATATTTATATATGTATGTATATACATGCACGGCACGCGTTTGCGCAACTAGCAGCAGACGGGCGGATCTATAAACAAATAGAAGCTCCGTTTCAGTGTCAGTACGCTCAAGTTGTGATCTCTTCGTGATTCATACAATGCGAAGCGGCGATTCATCATCTAAACTAAATGAACGTCTACACGTTATCGTAAACCTTGAGCCAGGTAGGCTGACTTAATTGGCCGACTGGCACAAGGTGGCCTATTGTTAGCTCGTACCCTCGAATATAAAATTACAGCCTATGGAAACGTACTTTCACTATACTAGATCGGATTAAAAATGTTTTCCAATTTTATTTATTCTATTGATTTTATGCATATTTATTCGCGTTTCTCATCTCGATTTAATAATTACTTGCTTCACTATTTCGTTCCAGTTTGCTACGCGGCGATAGTGAAGAATCTGTACGCTGTTCGTACTGCTCGGTTCTGAATGTAAATGAGAACGACTTGAGAATATCATTTGAGAACACCTGCACTGATTCACTGGTAACTGCTTTTGATGATGAGGCTCTACTAATATGCGACCAAGGAAGCGAAATGGCAAGAACAAAGGTTTATTTTAGACTATTAGCACAGGACACACCAGCACACGGGCATACTCATCTATACACAATAATTATTTATTTAACACTTACAACTTACCCATACATGTATCTACAAACGTACATTAACGAATCCATATGCGTATCATAAATTCTATGCAGGCATATGTTGCAGAGTTTTACAATAATCAATGTTTTTCTTTGTCCCTTTTCTCTACCTCCCTCCCTTCCTCCCTCTTTCTAATTCTGTATCTTCCTTTCTTTGATTCGCTCCATTTCTCAGGTACACTTTGATGACGTCTCGTTGTACGGTACTCCTAAAGAGGAGCCGATGCCTACAATTCCGATTGTTTCGGAAAAAGTATCTGCGAATTTCCTAAAAAGTCAATTGCAATCATGGTTCCAGCCGACAGACAACCGGTTGGCCATGAAATTGTTCGGCAGCCGTAAGGCGTTGGTCAAGGAGCGTATACGTCAAAAAACTTCCGGGCACTGGGTCATACACCCCTGCAGTTCATTCAGGTGAGTTTGATTATATACAATTGTAATATAATACTTCGTTTATTATAATATTTTGCTCATTTTTTACAGGTTTTACTGGGACCTTTGTATGCTTTTATTATTAGTAGCAAATCTTATTATCCTGCCAGTCGCAATATCATTCTTCAACGATGATCTGAGCACAAGATGGATTGCCTTCAACTGCCTAAGTGATACTATTTTTTTAATAGATATTGTAGTCAATTTTAGAACAGGTAAGTGCACATTTTGCTATAATCCCAAGTAAATAACACATGGTAAGAGTATTTCTACTATTCACGAATTTGTATTCAAGAGTGTTTTACAATAACTGACATATGTATTTTTTAGAATATGATTCGAAAACTCGGTTCTGATTTTCTAATAGAACTTTTATTTTAATATTAAAATAAAAGTTAACACTTAATGCCTTGCAAGCGAAGTTCAAACTATATTCGTTTTTTCGTTTTTTCGCTCTCTAATGTAAAATTTTCGTGCATATCTTTCACAGGAATTATGCAACAAGACAACGCTGAACAAGTAATTTTGGATCCAAAGCTTATCGCTAAGCATTACTTAAGGACTTGGTTTTTTCTTGATTTAATTTCGTCGATACCATTAGATTATATATTCCTTATTTTTAATCAAGTGAGTAGATGCCAAAAACAGTTCGCAATCGTTTCATAAAGATTATGAAATTGCAGGATTTCTCAGATTCTTTTCAAATCCTGCACGCCGGACGGGCACTGCGTATCCTGCGCCTGGCTAAGTTACTTTCGCTGGTGCGCCTGCTACGCCTGTCGCGTCTCGTACGCTATGTCTCGCAATGGGAGGAGGTGTATGTGAGTATCTTCTGAAGAGTAAATTTTCTATGCATATATATATACATATATATATACAATATATGTATATATATACATGTTTTCTTTTAATTTTAAATCAAATTTCAAATTTTATGCTCATTTGCATCGAACGAATTACGAAATGATTCCTTTTTTCAAAGATTTTTTCTTTTAATATATGATTTTTCTAATATTATTATCTAATTTATTATTATTATTCGTTAATTTTTTTTTTTATTTTTTTTTATACTTGAGATAGTTTGTATGTGAATTAAAATGACAATATCTTCATTTTTTATACGTTGACACAATTTTCTTTTTCATGCTTCATATACTACACGAAATAACAAAGAACAGCTGATTTTATACAAAAAACAAATTTTATTTTCGTCACAGTTTTTTTAAGACATCATAGTTCACAACACCATTCCGAAATGTGCTTCTTTATTATGATTATTGTTGTTATATTAAATCAGTTTACTAGCAGTTAGCCAAGTAAAACCGTGTGCTAATCTGTTTAGTAGCTCTATGTACTCAGTTCTAGCGCAACGCAGACGTTTCCGAATCTTAGCAGTTTGTTTTCCGTAGTCTTTATAAAGTGCTCTCCTTTCCAAATTTTATAGGGCTGTCTTAAATAAATATTAAAATAAAAAACATATTAAACTAGTTTTATATAAACTATGAATTTAAATACAACTATATCACTTTTGGGATCTATTTCCATCTACTATTTGCTATAATGTTCTGTATTTTCTGTATTATGCTCCTAACTCCTTAACTTCCCCAATTTTGCATTTATTTCACCTGCTCTCAATCAAATCAAACAAAATTACTTTGGTCGACTTATTGGGGCAGAGACATGATGTCATCGTCACAAAGTTCTTAATACTGGATGGAACTTCCAAATATGTAAATGTGAATTGGAATTAATTTCTGCTATATAATTATCCGACGATGTTTATCATCAGATTATCTATTGATTGATTGTAAATGCTACGATTTAGAACAATTTTCAGCTGGAATTTTCGCTTTTAAAATTTGCGTCGACCATTGTAAATTAATAAGGAACTGAATTTTTCTAATGCTGATTATTTATAATTTTCGCAATTTTTAATTTCTTATTACTGTTTATGATTATGTTAAGTTTTAAGGACAGACTTTCGAGTTCCGGATCACTGTGTCATAGTATCAAACGAATTAAAAATTAAAAAAAAAAAAAAAGCCTCAAATATTTATCCAAATTTTCGTAACACAATTTCATATCCGGATGCATAATTAAATCATTGCAGGGATAATTTTCCTTGGCTATATCAATATTCTCTTTTATGAACTGTTTATTTTAATTCAGTTTCTCTAGTTTATTCTCTGACATACTGAATAGCACTCTTTATTTCCATTCGCACAAAACAATTATTTGCGAAAAAGTACGTATAATTAATAATGAGAATTTTTAAAAATCGAAAAAAAAAAAATATTCACTTCACACAACAACAAACCTGCATTTCAGGAAATATATATGAAATACGTTCAATACAAAATCCAGACAACAGCGAAACCACACTATTAATTTTTTATTTTTATGTTTTATAATTTGTTTTGAATTCGAAAAACAAACTTTTGCCACTTGAGCACTCGAACAATAACAACAGCCACAGCTTAAATAAATTATATATACATACATACATATCTATCAAACAACTCACGATGAAAAAAAAATAAACGCAAATTAAATACAATATAAAAATAAAAAAAAAAAATATATATATATAAAAATACAAAAACACAAAAAAAAAACAAAAAAATTAAATTCAATAAAAATGCAAAACTAGTTGATGTTCAGGGCCTAAAATACCTGTGTATATATATGGTTTTAGATTCTGCAGAATCTACAGAAAAAAAGTGCTGATCGCAGAGGGAGAATGCACAGAAAAGACAAAGATGGCTTGACAAAAAGCAACCTAATTCTCAAGGTAACCAAAAAAAAACCAACAAAAAAACAACCAAACAAACTACTACAAACTACTACATAAAATTTAAACAAAAACAACAAAAAATCGAGTACTAAAACCAAAAATATGAAAATTATACACTATACAACACAAACTTATGAAACTAAGTAAATAAGTAAATAATTAAACTTAAAATTTAATATTAATATTAATAAGCAAGCTCTAATTGATTGATTAATTGATTGCTATGGTTATTAATTACGTATTATTGATTGATTGATTCGTAAGCTCACTTTTGAGGAATGATTGATTAAAAATAAAAATAAATAAACAAAATTGAGTTTTAGTGCATATTTCGTTGGTTCGTACACGTTCGTTCGTTCGTTCTCGTTTTGGATCATGTTTGCTTGATTTTAATGTTCGTTCTGTAAATTTTTCTCAGATTGCCTTAATTATAATAAAAATAATAATTTTGAAAAAACAAAAAAACAAAAAAAAAAATCAATAATCTTTTAAGTACTATTTGCAAAACCATTGTTTTTTGATGCATCAAAACGCTTTGTAAAATACAGCAACACAAATACGCAGTAAATCAAACTAAGACACATAAAAACAAATTAATTATAATTATTTGTTCAGTTAATACTAGCCAGGTAGGAAAATCTGGTTTCCTTTCTTCATTTAATTTAAACAAATTAAGAAAGTCAATCTTAAAAGACTTAGCGCCAAGATCCGCCACTATTGTTAACAAGATAGAACGCTGCAGTCGAGTGTTCTCGGCTTCGAGATACCCTGTACCTTGTCTAAGACTCCGATCTGAAAGTATGTGGGATATTTTATTAGGATTTGCGTTTCTGGCTTAATTAAAATCAAATAACGAAAAATATGCATACAAAAACTTAAAAATGGTGGGGCAGTATTGTACGGAGGCTACTCCTTATAATGGTCTGATCTGGAGCTATCAGATTGTATTAGCACAATTGCATTAAGGTATACATATGGTTCATTTATTTTCTCCAAATAGAGCGTGTTCCAAAAATTATCTATTACATGAATACTGATCAAATAAACCCTGTGTTTGCGAATATATTCGGAGAGTTGGGACGAATATACTGTAGATCAAGTGTGTTTAACAATGAAGATACCTTATATGTATCTATATTCTATAGTGGACCGCCTTAGACATACATATGTGGGATATTTATAAATTTTCTTACAAAAACTTGAAAATAGGGAGGTGAGAAATATAGTCATGTTATTATCATATACTTTTGGCGTTTCTTATGAGACTCTAAATATCCAAGTTTATTGGCACTGGCTGACGGACGATATGGCTAAATCGACTTCGCTTGTAATTCAAATGTATATATATATATATATATATATATATATATATATATATATATATATATATATATATATATATATATATATATATATATATATATATATATATATATATATATATATATATATATATATATATATATATATATATATATATATATATATATATATATATATATATATATATATATATATATATATATATATATATATATATATATATATATATATATATATATATATATATATATATATATATATATATATATATATATATATATATACAAGTATATATTACATACCAGGTCTACAACGCATCCTTTTGGGTGTAAAACTTGATAAATTCTCTTGCCCTATTGTTACCGGTTGTTAAATCATGCGAACTTTGGTATAACTAAAGCTTTAATAAACTTCACACATAACGTGTTTCCATATAATATAAAATTTATAAGTAATTTGTTTTCGAAAAATATATTTAGGAGTTATGTGCATGAGTCACATGACCATGACCATGCATGCCCTTAAAAATGGATGGTGTTTGAACGGAACTAACCAGTTCAATGAGCATCGCTGACCCATTTCAATAAAATTAGGAAACCTTCTACTTCTCATGAATATCTAAAAGCGAATGATGGGTTTAATGGATGATTCTAAGTATAGTGAGAGGGATACGCACACGAAAGGGTCGACCTCCATCCAAATTACGTTGATATCGATATTAATAAAAAAGTTTACCATTGAAAAACATTTAAAGCAACATTGGGAATTCGCAGTAGATTGGCCTTGCCCGTTCACATGAAGCTTTTACATAGGATTTCAAGTTAATATTGCTACATAAAATAAATAAGTTTCTCCTACAAAGACATAAAAGAGAGAGGATTTTATGGAGGCTACATTTAAAAATGAATGTGGAATATCATAGTGGCGATTTGACACATTTACCGGTCTCAGAAGATCGCACCACCAAATTTTATAGTAATTTGTTAACAAAAGAGCGACTAATGATATTAATATGCAGAAAGACGGACATACTTTATAGGAATTTCGACACAACTTTCTTTACTACCATATAAAAGCTTAAATACTTTTCACGAATAATAAATTTTATAATAAATTTTATTGAAATAAAATAAATTACAAAGTGGTTTTGTATGGGATGTATACCTTCTAATGGAAACACCATGTGCATTTTGACCATTATAATGATATTGGTTATAAGAAGTCTACATACCAACTTTCATACCAAAATCTCAAAGTTTGAAGAAATAGGAAGTGAGAATATACCAGAAAGACAGAAACACAGACTTACGTACACGGATAGAAAGACTTGCCTTGTTGAACTATTCAGGAGTATACATATATACTTTATAGTTTCTCCATTACTTTCTTTAGGGCCTTGCAAACAAAGATAATGTGAAGAATATAAAAAAAAATAAATATATTCACTCTACAAAAACTTGGCGTTAAACTTTTAAGAGAAGGCCCTTTAAAGACTTTAAATTATATAATTCTATTGTATATTGAATTTAACGTATTGACTGGAGTCATTGAACATTAATACAATATATATCAGCTCTTAAACAATAGATCACTTTTATATATTTTGGCCAATTGTGCAATCAACAACAATAGTCACGCAACTCGAGCACGCACCTCACAACGATGATGACGGCGATATTCGAATTTAACGGAATTTTAACGCGTTTCTAATCTCAATCTTGTTTCTATAAACATACTGCCTATAGTATATACTTAAATTTCTTGTTGTTTTGTTTCGATTTCTTGGTTAAATGTGATTTTTCTAACGCTTATTCAATGTGACTGCATTTAAATACATTGTATATACGCAAACGACTCGGGAGCAGCTGCAAAATTGCCACAGATCTGCAATTGCTGCTTCAGCATTGCATTTGTAATGTAACGCCGCCGCTTCTCCTCAAGTATGCTTTGCAGTAGAAACTAACCTAATTAAAAATCAAAAAGAAACGCAAATGCCACAACGCACTTGGAACGCTTGCGAGCTTTAGGCGCGCGCAGCCGCCAGCTTTCGGATTTAATATTATTGTTACGTTACAATAAGTTGGCAGCGGCCGGACCTAACCAAACAAACGGCCTTGTTGCGGCTTCTAGCATAATGTATCTGTTCTGAATCTGATATACCACCGCTTCTAAACACTAATTTTTGAATTTTTTCGAATGCTTTAATTTAATTTGCTTTGTTTTTGTTTCCGTTATTTAATTAAATTTTCAATTTTCCTATCACCTCGTATAAGGCGAGTCTTGCAACACAGAGAAACAGTTTTTCTTTTCTTTTTTATATATATATATTCTTAAGCAAATATATCTTCATAGTTGCATTGCATTGAGTTGTTTGTTTTCGTTTGAGTTCTCTTCTGTAAATACAATAAATAATTTTTAAACGCGCTCTTACTATATTCCATAGGAAGTGGTTGTCAACTGTTGACAGATCAATCGATTAATTGATAGATAGATGGATAGATCGATTGATCGATCAACAGTTCTATAAAACGTGCTTCGGAAATTACGCTATGGACACTTTTAAACTACTACTTACTAATTCTACTACTACTTCTATGTTAACTTATCTGCCTACGTTCTACGAATGCCGTCTTAGCTGATTATACAGTATACTGTTTACATACAATAGGTTTCGGTTTCTACAGATCTTAATTCTACTTTAGCTTTCTACTTTGGTTTTGGTTTTGGTTTTCCTTTTCGTATTTATTTCATTCATTTTCCGTTTTCCCTCATTTCTGTACAGAACTGTAGCACTAAAACGCTTTGATTGTAAATTATAACTTCGACTTTAGACTCTTATTTCGAAATCTTTACCACAAAAAGAGTATTCTAAATAGAATATTAAGAAGAGCACTTGTATCATCTGGATATTGTATTGTTTAATAGTAAATAAAACTGGTATAAGCTGGTATAATGCACCAATTTATAGACAAGTAGCGCTCGAACTCAGGCTGTACTTATGTTATTTTGATTATTTTTTTTATAATATACATTTTTTTATTTCATCTAGCAGCATTTTGGAATTTTAGTGAGCATTATTAGAGTTAGTGACTAACAATATTGGAAGTAAATATCGTAATTTCAAAACTAAACATCTATTGTTGTACATCTGGTAGAATCTTAGATAATTTGGATGAGTAGCATATTGGCTGTGCATTACGGAAATGTGGTAGTCCAAGAATAGGGTGAGAGGTTTAGTCTAAACGATTGTTATTATTGTGAAATTTTCAATTATCTTTAAACGGCAAAAAAATTTATAGTGTTACACTTGTATAAGGAATACCACTAACCATACAATATATGTATGTATAGATAAGTCATTTCATACAAGGAAGCATTACTTAAAATTTTGTATAAACACAATTTTAAAGGACGCTTCTTTGTATGAAATGACTTATTTATATATTGTATTGTTAGCGGCAATACCTAGCAATCCGATTTCAATTAAAATATTTTTTGCCTTCATCCATATCTAGCTTACCACATTTCTTAAAAGCGTTTTGTCAGTTCTGTATTGCCTTTAAAACATAGCGCCAGATCAAATAAATTTTATCACTATGGCTTATTTATGTCAGCTTCGTTGCTCAGCATTAGTTGGTTTGGATGGGTGAAGAGTAAAAGAGAAACACACTATCGGCTTGGATCGTTTAATCTGATCGATCGATATAATATAAATATGAGAGCACGTGTATTTGCATATAATTATTTGATTGAAAAATTTTTTGATTTAGTTGTTTCCGAATTATTTGGTTTGTTGATTTGTTGTATATTAATGTACGACACTCACGCGACACTACGATCACCACAAACGATCGATCGATCGATTAATCAACCACTCGATTCTATCGACAATGAAATCCTCGGTTCGATCTATCGATCGATCGAATTGCAGATGTTAAAACAGTACAAAACTCCAAAGTAACGAAGGCGCAACACTTTCGTTGACGGACTATCTTTATTGATGCATTTGGTTACAGTTCCTCAACATGGCATCGGTGTTCATGAGAATCTTCAATTTGATTTGTATGATGCTCTTAATTGGACACTGGAGTGGTTGTTTGCAGTTCTTAGTGCCAATGCTGCAGGGGTTTCCGTCGAACTCGTGGGTATCGATAAACGAACTACAGGTGAGAGAGAGAGAGCGATGGGCTTGAAACTAAAGTTCGGTTATTCTATAAAGTAACTTCATAATAGGAATCATATTGGCTGGAACAGTATTCGTGGGCGTTATTTAAGGCAATGTCACATATGCTATGCATTGGTTACGGCCGGTAAATACTTATATAAAATACGATTAGATCTTTTATTGAATATAAACTATATAATCAATATTCTATAAAAGCTTTCCTCCGCAATCACTGACGGACATGTGGCTGACGATGCTCTCTATGATCTCGGGCGCCACGTGTTACGCGTTATTCCTTGGTCATGCGACAAATCTGATACAGAGTTTGGACTCTAGCCGACGGCAGTATCGCGAGAAGGTCAAACAGGTTGAGGAGTATATGGCATATCGCAAGCTGCCACGCGATATGAGACAGCGCATAACGGAGTATTTCGAGCATCGCTATCAAGGTAAATTCTTTGACGAGGAGCTGATACTCGGCGAACTGAGTGAGAAATTGAGGGAGGATGTGATCAACTATAATTGCAGGTTAGTTGGTGCATTGAAATGTTATGCATAAATAAATGAGCATACAATTTCGCTAATTGTGTACACTTTTTTCAGGTCGCTTGTGGCGTCAGTGCCTTTTTTTGCAAATGCTGATTCGAATTTCGTTTCCGATGTTGTCACTAAGCTAAAATATGAAGTATTTCAACCAGGTGAGTTTGCCTTAAGTAAAGCACAACGGATGCAAAGTCTGAGTGCTCGCAAAGCGAGAAGTTCTCCACTTCTCTTAAGTACCACACCTTATATACATAAATGCTTTAAGTAAGGTGATCAAACGTCACCGATTACTGGGACATGTTCTGTTTTTTTGCTCGCCTGTCATCGTGTCCCAAACCAGTTTTAAATTTTTTATAATTGAAATTCACGGGAAAATTGTCAATATAAGATAACGGAGCACGGCGCAAACATTCAAAGAAGCTATTAACAGATACGATTACATCATAGTGGTTAAAATATACTGTATATCATATATCTGTCGAAAATAGTATGCCACACGTCATGGAAATTATTGGAGTTAGCATGGTATGGATTGATTTGGTATGTTCGACATCGACTCTAAAATTTACCAATATGGATGGATTTTCACTACGAACAAAGCAATTGCAAGAATTTTGCAATTTTGTTATCGTTGCCAACCGAGATATTTTATATCACAGCAAACACGATGACTCAGTATTATGTCAGTGATTCGTCGAATTTAACAACTTTTCTCGACTTTCAAATCGATGGAATCGAAAACGAATTCCTGCCCATTTCCGTAAGAAACATTACTCGGTTGTACCTAAGAAGCGTATCCACTAATATATTCACCATTCTCACTCGGCATTGCCGAGGACGGGACACATTGAAAACAGCGAGACAATATTTTCTTTCACCAAGTCGCAGTGAACAGATGAAAGAAATTAATTGACGATTCAAATTGCGTGCGCACTTGTTCGATTAAGGCGAATTTAAAAAACTCTTATTTGCGTGCAATTTCACAAATAACTCTGTCAACTTGACAATGTAAAATTACTGCGCTCGATTAAATATCCCAAACAATGCTCCAAAAAGACCGATTAGTTTGTCAATTAATTAACAATATTTCTTACTTTCTTGAAAATAATCATTTTTCGTGATATTTATGTCAATAAAGAGGGGATATGGTGTCCTCGTTTTTGGCCTGATCGATCTGGTCACTCTAACTTTAAGTAAAAGTCATTATGCAAAATTAACACAATTTACTTTGCTGTAGGTGATATAATCATAAAAGAAGGAACGATTGGTACGAAAATGTACTTCATACAGGAAGGCGTCGTGGATATTGTCATGGCAAATGGCGAGGTATAAATATTAATTATAGATACTAATTAACACTCTTAACTGTAGATTTAAATTCTTATTTATTTTTATGTTTGCAGGTGGCAACCTCACTGTCAGATGGATCCTATTTTGGTGAAATCTGTCTGCTAACGAACGCACGACGGGTCGCCAGTGTACGCGCCGAGACCTATTGCAATTTGTTTTCGCTGAGTGTCGATCACTTTAACTGTGTGCTGGATCAGTATCCATTAATGCGCAAGACCATGGAGACTGTGGCTGCGGAGCGTTTGAATAAAATTGGCAAAAATCCGAACATAATGCAACAGAAAGACGAGCAACTTAGCAATCCAGAATCAAATACAATTACGGCGGTAGTGAATGCACTGGCTGCCGAAGCCGAAGAATGTAAGGATGAGTAAGTATCAATTTTTTCACATATGTATGCAACTTCAACATAAATTATTAATGTGTATGATTGTCGGTATAACTAATATGATAATTTCATACATTTAAAGTAGTGATATCGATCTCAAAGAGAATTTACTGCATGGTTCGCAGTCAAGCTTCGCAGGACCAGTCCAAACGATACGAGAAGGACTGCCACGACCCCGGAGCGGCGAATTTCGTGCGCTTTTTGAAGGCAATACTCCATGACACCACTGTGAAACGCAGCGATTCGGTGCCAGCGGTCATCGAGCAACTGTATGATGAGCATGCCGCATCGTCAAGCAACTACAATTGCTGCTGCTCAACTTACACTTACACTACACACAAACATACACACACAAGTTACATACAGCTACACATACAACACATGCGTATATAATTAGAAAAACAAAAAAAAAAAACAAAAAAAAACTTAGTAAAAAAAAAATAGTTTATGTAGTCAAACTATGCAATTGCGATGAGTAGAAACGTAAATGACAAGAAAACACAAAAGAAAATGTCCTCAATAATTAATCATAATTTCAGCTCCGCTAACTGTGATGACTTTAATATAAGATACGAAAAAGATTATTAAAAAATATTTATTAAAAAAACGTAAAAAAAAAACAGAAACTAAAACAACAAACTCAACGGGTGAACCAAACGAACAACACAAATGAGGAAGAACTAAAACAAAACCACAGCAAACAAAGCAATACACCTATATACAGACATATAAAATAAAAGCTATAGACAGCTATACAAACATCTACATATATATACAGCGTCGTTATATAAGTTTTATGCCCACGTTAATATACTAGTTAAAAAAAAATATTTGTAGCAATGATGAGAACAGACTTCAAATTCAACCATAGACCTCCTCAAGGCGGAACGGCACTTAGCAGCTGAGTCTATGGGCGCGTTAAACTTAAAAAAAAAAAAACTAAAAAAATTAAAAAAAAAAAATCGCTGCACACTTACAATAACACACTTACGGGAAAACATAAATGCATAAAAAAAAAATTAAAAAAAAAAAAATAGCGAAAGAGTAACGTTTATATACAAAGTTTATGCGCGCGCCTAGGCACATCATATAGAGACAAACAAATATACATACATACATTTGTCATACCAAAATCGAATTACAAACAAATTATATACTACATATATAAATTATTGCGATTATATATTTACATATGTATATGTTGATACACATACATACATGCATACTCTATATATGATGAAAGATGATCAAATAATTGAGCATTAGTAGTTGAACTATTAGTTTTCACAAAAAAAAAAATATATATATATATATATATATATTATATATACATACATAAATAAAAACACAAACAAAATGCAAAAAAAAAAAAAAAATAAGTAATGCAGCCTCAAACGAAAAACAAACGAACTTAGTATCATACATAGGCATACGGAAAAGTCAGTCATACATACATATACACACAACCACACAAAAATATAGATAATGTTGTCTTTTATATAGGGAATTGTTACGAGTACTATTATTAAATTTTTATTATATGATTAATATCCTGAGTACATATTTATTTTTATCAATATTATTATTGTATTTATAGCAATTTTATTTTGAAAAGATAACTCATTTTTATTTGATTGTTCAATTTACATTCAATTCAAATTTAATTTAAAACAATTTGTAAGTTTTTGCAAGTTGTTGACGCGATAAAAAATTTGTAAAGTTTATGTAACTAAGTATTTTATTACACGTAAACTAATAAAAAACCAGAAGGACAGCGTTTGCCTTAAAATAGTCTTCAATTGAGTTTCTATTCATTTATCGAAATGATGCTTTATATAGAAATATGCTTATATACATATATGCTTAAGTATAACAAAAGCTATTTAATAATATGTGCAAAGGACTTGTTGGAATGTACATATTTTGACAGTAATAAAAGAAATGAGAGATGAATATTTTAGTAGTAGAAAATGACTTGAGACTATATACATAATATTGAGGAGGTTTGTATTATTTATGGTATATAAACTGCATGTCCTTTGCGAACCAGATTGGAGTTAATTTGCTTTATTTCTTTCTCGTTCGTATCGCAGAGAATCAAATGTGTGATGTTTGTCTGGGAGCAAAAAAAAAAAAATTCGTTAATAATGATAGTTTTATATGAATAATAAAATATATATATTTCTTGCATTATGGGAAATATGTAAAAACTGAAAAATATCTATTATAAAAAAAAAAAAAAAAAAAATAGCTGACTATCCAAATTTAGCGGGCTACTTACATTTTCGATTCTTTTTTTATGTTGGCACATGATCAGTCATTTTGCATTTTTAGTTTGTTTTTGACAGATATAAAGGTTAAACGTGTGTTAGTGTGCTTTGAGATTTTTTGTTGTCGAAATAAGGTATCAAAGAATCTTTTAAATTTTGTTTGAAAAATAAAATTAAGTGTTTTAACACACTTAGGGCCGTTTTCAAGACTTGCCTATAACTTTACCGCTCATATTTTCAGCGACTGGAAATAATGATAATAATAATAATTCAATATTTAGTTAAAAAATCATTATGGAATGATTTCTGGGAGAACAAATGGACCTTTATTCAATATTTATATTTCTTGAAATAAAAGCAATTATATTTATTTTTGATTTTTAATTTAAGAGACCAAAATAAAAATTAGACAACGATTTTTAAATTGATATAATATAAGAAATATTTGTCTACAAAAAAACTTTTGGTGGCAATTTTGGGAGTCAGTGCAGCACGAAGAAGCATTGTAATTGCTTGCTAGAGCCAGCGTATAGCCGCCCTTCTGCCCTACAAGAGATTAGAGTGTGTGTATATTTGGTTGTTCGTGCTCACAGTGCAGCGCGCCTTTTTTAGCTGATGCTGCTAAATTGACAAAACTGGTAAATACGCAAGTTTATTGAACTATAAAAACTGCTCGTATTTGTGACAAGCATTTTGAGCGTAAATATTTAGGAAAGGGTCGTTTAAAGTCCACGGCAATTCCAACTTTACACTCGTCTGAAAATTCTCTATTAAGTTCATTTAGTGCTGTTCATAGTGATCAGTACGACTTTACAGAAGATAGTGTAAATCAAGTAGTGATTGGACCACGCTTAAACACTAAAATATTAGAATTGTCGCATGTGTCTCATGACATTTCTCACGAGCTTGATCAACAGTGTGAAATACAAGCGGTTGATAATATGCAATCAGAAGAAACTGAATTAGTTGATATAGGAAATTTATTAACTTTTGAGGATTCGCACAAAAATCAAATATGGCAAGATCTGGCAACCAACAGCTACTTGTTAATTTCCAACTCTTTGGAAAACACGCCATTTTGTGACAATTGACTAAGTAGAGAAAAAAACGAAACTTATTATAGGAAAAAATGTTATGAGATGTCAGTTTAAAAAACTAAAAAAAAAGTTTATGGCTTTAAAAAATATTTTAATACGCAAGAATATGCGTGGCCGTTTTCGAAAGACAAAGATACAATCTTATATGAAGCAAATAATTGACCGAATGAGTAAGAAGGGAAAAGAAGCAGTACTTGTGTGTGATAAAATTAAAATCAGACCAGGTCTTCAATACAATACTACTCTTGATGAAATTCAAGGATTTGAGGATGATGGGGAAAAAAGAAAACGTCTTTTAGGAATGCAAGTCTGTGTTTTTATGGCTAGAGGATTATATGAAAATTGAAAATATGTTTTAAACTATTCTGTTTCTGAAAAAGGCATGTCATACAGACCTTAAGAAAAAATTTGAGTCAAACATTGGGCTTCACAGACCTTAGGGCTTAATGTAAGAGCATGTAATGTAGAAGCATGACTGCGAAATATGTGTTAACCTGATGAAAAAGTCTGATGAAGTATTGTGTTCTTATGAGTATTTAATACTCAATAAAAATTTTGGCTACGTCAATAGTAATTTAAAACTTAAAGATAAATTCTTCAGATAAATTCTTTACTTTAATAAAAATACATTTTGATATTTTTAAACGATTTTTCGACAAAAAGCCTCATATACAAAATTTAAAAAAGAAAATAGTTCAAACATGTATAATCGCCACAACCAAATTAGATATATACGCAGACTGGTTTTCACAGTCCGAACCTTGTTATGGACACAGGAATTGAAACGGAAGCGAATTCGAGCGGCGACTTTGATTTTCATTATTCTAATAATATCCTGCTGAATGTAAGCACATGTGTGTACATACATGATCACAGAACTTGTTAAAAAGTCATACCTTTTAAAAGCATTTCTTTTGTGCAGCGATAAAGTAGCTTAACAACCTTTGTCGAAAATTTATGTCGTATGATAAACCAATGATTATTTGTATATTATGACAGTGGAATCAAAGTCCAACTAAAAAAAAAATTATATCAATTTAAAAATCGTTGTCTAATTTTTATTTTCTTAAATTAAAATTAAATTAAAAATCAAAAATAAATTTAATTGCTTTTATTTCAATAAATATAAATATTGAATAAAGGTCCATTTGTTCTCCCAGAAATCATTCCATAATGATTTTTTAACTAAATATTGAATTATTATTATCATTATTTCCAGTCGCTGATGCTAATAATTAAATAAATGTCCAAAAAAGCCTGTTAAATGCATACATACATACACACATGCATTGCTAAAGAAATGACAACAAAATGCGTTAGTGGCGACCGACCAGCGCATGTAAAGAAAATAAATAAACAAACATGCATACATACATAGTATATATATGTACGTATGTATGTGATGTGACGAATACAAATCCGAACACACACGACTCTCTATGGGACCAGCAATGCTCGTTGAGTCAGCAATTGCTCTCTTTCTTTCACAATCGTGAGAGCATGGGACCTGTCGCAGAAGAAATTTGTAGTGTCGTTTTCGTATATGATTTGGTTTATCTATACGTTATATGGTTAGTGATAGTATTGTAATACATAAAAGTGGGGGTTTAAATAGGGGTGGTACAGGCTCACTAGTAGATGTGTATGAAGCGAATTTCAAGTTGATATTGACGTTTTCCATACAAATGCATAAAAGTGAACTGTGGGTTTATATGGGACTACCTCAAAAAGTGGGCGGGACACGCCCCTTTGTATATGTATATAAAGCGGTTGTCCATTAAAATCCACAAAATCAAATTGAAAGCTAATATTGATCTAAATGAAGGATTTTTTCATAAAAACCACAAAATTGCGCGATGGGTTTGTATGGGTGCTACCCCAAATATTGGGCGGGCCACGCCCAATTGTCTAAGTATGTTTAGCGGCTGTCTCTTAAAAGGCACCATATCTCATTTCAACCTAATATTGACTTTAATAAAAAAGTTTCTTACAAAAAGTCAAAAGTGGACCAAAGGTTTGTATGGGAGCTACCCCAAATATTGGGCGGGCCACGCCCAATTGTCTAAGTATGTTTAGCGGCTGTCTCTTAAAAGGCACCATATCTCATTTCAACCTAATATTGACTTTAATAAAAAAGTTTCTTACAAAAAGTCAAAAGTGGACCAAAGGTTTGTATGGGAGCTACACCAAATAGTGGGCGTGGCAGGTCAATCTTGATACTCTATTAAACTACAATAAAAGACATGGCTAGATCGATGTGTCTCATCGAGCTGATCAAGAATATATATACTTTATGGGGTCTACGATGGCTAATGAAAACAAACAAAATTGAAATTTTGTATTACAATTTTAAATGCAAACGTGAACATTATATTAATAAGTTGGCCCGTATATTTCTACAGCGGCGGCGCTCACTCTCATCCATTTTTTTCTGCCAATTTATAATTTTGTTGTTTTTACGTTGTAGCAATTGGACTGTCCACCTTGGGATGAATGAAGTAGGGGGAGATAGGATCGCCACGAGCCCCAAAACACCTTGAGAGTGAGTTTTTTCAACTCCCAATATTTCAGACTTAGGCGATCCGCTTTTTTAACATTTTCTGAGTGCATGTTTCAAGACCTTTTTAATGGTGTAGAGCATGTCTTGATCGGACTTATCAGTAAGAACTTTGTTACGCGTTCAATATAGTGCTCATGCAACAACGACACTGAATTAGGCATTGGTCACTTCCGTGTCCACGCGTACCGAATACTGTTTAAAATATCATAAAGAGGTATTAAAAAAAAGTCGAGGTTGCTTATGATTGTCCTTTTCAAAACTTCAACCGCGAATAATTCAACAATCTTACGTGATACGATAAAATTTACCTAAGTTCGGACTCCTGTTCATCATAAAAAAGATTAAAGGGATCACCTACTGCAGTATAAGTTAAGTTGGCGATAATTACGTTTCTCAGTGTTATTGCAATACAAAATCCTTAAAGTGAATTTTGCTTTAATTTATGAATAAATTAAAAAACAGACATATATACGACTTAAATATCTCATTTTCTTAGATAAGAATATAACTCACTTCTTTATCCACTGCAGTAACTTTACCAAACAACGTGCGGTCGAAAACCATGGCATAAAAAGCGCGACCCGCTTCAATAGTCCATTGGCTCTTGTCTCGTTTGGACTGGATGTGTGAAAGACTGCCACAAAGCGCTTGCATCGGTAGGTGCGTGTACATTTGAAGCAGACATTCTATTTCGAACTGCCGCACTTCGCAAACAATGCCAAGATCCATAAGGTGAACCTATTAAAGTAAAATTATTAATTATATAAATGCATTTCTAAATTTTGTCTACCCACCTTAACAATTTGATGTTGGTTTGGTGGAGCTAATATCATAGCTCGTTGCCATTTGCCGTCGAAATAAGCCGCACACAATTGACTCGGTTGAATGCAATGTGAGGGCATGGCATATTTATTATTGGACGAACCGTAGAAGTCCTGCATTTCGTCACAGAGCGGATTGAACTCGTCGTCTTTATGGGATATTGAAAAATAGAATTTCGCAGGAGTTTCGATCTGAAAAACAAAAGGACACATTTAATTTGTTTGAACAAATTTTAAATATGCAAAAAAAACATTACCTTCAGTACACAAAGTGCTATAATGCTATTTGCTTCGGGTAACTTGGGTAGAGCAATTTTTGTACCATAGCGCGCCACATTATTCGGCAAATCTGCGCGAAACACATCAGCAGTCTGCAAAGGTGTTATTGAGTACTAAAACTAACTAACAATATTGTTACGTACCACAGCGAATAATGGTATAGCATCATCAGAACAATCTGACTCAAAGTTAGATTCATCAGATAATTCGATTTGTTTTGCCGAGCTAAAAACAGCAAAGTTATTTTCAGATGTACGTTCCGTCGGAGATGCTTGGCCTTTTGTTAAAGAATTTTTGATAGACTCAAAAGAATCATTACTAGCAGCTTCCTCGCTTTTGCTTGACGCAGCAGAAGATTCATATTCAATTTTATGTTCAGACTCTAGTGTTGAAAGCTTACTGTGACTGTTACATTCATTATCAGACAAGCAGTCTGGAGAACACTGTGCATCTTGGTGAACTATAGCCGGCAACTTCTTGATTGGTTCATGGTTCAGCGTAATGTTACAAAGCTTATCAGCAACAATATCTACCTGATTTTTGCCAGAACTTTTTTCTTGAACGATTGAAGAGTGTCTTTGAGGCGCATTTCGCCCACTGGACATTGCAGTCGGTGCAACACACTTTTTAGATCTATTCCAATTTCCCGAATTATTCCGTGTATTTTTGTGCATTGACCCATATCCAAAATTTGATGCCTTCTTGCGTGTTTTTTGCTTTCTTTGAGTGCGCACAAGCTGCTCTATGTGACTGCTCTTTTCACTGGCCACGTTTATAACAACAGCATCGTTTGCGCAGCCATAAACCTGTAGGATAAAAGGTGTTAGAAGACAATGTTAATGAAAACAGAATAGAATACAATGAATACTCACGCGCACAATGTCCGGTATCGAGTAGAGGAAGGCTTCGAGTGACTTATATCCAAGACGAGAATATGGTATATGTTGGCCTTCCATCGACTTATAATCGCGATTCAACTTTAAATTAAAATTCAATATAACACTTAAATTACATACACTAAATTGTAAATAAATTTCCATTTCCTAACACACCTGCAAAATTGTCAAATTTGTTGGCGAGGACACGACTAAACTTTTGACGATTGCCTTCGTTTGCTGCAATAATCCGATATCCATGATGTTTCCAAGAAAGAATGACAGAAGATAAACGAAAGTTCAACTTAATTAAATGGTGGCAGCGCAGTACAAGGCTTTCAATTATAATTAAAGAATACTGTCTTTAAAATAAAAACGAAAACCAAACAAATCTCTGATTAGAGGTGGAAGACTATTCTGCCGATAGTATCGATACTTTTTTTTTCTTTGTCCACTATCAAATATTTTCTAACACTAATGGGAGTAGTGAGGTGGGAGAGTAAAAAGAGAGTGAGCGCGTATTGCGAATTGAAAAGGTAAATTCAATATTTGTCGAAAATATTTTAAGGTAAATTGATATTTTTTGTTGTTTTGTTTTTAAGTTGCTGCTGATGCTCCAAAACAAATGCATTCTAAATATTATAAATATATTCACACATAAATATCTGTGTGCAATTATTTTATGTTAAAAAAGTAAAAAAATTTTTTATGCTTCGCTGATTTGATAAAAAAAAAATATCAGTGTCTGAAGTGGTTATCATTTATCTTGCTCCCAAATGTGCTTTTCCCTCTTAATTGTGGATCCCTTTTCTTGCATGACCGGAAAAAAGACCAATAAGTTCTTCTCCTAAATAAATCTCCTAATTAATTAATCAGATTGTACATACTTCTTCCGAAAACATTTTGACCAAAGAAGAAGGAGTAATATCTTTTCTGCACGTGATACAGGCAACCCTACTAAAATCAAAAGAATCAACCAAATAGTTATTCTTCTTATTTTCATTTTGTATTTGAAGATATTTCAATCATGGTATTAAAAAAAATCAACAAATTTCATTATAAATTTACAATTTGTCTTGTTTCAGTTATACGGTGACTATATTTCAATTGCACAGGCATCACTTCTTTTACAATTTTATTTAACTCGAATGATTAGAGTGTAATCAATGTTCCGTGGCGTTTACACCAAATGTATTCCGATCGCATCCCGAAAATGTATTTCCAGCAAACGGATTTCGCATCTCACATACGTTTTGCAGCTGATTTTATTTTGGTTTTATATGATAAATATGATAAATGAAGTATAAAATTGAAGATTAATGAAGTTTAAAAAAAGGTAAATAATAGTTAATTATTGTTAAATAAAACTCCTATAAATGCTATTGAGCAAGACCATATTATGTTGTTGCAGTGCTATTTGAAGAGGAACAGAAACGCAATGATATCCTTAATACGCGCCAGCGCGTTGCACCAAGTGTATGGACATATGTATCTATGTCTTTGAAATTTCAGCAATGATGTCAGCTGATTTATTAATTTGTTTTCTTTTGACGAGGGCTTTAAAGCAAAATAAAGAACGACTAGCACAAAAGTAGAAAAGAATTAACTGTATTACACCAAGTTGAAAAAAAAATTTGGCATCCCATTTTGATGCGAAATGAGATGCGAGATGTGAATTGCTTCTTTACAACAAATTCTAAGTAAAAAACACGTATTTTTGACATCCGAGCCATAATGCGAAAAATGCGTTTGGAAGAAACGCCACAATAATTTTTTTTATCGCATTCCTGCTTAGTTTTAGCTGGTAGCAAAAGTTTCAACATAGTGGCAGTTTTGTTTAAATTTATATTGGTTACAATTCAAATATTTACAAGCGATAGTGAAAAAACGCATGAATCAGAAACAAAGAAAATCAGCTAAATTCAAATCTTAATTCTTTTTCTTTAATGTAAATCAATTGCGGTTTCTTGTAAAGTTTTTTCTAATTTCGCCGCTACGACCAAGTTAACGGCACTGCGACACATGTAAATGGCACATAAAGTCACACAAAAAAAATCTAAGTACTGGTATATTTTATATTTTCAGTCGTAACTGCACTACACTTGTATCGTGCTAATAGTTATCCACTCATATGACAATATTTATTTATTTTATTATTTTTTGTTAAAATCTGTTCTCTGCTTGCTATCGGTCTTAATTCTACCACCTGAATCGGTCCGAGCCGATTCTATATCATTGCTAAGTGCTGGGAAACAACATTAATTCGTCCACATACAGCACTTATACACAGCTGTTTATGTTAAGTTGGCTGCGGACTCCCTCTTTCTTTTTGACTTCCTTTCGTTTCTGAACAAGCTGTAAAATGTCGAAGAGAGGTAATTTTCCGTGAATAAAATCCAAACAAATCGCGTTCAATATATGAAATCGTTTTAAAGTGTTTATATTTGTATATATTCTACGCGGTAGTGTGCCTGTTTTAATATGTATTTGTAATTTCTTTCCTTTAGGACGTGGTGGTACCGCGGGAGGAAAGTTCCGCATCTCGCTGGGTTTGCCCGTAGGCGCAGTTATGAACTGCGCTGACAATACAGGTAATTGCATCAAACTTAAGTGCATTAAGTAATTTAATTGAATGCATTTTAACAAATAATAATTAACAGGTGCTAAGAATCTGTACGTCATTGCTGTGCATGGCATCCGTGGTCGTTTGAATCGTCTGCCAGCTGCTGGTGTCGGTGATATGTTTGTCGCCACCGTCAAGAAGGGTAAACCTGAGCTCAGAAAGAAGGTGAGTAACGAAAACATGCTTGATAGTAACAAGCACAAACAATATTGCTAGTTATTCTATATATATATGTGAGTGTTCGTGTACAACTAACGTGCCGGCTTTTTTGTATTTTTTTTCCGAAATTTTATAACCCATTGAAGAAGCCATCGAAAACTCAAAATTGTAGATATGTGTAACTGAACGAGATGATTATTAGATACACGTACTGTTTCCTGAAATGTTTTTACTGAGTCTATTTAGTATATTCATGTAAGCGTGCAAGTCCGTTTTACAGAAATATATTGTACTTATAGTAACTATTGGGCGGATGACATTACCTAGTGTTTAGTAGTCGTAATAAATACATTATTGTATATAATAGTTGTTGTAGCAGCTCCTTCTTCCTGTGAACTATATCAGGAGAAATCATATGTGTATAATTCATTATATATAGAAACAAATATAGTGCAAGCAATGTTTGTGAAGGAGGAAGAAAAACCGAAACGCAAACCTCAAGTGTCAAGGTCTAGGAAACAGGCAACATCCACTGGTCGTAACCAGAGGTCTAAAGGGCTCAATTGTGTAGGATGGGACGGGCAACTGAACAGGTGGAAAGTGTCATGCGGTGATTCACCGCAATCAGGGCAGCAATTTGTATTACTTATCCCAATTCTTTCCCTGTAGCACTCGAGCATAACGCTCCATCCGGATCTTAACTGTGCAAGTTTAGTCCTGGTGCTACGAGGGAGATGTTTTTCGCTCTCATGAATAGGTGGAGGTCTTCCACCTAATATTATGTTGTCCCTAAACGAGCGAATTGCATGCTCAGTTGCATCCTTATGTAATTGGGTCCTTCCGGAAGTATATTCATACTCCCCAATGTTGCTATCAGTGATAAAGCGATTTATGTTCGACTTATATATCCTGATATCTGATCTTATTCGGGTAGGCGCTGACGTAGTGAGGGTGCCATGGTTTGGATGATCAACTCTGTACGCACCTAGCAAGAACTGCTTCGAAAGCAGCTCATTATGCTGATGAACAGGAAGTATCATCATCAGGTATCAGGTATATAATAGTAGTCGATTTAAGTGTACATCAAGTTATTTGTGATTAAAAAATGTCAGTTTATAAGTCAAATTCTCGTCATTTGTCGGAGATATTAATTTATTTTTTTTAATGTGAAGAAATCCCAGGCTCACCGAATGCTCTGACACTTATGGTTGGGCCGCTATGAGTGAAAGAACGTATCGTGAGGGGTTTCAAAGCTTGAAGAGTGGTGATTTTCACGTCGTAGATCGGCGGTTTAAGAGTGAAAGATTTTTAAGATGAAGAATTGTATGCGTTGTTTAACGAAGACATGTGTCAAAGTCAAGAAGAGTTGGTAAGATCATTGGGAGTGACTCAGGAATCAGTTTCAAAACGCCTCAAAGACCTGGGAATGATTCAGTAGCATATATATTGGCCACCATACGAGTTTAATCCGAGAGACATGGAAATGTGTTTTTTTTTTCACCTGTGAGGAGTGGGTTGAACGACAAAAGGCAATGAATTTTGCATCGAATTGTCAATTGCTCTGAAAACTGGATCCGCTACGACAATCGCCGGGTTAGGCCCGGCCAACCATCAGTATCAACGGCGCAGCAAATTACTCATGAGGGTAAACTTATGGTCAGTTTTTTTTTTTTTTGGGATCAGCTGGGTGTATTCCATTCTATACTAATCAAATGTTATACATCCATCAAGAGTTTTGCTACCAACAACAATTGATGTGTTTGTGCCGAGTATTCGAGCAGAGACACGATAAAGTGATTTTTCAGCACGACAATTTTCGGGTCCGTGCTGTATCAAGTTGGAAACGCTCAAATGGAAAATACTACCAAACACGCTGCAGTCACCAGACATTGCTCCTTCCTAGTACCACATGTTCCGATCGATTAATTTTGGCCTGGCTGTGCAGTACTCGTAATTACGAGAATACCAAAAATTGGGTTGATTTTTGGATTGCTTCTAGAAACGAATCGTTCTTCTGACGCGAATGATGTGAAAAGGTAGTGGCTAACGATGGACAATACATTGAATAATCTCTTTGTAACCACATTTTCAGAATATAGCGTCAATTTCTGCACAAAAAAAAAAAGAGCGGGGCATAGTTTTGTACCTAAAAATATTGGTTCAATGCAGTTCTGCGACAAAATTCTTACTATATTTAACATAATTACAAATACGTGTCGTTAAAATGCAATACACTATTTTTCGTTTTGATTATTCACGTATTGCTCAGTAGTAAACGGTCGCGGTCAGCAGAGTTTGATTACAGATTTACGATATTTTGAACGCCTGCTATACTTTTGCTTGTTATTGTTCCCTTGAAAAGCCATTTGGTTCGAATAATTTTACTTAAAGCTTTCATAATAGGCGTTGACTTATTTTATAAAAGAGTAATTAGTAATTACAAGTTCAGCAGCGATTAGTTTTGCTAAACGCGCACAATGTTCGGAATTTATTTTCTAGCGGCTAAACACCTCAACTCCTTCGCGCTTTGT
Organism: Leucophenga montana; assembly: GCA_035044765.1. Classification (NCBI taxonomy): domain Eukaryota; kingdom Metazoa; phylum Arthropoda; class Insecta; order Diptera; family Drosophilidae; genus Leucophenga; species Leucophenga montana. Next base: position 349,904 of record JAWNNQ010000346.1, on the reverse strand, counting down.
AATCGTACTTGAAAAAAATATTATTTAGTCAAGTTGGCGACAACGCTTAAACCGTGCAAAAAAAAAAAACTTGTTGGATTTGGACTCAATTCACCACACAAAGTAGTGTCTGCCATATCCGTTTTTTGTTCCTTAGTGTTTTCATTCCTTTTAAGATGCTACCTTCACAAAGTTTATACTCACTCAGATAGTGTTTGCTAGTATCTTGCAGACATAAAATATACCATATATATTTTAAGTATCTACCCTTTTATATTAATTTACAATAACGTAAATAGTATAATTAAAAATGCGATATCAACAAAATGTTCATTATTTTACCTTATATTGTAGTGAAAAACTATTGCATTAAGTACTAACTTTATTTCTTTAACTTGTACTCCAATTTCAGGTTATGCCGGCCGTGGTCATTCGCCAGAGGAAGCCGTTCAGAAGGAGGGATGGTGTCTTTATATACTTCGAGGACAATGCGGGGGTCATTGTCAATAATAAGGGCGAAATGAAAGGCTCCGCTATTACTGGACCTGTCGCCAAAGAATGCGCCGATCTGTGGCCCCGTATTGCATCGAATGCAAGTTCCATTGCCTAATTTACAGACATAAAATAAATCCATCGGAACTACGTTAAAACATTATTAATCGCAATGCTGTTATTTATTTAATTTTTGTTTTGGTTTTTACAACACAAACTTTCGAAAAAAAAGGAATAACAAAAGTTTAAAAACTGCATCAACGGAAACAACATTTCACAGCGGTCCTAAATCAATTTAAGCCTTTGGCGCTTCGGTGCGTAGGGTAGGTTTGGGTCGCGTGACTTCCATGGATATTTTCCCGTTTGCTCCTTTGAATAGTGCAAATGCAAGTTCGAATGTGCTGCCCTCGAGTGATTCGCCATTGAACTTGGTAATTATGTCGCCGCGTTGCAGTTTACTGTCGATTTCAGGATATTGGCCTGGCATCTGTGTCAAGTAGAAAAATGATTGTGTTTACCGTTATGTATTATTAGAAACATTTATTATGTCTTACTATGTCGGAGATAGTACAACCGCGTTCGTTGGGCGCTAATGAGAGTCCCAGATCCTTGCCGGCTTTCTTCATAAAGTCTACATTAAATTTTTCCAACTCTGGTGGATCTGCTCTGTAGACCTGAAAGTTGACATTCTTCTCGTACGTCATGTGGAACAGTTGGTGCACCTTGAGCGTAGTCTTACTCTCGCAATGCACCTGCGCGCCGTTTATATCAACAATGTGGTCGAAAATCTTGAGACGGTTATCTGTGGCCAGCGCACCCTCTGGATAAATGTGTGTTATAACACAACCAGTCTATGGACAAAGCAAAATAGTGATGCATATAATAAGTGTGCAGTATGAGCTGTGGTTAATGTATTAACCTTGACGTAGTTGTTCTTGCCGCCGACAACTATGACACCGAGCGGCTTCTTCTCAACTTTCACTTCTATGAGTATTTTCTTGTTTGGTTTGATTTCGGCTGTTGCTGGTTCCTGCGGCTTCTCTTCTTCCTTCTTGATCTCTGATTAAAGCAAATTATGAAGTTTCGTTTAAAAACCAGTAGGATTATTTTATGCAGCAGACGACGTACCTTCCTTCTTCTTCTCTTCGGCTTGTTTTTCAGCTTTAATTGCTTCCTCCGTCTTGAGCGTCAGCAGTATTAGAGTAACCATGCCCTCGGCACGTTTTAGCAGCGCCACAGCCTACAATTGATTGAATATTTTTTGTTGTACAGTATTCGAAGACGTTTGTGATTACTTACTTCATCATAATTTGACTGTAGAGTAACATCCTTATTCACCGCCAACACCAAGTCTCCAACTTTGACGCCAGCCTGTGGACGAAGAGTTTGCTTGGAGAGTTTGCTTTGGAAAAAACATTTTTTGAAATACCTCTTCTGCGTTGGAGCCCTCACGCAAGTCTGACACGAATATGCCATTTCCGACTTCGGCGTGCTTGCCATAAATGACCATGATGCCTAGGAAGCCATCCTTGCGTATCTGAGCAGTACGCGCTTTTGGATATTTCTCAAATATGAATTTCGTCTAAAAAGTTACGATTTATTTAAAATTGTTTCGCAGCTGTGTGTTAACTGTGCTGAAAACCTACCTCATCTACAGCACTTGGGAACTTCTTGACAGGCCGCACACACATACCCTCATCATTCGGTTTTCTTCTTGACGTAATCATGACAATCTTTTCGCCATCGATATTACCAAATATCACCGAAGCATTCAAATGGCAACGATTCTTCAATACGTTGCCGTTAACCTCGACAATCTCGTCGCCCGCTTTCAAGTCTATATTGGCCATAATTCCTTTCGGATCAACGCCAGCCACAAAGCTGGCCATCTTCTGGCGATCCTTATGTCCAGCAAGTGCTAAACCGAGCGGTGTGTTTGGTGGCCTTTGCACTTCGACTCTGCGCAGATCCTTCATCATGTTGTAGCGTTTGTTGATCTTAGCTGGAATTGTGTTGAGGTGATTTTTCAAGGATTTAATGTATTAGGCGACTATATTCGACTTCAACGAGATACAGAGTAGGGGAAATTTAAAACTATTATAATCAGACTTGTACTCACCCATTGTGTAGCCAAATTCGTCCTCCTTTTCCTTGTCACGATCCTTCTCCAGTTTGTTTAGCTTGCAGTTTCCGGCGGATGCACGATCGATCTGCAAAATAGAATCTGTGGTGTTTAAGAATCAAGTCTTTAGCGTTGCTTAGATACACCTAACCTCGCAGCCTGCTTCGGTACGTATGCGTCCCGTCATATCACGAGTATCCTCGTCATCATCTTCGGCGGCCGCCGTTGACGGCTTGGCGCGCGTTGAGGCCGTAAATGTATTTCGCTGACTTTGCTGCTGTTGTTGTTGTTGTTGATGCTGCTGCTGCTGTTGTTGCTTCAACTGGTTGCTTGAGCTTTGTTCTGTGTATTCGATAAATGTTAAAAAAAATATGTGTCTAAACAAAATCCATTTTTATTCAAACTCACCCTGTACGAATTTATTCTTGCCCTGCACATATCCATTACTCATTTTTGTATCGTTCTTCTTGTCATCCGTCTTAAATAAAGTCGGTTCTTGTTATAGAATAATAATTTTTCATATTTTTGACTTTGTTAGTTTTGGTTACCTTATCATAAGTTTGAATCTCGAGATTGATCTTAAAGTCGGCCTCTTTAATGAGATCGATGACCGCCTGTTCGGTGGAGTGTCGCACGTCTTTGCCATTTAGCGAAAGTATGCGATCGCCAACCTTCAGATTTATGAGGGATTATACATGATTTATAACGTTTTACAATACATGCACAATGGTTTACCTTTAGCTTTCCGCATGAATGTGCCGGACTTTCTGGCACAATTCCTTTGATGAATATTCCAGTGGTTTTTGTGTTTGGAGAATCTTTGACCTTAAAAATAAAAGATTTTCTTTCACCCCGTAGCTTTTAATATTACACAACTATGTACCTCTCCCCTAACGATGCAAATTCCGAATGATTTCTTTCCAGTTTTATCCAATGTCACTGTGTGAACTAGTTCTGCGAAACAGAAAACAGATTATTATTTAGACTATACAAATATAGGGATATTCATTAAACGATTTCAGGAGATAAACCATAAATTTGGCTGAAAAGTTAGTTTAGTTGTTTTACAATCAGTTCGAAATTTTAGGTTCTTCTATTGAACTTACTGTAGATTAATGATCAGATTTAATGATCAATGTATAAACTAATTTTGGTAGCTAATTAACTTCCATAAAATATACATACAAATATCTTAAACAAATAATTATATTAATGATTTATAGCTATTAGGTTGGTTGATTATCATTTTTCAGTGAGTCAAGTCTCACACTATTATCTAGACGGTGATGTCTTTTGGAGATTTTCCCAAAAAAGGAAAAGAAAATAAACAAATAAATGATCCCAATGTAACAATGGAGTCCGTAGTTACAAGTCTTATTTGGAAAATCATAAGACATATGATATTCATACGATATGATATTCAGACGACATTCATTGGTTTTAGCAATAAAAGGTTCTCCCGGTTAAATTTCTTTTTATACTCTATATTAAGTTTTTATAAATGTAACACAGAAGGAGGTGTGGCAGAAGTATATATATATTTTTTATAAGCATCGAAAGTCGTTATACTATACTAGCCCTTATAGCTGTATCCAAGCTTATCAAGAGGAATGCGTTCAATGAGTCACTTTTACCTTACCCCCTCCAGCCCCATCTAGGTACACCACTTTTAGTTACCAATACACATAGTAAACGAATGTCTTATGATCTTATGGCAGTTAAAAATATATACATAGTTGCTGATTTTTTTTTTTTTGAGTGGCAGGAGTGCTCTTGTCCCATTAGACGCTAGTTTTATATGTAGTTTGTATGTTTCACACATAATGCGTGCAGAGTATTTTCAATTTAAGGCATGGCGACGAACCCCCATATTAATATATATGTATATCGGTTTTTACGTGTACAAATTAGAGATGGGGCCTGCCTGATTTTACAGGCACAAAAATGCACGGTGTAACACGAAAATATAAAAAAACAAATTGCTCACCAACATTGGGTAAAAGGGTATATTATGAGTATTCCTCGGAACTCGTAAGCAATGTAAACTCGGGAATGTACGCGACTCGTGAAAAAAGTAATTGGTTTTTTCTAGAGATGAGCAAGTCTACTTTTAAATCACCGTGATTTAGAACTGCTACTGCGATCGCTGTAAAAATGAAAAGCAAAACAAAACAAAAAAAACCTATTTTTTCTTATTAAAACAAACCTAATTTCTCGTCAAATTTTTAATATTTTTAAAAAAAAAAAAAAGAGTTTGGAGATAGTCGCAATCATTGGGTTCCCGGAACAGGATATGGACTCCTTATAAAAATCTTGGGAATTGAGGCGGGAACATGATATTTTAGGTAGTCACTTGTTTGTATATATTCCAAGTGGTAGAGAGTGTGGGAGATAGTCGGAATCATTGGGCTCCCGCAACAGGATATGGGCTCCTTACCAAAATCATGGGAATTAAGGTGGGAACAGCGTATTTTAAGTAATCATCTGATTTGTATATATTCTAGTGCCAACTATTGTTGATTGCAGCGCCTATTCCAAAAACCCATTGGAACATGTATATCCCACATTATCCTTCCCAGTATTGACCAAGTGGCATATCTTCATTAAATTCTTTGAGACTAAATCCATACTTCAGGAAACCGCCATCAGTTTCTGGAATATCTTCTTTTTTGTGCCATTTGCTGAAGAGGATTAGCTGAAAATGGCATAAAAAACCAGAGGAGAGTGTTGTTTATAGAGTCAAGCATTGGGCTCCCGTAACAGAAAAAGTATTCCTTAACAAAATCTTGGGAATTGAGGCGGGAAGATGGTATTTCAGGAAGTCATCGATTTTTTGATTTATTTCAGTGCCAACTATTGCTGGTATCATTTCCGAGTCAAAAAATTGACTGGATCACCTATTTTTTACATAGTCCTTCCCAGAATTGATCAAGTGCCATATCACTACAACTTGTAAGGACTAAGGCAATACTACGTGAAACCGCAATTGTATGCTAAAGGAGTTCTGTTTTCATGTTATTTTCTTGAGAGGATTGGATATAAAAATCTAAGAAAATAGAAGGAAATATTTATTTTTCCACTCAAGTGAAATGATACATTTTGTGTTGCTAACTATACATGCATGATATATTACTCACAAGCCGTGAATCGCAGTGGCACTAGTAAGAAATAAATGATATTTAATCACTGACATTTACAATATCGAGTAACAACTGATATTAGTGATGGTTAAATATCGCTCAACTCTAGTTCTTTCTGATATTTTCATGCGTTTCTTTAAATCCCATACTTTCTAGAAATGACAGAAAATGTACAGCAACCCACTGTGCTTTACTGTAGTAGTTGCCTTAGTCTTCACGTGTTGTCATGAAGGTATGTCACTTCATCAATCCTGGAAACGACAGTATGGGAAATGCATGTTGCAATGTGTTTGTGGAGTCAGCGCTGCAGACAGAAATTGTTGATATTAGAATATATACAAAACGAATGACTATTTGAATTACCATCTTAACGCCTCGATTCCCAACATGTTTGTAATCAAAATTTCTTCAGTTATGTGAGCCGAATTATTGAGTCTATATTCCACTCTCCACCAATCACCAGTGGATACTAAGACAACATTTAAACGAAACACATTTGGTAGTCAAAAATCTGCTTTATAACGCCATTTTCTGGATACGATTGGCTAGAAGCAACAATCGAACAGATTCGGCGATAGTCTCAACCCATGGGCTCCAGTAACAAAAAAAAGTATTCCTTACAAAAATTTTGGGAATTGAGGCGGGTAGATGGTATTTCATTAAGTCATTAGTTTTGACTGGATCATGTATTTTTCACATAGTCCTCACGATTAACCAAGGGCCATGTCTTCACTACATCTTCTAAGTACTAAGGCAATATAGAAATATCTGAAAGAAACCGCAATGGAAAGCTGAAACAGTTGAATTTTGATGTAATTTTGTAGAAAGGATTGGATACAAAATACCCAAGAAAATATAAGAAAAGAAACATAATTTTCTACGCCAGTGAATGGAATCAGACGCTAGCAGAGATAATTGCTAACGTAATATAACGATTGAATTCAAAAGTGCCTAAAAAACTTTATTAAATAAAGAAGTAATTTCGAACTCTGGTCAATAGGCAACCCTAGCCAAATTGTCAAAAAGAATTACACAGATTTTTTACGTGATTTACCAAAGATGAGGTTTACAGGTTTACAAGGTTTTCAAGCTTAAAGGAATACCCCTATGCTTATAAAAATGTGTGTAAAACCAAAAAGAGGCCTAACAGACAGAATAGCGTACATACTTATATTTTTAATCAGTATCAATAGTAATGTTGACGTAATCACGTCCATCATTACGCATGAAAAAAAGTGTTAACACAAAAATCAATTTGAAACCTTTATTTGACGTATAATTTTAAGCCACTTAAGATTTAAACAATATATCGCTAAAAAGACAACCTATAACGCCATTCTCAATGTCAGTGTGGTATTTTTCGGCTGGTAGGCTCGGATTTTAGCTTCGAGGTCATCCAAAGCTTTGGGGCCGTTGCTGTAAACAAACGTTTTAACTTAACCCCAGGAAAATAATCCAACGGTATTAAATCACATGATCTTGGTGACCAGCTGGGAGGGCCACTTCTGGAAATAAGCAAGTCACCTAACTTTAAGTGTAATATTTGTAACTCAAGCTGTATGGTAAGTTTAGTTGCCGCCTTGTGGAAAATAAAAGTAGTGCCCATCGTTTTCATCAAATCATAGTGAAATCTACTGATTGGCGTGAAACGGATAAATTTTGTTCGGCAACATTTTCTTCTTGTAAGCGGGTTGTAAGCGTGTAGAGTAAATTACAATCAAATTAGAATTTAAATTTACACACGCGTGACACGATGTGTTTCGACAGAAAGCTCGCCCACCTCTAGTACAAATCCAGCTGAAATTTGGTACCTGAACTTATTTCTTTTGCAAGCATATCGTCCTGTCACGCCCACTATGAAGCATGGATTCCGACTTACCAACTGCATATTTTAAAGTTTTTAAGTAGAGTAAGTAGTAGGCAAGTTAAACTCCATAAAGTATAAATGTAAATATTCTTGATCAACATCGGAAACTGAATATATTTAGCTATGTCCACCTGGGTATACGAGACAATAGTCCAAGTTTATCCATATTGATGTGCCACGCTCACTTTTTGAAGTAGCCTCCATACAAATTCAACGTCCACTTTTGAGTTTTTTGTATGAACAACTTCTTTATTTCAATCAATATCAGCTTGAAATTTATACGACTGCTACACATACATATACTAGTGGGCATGTCCCGCCCACTTTTTAAGGTGGGCCCTATGCAAATGATATTTCGAGTGAATGGTATTACAGCTTCTGCTTGACCAAAGTTAAGGTCTACGCCACTGATTCTATTGTATAGCCTATAAAGGATATAGACAGTTCGGTTCCACCGAAGCTTGCTATAATTATTCGATTTTGTATAATAGATTTACATATTGGCGTCATTGCGATATAATCTTATTGTAAAATGTTTGTTTAAACCTGTTCACACTGTAATGACAAGGGTGGCATGGCATTCATTGAATAACAATTACGAAATCATACTGGGCTCAACGCATAATTGACTTAAAAATAAATCAATAGTGGACACAAGAAAAGCGTTGCATTTAATATTTTCCACAAAAAATTTTATAAAATTGCTTAAAAACATTTGCATGTGTATATTTTATTCGAAACGTTCATATTCATTGTGTAATTTTTTGGAGATTTTTACATTTTGTGTCCAAGGACACATCACACACTACATTAATACTATAAGGTTTCGATTTAATACATTGTATTGTAACTAAACAAATGAAATTTTCTGTGATATAGTGCTGTTCAAAGACATTTTATTTTTACTCGGATCATAACTAAGTGTTAAATCCTCGCATTACTCACCACCAGTTGCTTGGTTGGTGAACTGAACCATTTTGATTTTTAATTAATTTAAAAATGAGAAGTGATAGCAGTTTGTATTTTTTTTTTTTATTATAATTTTTTAATGAATTGTTTATTATTTTTCTGAAATTTATAAAATATTTTTCCACTTAGCAGCATGTGTTATGCGTCTGAGTCCATTGAAAATCGCGCCTAAACTGATTTTACAATTAGCCATTGCACATTCTTGCTAAGTGACTTAGTGGGCATTTTATTTTGAGTCTGAATCGTCTTGATTATCGATCGCAGTAGTCTTTCCTCCTAATTTTGTTGCCGACCAGCCACAGACCCGGTAATTTATTTTTTTCTCTGTTTTTCTCGCTTTGTGTTTGTCTATTGTCTTTTATGTACTTTCTTCGTCGACAAGGCCTTTAATTGCTTTAGTGCGCTTTTAAAACACAATCCAAGTCTTCAAATCTATTTCTAGTTAAATGCAATTCAAATGTATCGAAAGTAGATGTTAATAGTTTTACAGACATTATTCCATTGTATGTTCTTGTACCAGCTGGCGTAGACGTCATTATTGCCTGTCATCATTTTTGCCATAATTTGTCGACGATATTAATTTGTGTGCGAAACGAAACGAAACTCAACACTCCGTAAATTGAAGCCAAGTAAATGCTGGCAAAATGCCAATCGATATTGTTTATCCAGCTAGGTAGTATATAGTATCTTGTTGGCTTGCTGACTGGCTGGTTCGATAAATGTACATATTTTCGTTGAAAATATATTTGTGAGTTTACGCCAGAAGAAAATATCAACAGATAATGGAAACTAAAAGCTCACACAAGACTTGGAATGGGTTGGGTAATGGACTTTAGAAATGACGTGTACCGCAATGGGTTAATTATGCATAGAGCTGGTTGTACAATAGACGGATGTACGATCGGGTCAAGGGGTAGCTGTCCGCCCATAAATCAGCAAATACGCAAAAGAAATCATCGACGATTTTAACCAAAGCAGTGATTCTAAATTGAATTATATATACAGATGCACGTACTAAAAAAAAAGTGAAAGAATTTAACAAACGGTTACTTTTTTAATTGTTCTAATTGCATTTTGTGAGTAAAGTAAAATATATTGAGATACATTAAGACAGACAAATATTTAAAATGTGCTTTGAAATGTGATAGTACCGAAATGGTTTTCCTCGATTAATTTACATAAAATTCAGAGTCTACAAACACAATAAACACTGTTTACAAGATGATGCTACGCTCCTAAGTAAGTAAATAGCATTTCCTCCGATATGTTAATTCGTCACTAATATTCTGTAAATAATTAATAACAATCTGATGATTAGAAGCTGATTTATTTCGTTCTATATAAAAGACCGATGTCAAAATCGGTACAAAATCGAGAGTCGAACAAAAAATGTTTCACCAAAACGTTTGCGTTGATGAAAGAAGATTAATGTGTTGATTGTTTATCCCGCAGTGGTATTCATGCTTTAAGAGTTGTTGTGATGGCATAGAAATATTCAATACTACCGTTTACCCGGCGCGTTGCTGCCCTTCCCCTTGCTTCTCCTTTTCCATGCCACTCCTTCCCACTGCCCAACTTTGCCCCTGACCCACCTTCCCCATGCCCCTTTACTCTACCTCCAATTCTCCTACCCCTCTTCTCCTGTCCCTTCCACCTGTTCTACAACCGCCCCTTACGCTGCCCCATTCCTCTGACCCCTTCCCCTACCTCTCCTTAATTTACCACCTTCGATCCTATTTACATGTATACAACATTTCATCCCTCTATCTTAAATGGTACCCAGCGCGTTGCTGTCTTTCCCCTTGCCATTCCCTCTCCTTCCCTATGATCCCTTACCCTACCTCCCATTCCACTACCTGCCCCTCTTCCCGTGCCCCTCTTCCCCTTCTATCCCTTTGCCAACACTCACCCTTTCCATCCAACTTCCCCCTTCCCCCATTCCACTACCTCTTCTGCTACCACTCCTTCCCCTGTCCCTTACCTTACCACCACGTCCCATGCCCCTCTTCCTCTTCCCCTGACCTCTTCTCCTTGCCCCTCTTTTCATTGCCCCTATTCTCCCAGCCCCCTTCCCCTTCTATCCCAACACTAACCGTTTCTTTCCCCCTTCCCCCATTCCCATACCTCTTCTTCCTACCATTCTTCTCCAGTCCCTTCCACCCCTTCTCCAACCACCGAGTAGATGTGCACAAATAAAATGTTTTGCACAATTTACAGCTATTTTGGCTTAAAACTTAATAATAAACTTCGCTTAAAACATAATAGCACTTATAATTAACAAATAGTTTATACGACGCAGATGTTCGAAATTTTCTAATCGAAGATCTTGTTCTTGATGTGTGCGATAAGCTCGACGATTTCTTATTGGTAACCGATTCGTTTCACGTCCTGCCTCCATTTGTTCTTGTGTTTTAGAAGCACGAAGTCGGGCCATGCTAATGCGTCTCTCTTCCCGTTCGATTTGTCGGTCTTCTTCTGTGGATTGGATTCTAATAGTACGACGCATAGTGGCTGCGCGACTATTTCGCGAAAGATTAGATCTTCTTGGTCGCGGCATTTTTGATAATAAAATATTCTACTTTTTTTTACTTTTATCAGCACCAGATTATTTACTAAAATATTCGATTTTTTTTATTTTATTTATTTATTTATTCACACACACAAGTCGTACTGAGACACAAAACGTACTGAGACACAAACCGTACTGCTATACAAAATAAACAAATCTTTAACAAAAAACACAAATCTAACTGTGACACAAATTGTCATAGTAAGATTATAAATTTTACGAATTAAAATAAGAACAATCAATTTGACAGAAAAATCATAAGACAGTTGTAGTCGGCCTATAAAAAATTTGTTTTTTGTGGTAACCCCACCTTATCACTTAGGGGTATAAAAAAGCTTATGACATATTCGCAAATCTACCAAATATACACAAAAAATTTCATACAAATCGGTCCAACCGTTCTCGAGTTATAAGTGTGCGAACACAAATTTCCTTCCTATTTTATATATATAGATATACTTTATGTGGTTGTCTATCACGCCTTCTGTCTAGGTAGATCGACTCGATTCATCGACCCGATGAGTTCATTAATGCGTTACAAACTTTTTGACAATCTAATAATATTCTTTTCAAGCTATGTGTCAAAGCAGGGGTCGATCCAGAACCCTCTCTTGGGAGGGTAACTTTACTACTCTTGGGGTGGAGGTAACACTACTTCTAAATTTAAATAAAAAAATTTTAAAAATTAAAATGGAAAGCAATTGAACAATTAAAAAGATAAAATAAACAAAATTTTCCTTAAATTTTTTTCTTAAAATGCTTAAAATGTTTAGTGGGTAACGTGGGTCCAAAAAATTCATAATATATCCAAGGTTAGAGGCGCTAGCTCTCATAGTCACTGAGATATGTTGTTTCATAGAGCCAGAATAACGGACGGTTACACAGACGGACATGACTTTATCGAATCAGTTGGCCATGCTGAGAGGGTCAAGAGGATCTCCCAGGCCCGCTATTTTGGGATGCTCGAAATTTAGAAACTTTTGTCTGTAGTTATATGACAATATGTCAAAATCGTCAAAATCGGACCACTAGCCGACCAATTCGGAATGAACTCTTAGTACACCAAAACTTTTTTGTTTTTTATCCGAATTTAACCAAAATTACTACGTGTAAGTCTTATTAGCCTTTACGTGTGCTGACCAAATTCGGATCGGACCACTATATCATATAGCTTAACGTATGATCTTTTTCGAGAGCATTCACGCCAAAATATTGAAATCCTTTTGCAGCAGTAATTAACACGTTCTTCCAATTGCTCCAAATATTTTGCTCCTACTATATAGCCTTCACTCTCAATTTCAAAATATCCAATATGCTTTTAATCTTCTCTGGATTTGCACCGGTCTCGAAACACCACATATCGAATATATACATGCGGCTAAATGCGCATTCATAAGAACGAAAAATAAAAAAAAAATAAAAATTTTAACTATAAACATAACCTAACAAATAAAAATGCTCACAAGAAACTAAGACGAAAAACACAAAAAGAGACAACGAAACACACAAACGAAACGAACACGACAATCACAACACACAGCACAGAAAAGCGCGTGTAAAAAAGACACCGAAAATGGTGAGGCCGCTTTGTTCTGTTCAAGATAAAGCAGCGAGTCGCAAAAACTCACAGCTGAAACTTACATCACATAATCAGTAAATATTTACATACATTTTGAAATAAGTTTTATTGTTAACTTTGATTAACTTCACAACTAAAAGTCTAATTCCATTGTTCAAGCAATCTTTTTTAGAAATGTTTTTACGTTTTATTTGCGACCTTCACTTGCAAGTTACTCAACCTGCAAAACTAAATTAAATTCATGCTCTGCCTTTTGCAGCTATTCTTAAAGAGGGCAGATGGAATAAAGCAAAAACAAAAGTTAATTTCAATATGTAGATCAAATATGAGATAGGGTTGACACCATTCTAGCCAAAATTTTAACTCTCATATTTTTTATTTTTGGCCTATGGGGGCGACCGGTGTGCGTATGAAGAGTATTTAAAGTTCGGTTCTACCAAAGTTAAAATTTTCTTTTGTTTCTTGAAATCTTAATTAATTTATTAACTCGTCAAGTTTTCCTTTTCTCTGTAACTTTTATGCATTTCATTAACATGCACCAGTGAATTGTACGATAAGGTCCGATACAGTCCACAAGTTTTACAAACACTGTTGATAATAATTACTTACCTATTCTACACGACAGATTTCATTATATTACTAATTTCATGAATTCTTAAAATCCCTATTTATGCGATATTTACAATATCAGGAAATGAGCTGAAAGCTCGTACCTCAACCAAATTTGTCAAGCGAGGTAGCTATACATATCAGAAAAAGTACATAATAAAAATGTAAAAAGCTGAATGTAAATAAATATTGATTACTAATAGCCTCCTCGAATTCAGATTTGGACTGCCATTTCATTATACAACACAAATTTTAAAGGTGGCGAGAGAATATTATGAAATAGACTGAAATTCATGAACAGTTTTTGTGATAATTTACATTTCCCGAAAAAGCGTATACGCACATTTTTATGCTATTCACACATAGTTTGAATGGAATTATCAGTTTGTCTGAAAGTTTTTAACGCATTAAAGTAGGCATCGTAGACTCCATAAAGTATATATATTCTTGACCAGCTCGACGAGACGAGTTGATCTAACTATATCCGTCTGTCTGTCCGTCTGGATATTGTTGTGCATGTTTGGGACACCAATTTGTAAGATATCCAGTTGTAAGTCGGAAAATAGACTTTTTTTATTGAAGATTAATAGAGTATCAAAATGACATGCCACGCCCACTTTTTAGGGTCCCGATCATACAGCGCAGTCCCGATCAAAACGCACGCAATCGAGCGTGTTGAATGTGCAACGATACGAGGTCCCAACATCGACTCGGACCACTACCTTCTGGCAGCCAAGATACGCACCAGGCTCAGTATGGCGCATGCCGCTTGTCCCAACACTCAACGAAAGCTAGACGTCGGAAAGCTGCACAACAGACCGCCGAACCCTTTTTGCTGGACGTTCCCAACTGTTCCGGGAGTCATCTCCGGCTTCTGAAGATATATGTGAGCAATGGAGTCATATCTTCGAATCCATGGATACGGCTGCCAAGGAAGTCATTGGGTACACCAGACCTGTGACAAACTCTTGGGTGCTCACGAAGAGTGTCGCCAAGTAACTGCAGAGAAAGACGCCGTTTACAGAAGAACTTTGCAGTCGGGAGCAACGCGAGGTGTTTCAGAGCGATATCGTGAGAAACGCAGGGAGAAGAATCGGCTTTTCAAACGCAAGAAAGGCGTGAACGTGAGGATGTGATAGAAATGAAGCACGAAAGTTTTATCAAAGGTCAAGAGTCTGACCGAAGGTTTTAAGCCCGGAGATTCTTCCTGCAAGGACAATAATGGAAGTCTGGTTACAGATGCATAGGAATCACTGAGACTGTGGAGAAGTCACTACTATAACCTACTTGGGGGCTATGAAGAGAACAGTACCGTAGATAGAGAAGCATTTCTAGAACTACGAATTGATGATGACTCTCTTGTAGGGCCACCGGATTATAACGAGGTCATCTCAGTAATTAAAAAGCTGAAGAATAACAAAGCGGTAGGCTCCGATGAACTGCCAGCTGAGTTATTCAAGACCGGTGGTTAAGAGTTGGTAAGGCATATACACCAACTCTTATGCAAAATATGATCCGATTAATGCATGCCCAATAATTAGAATAAGTCTCCTTTCAACAGGATACTAAATTCTGTCCCGCGTACTGTGTAAACGGCTGGAGCCATACTGATACCATCACTGATAGGCCAGTATCAGTGTGGCTTCAAACCAAAGAGGTCGACCAGTGACCAAATTTTCACTCTACGACAAATCATGGAGAAGACCCGTGAGTACAACAAAGACACATACCACCTATCGTCGATTATAAGGCGGCTATCGACACGCCCATAAGAACGAAGTTATTGAACGCCATATCTGAACTGGGTATCCCAGCAAAGATCGTTCTCTCTTGCATGATGACGCTATCACACACCCAAAGCATATTCAGTGTACGAAAGAACCTCGATACCGAACCCTTTGATACCAAGAGAGGTTTCAGGCATGATACGATGCCTTTAATACGAAAAAACACTTTCAGACAGACAGATAATACCCTTTCACTTTATGTGTGAATGGTACAAAAAATAATTGCAATAGAGTATAAAATGCGACAGGGTAATTGGAAATCGTGAACTCATGACAGCAGCATTCTCACTTGGTTGTACTCTCGAATTGGTCATCAACAAGAATAAGCATACGAGTATTTCGTTAGGTCAGTAAAAAAAAGGATGGAAGAGTAAGAATACAAAATCTTCTAAGGAACAAAACAATAAATCCGTTGTATTTTATTATTTTATTGTAGCTTTACTGATGTAACATTTAATAGAGGTTAACGTAGTTTACTCTTTTGAGTAACTTAAAATGTTGGGTGTTCGACCGAACGGGTAATTCATCAGGGGCGGATCCAGAATCCTCTCTTGGGGAGTGACTCTACTACTGTTGGGAGGAACTCCACTAAAAAAAATATATAATTTTATGGAAATGAAACAAAAAAAAAAAAAAAAATATTTTTGTACTTAGCGAAAATGCTAGGGGGATGTGGAACGTTTCCCGGGGATCCCCTGAATCCGCTAATGTAACTGCACTTGTCACGTTTTTTCTTTCATAATGTATTTCATATGTAAGTATATATCACCAATATGATTTTTGCAGCACAGTTCATAAAGATAATTTCACAATAGTTAATGAGGCCATGTGGATCACCTTTTTTGTGGATTGATCTGAATACATCGTCCTCTATGGCGGCTTTATTAAAGTACTTTTGTTCTAAAATTGTAAATACTAAACTTATAAATGGGGTGTAGGGTCGATTGCAAAAGTGGAAAATTATTGATTGTAATTATCTTGGAGTGGCCAAAAACAATATTTTTGCAAAATACCCAAGCTTCTTATAATCGTACGTTAGGACATGTACCCCCATGTGTAGCGGTGGTGAGGAAATTGTGTGAAGGCAACCCACTCCCCTTAAGAACAATTACCAGTGAAGACACAGAGAAGGCCTCGAATACAATCCCCCTTTGATGACGACCCCCGCAAACGCTTTAAGGTCAATGCCTTTCGCACCTGTTGACGAGCGCCTTGGCGCGATTCATATCAAGGCTAAGCTAACTACTTTAACATTAACTTAAGTTGTGTACAGGAGTACATCAGTAGCAGCTACTTGGCGCAATCCCGATCAAAACACACGTAATCAAATCGATCATCTTTCGATCGACGGAAGGCTTGCGAGAGAGTTTGATTGGTGAACGATACGAGGTCCCAAGCCATGGTACGCATGGCTACGCATGTTTCACGTTCCACCACTTAACGAAAGCTAGACGTCGGAATGTCGCAATCACAACAGCACGCCTAAGATATATGTGAGCAGTGGAGACACATCTCCCACTCCACCAATACGGCTGCCAATGAGGTCACCAGACCTTTAATGAAATCTTGGTATGACGAGAAGTGTCGCAAAGCCGATCAGTCCAAAGGTTTTAGGCCCAGAGTTTCTTTCAGCAAGCACAAAAATGGAAGTCTTGTTACAGACGGAAAGGTTTCATCGAAACTATGTAGAAGTCACTTATCTAACCTACTTGTAGGCGTTGAAGATAACAATGCCGCCAATAGAGAGGTATTACTGGAACCACCGGACTATAAGGAGTTGCTTAGTAATTGAAAAGTTGGAGAATAATATCGTGCGACTGCATGCCCATACGTAGAACACTGGTGTACAATCTGACATAAAGAACGAGTTAGCAGGGCGTTCTCGGAGATTAAGAAACAGTTACGTCTCATGGGCCTAGCGGTGAACGAAGAAATTACGAAGTACCTGTTGTCCACTCGCAGACAGTCTTGGACGGTCTGTTAGTATGGAGCATTTTAACTTCAATAAACTTGCAAAATTTTGTCTACCTGGACAGAGATAACAAACAACAACAACAACATCCCAATGGATATCAGACAAATCACTACGATCACTTTTGCTAACCGGTGCTACTTTGGGCTCAGCAAGCATATTTGCAGTTGAAGAAGAAGATAAAAATCTATAAGATGCTTTTAATCCCGTTACTGCTGTATTGCGCAGGAGCATGGACCCTAATAAAGCGTCTTTGGGAGTATTCGAGAGAAAGATTCTTCAAAGCATTTTTGGTCATGTCGGAGTAAACGAAAAGTTTCCGACCCGAATGAACCACGGCTGCTCATCTTATCCGGATAAAAACGGAAGCTCCAGCACGGAGGGTTTACATAGAGAACCTAAACCTAATTGGCCAGAAAGGAAGTAAGTTGGAAGAATCAAGTCTCACCGGGCTTGGTATTTCCAACAACTAGCACCGGTGTGCAGAAGACTATAGCGACTAGTGCGCCTTTCCACGTGCGGTCATAACCGATATACGATTGTAGGAACATAAAAGTAAGTAAGCTTAGAAAATATTTTTAAGGTTAATACTGTGTGGACCTACAAAAAAAAAAGCGCAGATCACATTTTTTATGTAAATTGCCTCAAACAACGAAAGCCAACACAACATAAATATTTCATTAAAGACTACAAAATCCACTCGCACACACACACACACACACACCTATGCTTAACACACGCATACAAATTCAAAATGGCTGTAAAAAAAGTAAGCATGTTTTCTGAGCGGAACAAGAGATTAAAGCGTCGACTGCAGTGCCAACAACAAAAACGCCAACTGCGTCAATAAGAACAACAACAACAACAACGATGAAAATTAATTTCATAAAAAAAGAAGAGAGAAGCGAAAGGAAACCCATTTGATAAAACAATTTCCTTTTTGCCTCCCATCAGTCATGTTTTGTTAGTAAAGTAAATTCGAAAATAGAAAAATATGGCAATGAGCTTATGTAGCTTTGCTTGTCGAGAAGTTGTTTTTTCTTTTTTTCCATAATCAGGCAGCAGCAGAGATGGCAGGCAGCCGGTTTTTCTCTCTGTCTATCTCTCTTACTTTCTGACACACACTCATCCGTAGTCGCGCTCTTTCTCTCATGTTCTATACAGCTTCCATTATCCACGGTGCTGCAAATGCCTTGCACTGATTGGTCGCTGCCGTCAGGACACACCCTGCAAGATGGCTGCTACATTTGAAACGGCATAAAAGTATCCTGCGCAGTATCTCTTCTCTTTCACTCTACACAGTTCTTTCTCTCATCGTCTTCTGCTCTGCTGGCGTCGCAGTTGCTGCCTTTTAAGGTATTGTTGTTGTTTATTGCGTCGTTTTAGTTAACTGAAGTGATTTTCAGTCTTTTTTCTTCATTTTATTTTGTTTGCACAGATACAAACACGTAGGTATATGTAGCTTTTTCTTTATATACATTATCCCCTAGTATATGTGTTTTTGTTTTTATGTATGTGTGTATGTAGACTGGCTCTCATGTTTGACGTGAATTTACTCATGTTGTTGACTTGTTCTCGTGTTGTACTTACATGCAGTTATATAAAATTGCTAATAATCGTTTAGCAGCCACTTCTCGGGTATTATAGCCTCTGCACATGATGCTGCGCCGCTACCGCCACTACTTCGGAAATGAAAATGAATAAAAATTACAGTTTTTGCACAGCAAAACACTTAAGTCTAGCTTTTATTCATATACACTTATATTCATACGCGCTAATATTCAATGCTGCTTTTCAATATATACCTTTCCATGTACCATTGCAAAAGTGTGCATAATTATGGTGTATGTAAATGGGAAGTGCACTTGAGATTGGTGATAAATATGAATTAGCATCGATTTCTGTATAAGTCCTAAAGGACTGTGGTTGCACTACAACAGCATCAGAAGCAATTAAAATTTCAATTTAATTCTTTTGGCTGTTGATTGTATAACACTCTTATAACGATAGTAATGAAAGCCCATATCAGCGTGGCTGCAGTACCAGCACTAAAGAAATTTTTACAATAATTAGTCTGATTGAGAGATGTTATGTACTGTACAAAGGGTCTTGAATCATACAATTAGGGAATGTGAACAGCGAACCACCCCAATCCAAAATATAAGGGGTTTAAAATTAACACGCCAACTTGCTATTGAGGTTCTTGGAGGTCGTATGGCCCCATTTTTAACTGTTTTTTTGTTCTATGAGACGTGTATAACGAGCTAAAGATCAAGCAAATCTGACCATCTATGCAAAAGTTATTATTTTTATACCATTCATACAAAATGTGAATGGTGTTACCACTTTGTCAGAAAGTTTGTAACGCATTAAAGGAGGCATCGTAGACCTCGTAAACTACAGGCTGATTTTTTTGTTTTTTTTTAGAGATTCCTTTTTCCGATAGGGATTAAACTGTCATAAATTGGTCAGATCTAGCAACGCTATTGTCATTTGTGCTCTGTTTGGTTTGCTATTTTATCATGAATAGACTAACGCTAGAACAACGCTTGCAAATTATCAAATTCGTATTTCAGTTCGGGAATGTTACCATGCGCTACGTCTACTTTACTGTCGACATAAACGTCCATAAGAGATAATCGAAGCTAAAAATCACTATGTGGTGCGTTTTAGGTAGAATCATTTGTCCTTGCTTCTTTAAAATGAGGCATTATCGTTAACGGCGAATGTCCCAATTGAATGGGATGTTTATTGAAGAAATGTCATACAGCGCATCAAACAATCGACTTACTGAGGGAAACATTTGGCGAACGTGATTATTCTAGAAATGGACCAATCAACTGGGCGATGAAATCATGCAATTTAACGCCTTTTCTCGGGAGTTACGTGAAGTAATTGGTATATGCGACCAAACCAGCAACTTTGGACGACTTAGAAGACAATATTGTGGGAACCATTGTCGAGATATGGCCCCAATTACTTGAAAAAGTTGTAGAAAATTTTACTTTCAGAAGGCGCCACAATGGAGCCAACTGCGGCACCCACATACCTGAAATTATACTCGTATTTACATACTAATGGTATAAAATTATCTTTCTAATATAGCCAATTTTCAGTTTTAAACTATGTTATCTCAGTATTTCAATTCAATTCCAAATTCTACTCCTCTAATAAAACACCCTTCATATATTTTATATTCTCGATCAACTTGTCGAAACGAGTCGATCTAGCTACGTCTGACTGACTGTCCGTCTGTCTGTCGGTTTGTTTGTGGTTACTCCAGGACCATTTTTTCGGGCAGGTCCCGAACAAACCCATATAACACTTACGTTTTTAATATAAGCTTAAAATTATATATATTATATATATATTATATATAGTATATATATTATATACATTATATACATAATATAACATATTATTGGCCGTGTTCCGCCCAATTTTGGCGATAGTCCCATAGAAACCCACCACTCTCAATATGCTGCTAAGCGAATTAAAATTTCGTGTGAATAATATAATAGCTTCAGTTCAACCAAAGTTAACGTTTATTCTTGTTATGATACTAGTCACACATAGTGTGAAATGGTATTATCATTTTGTATGAATCACGGACACATTGGGGTAAACCCATACAAACCCACCGTCCTCTTTTGTATGAAAAACTTAAGTTTTTTAAGGACCACCACTTCACATTCATATACAATACAAATGGGCATGTCCGCACACATTTTAGGGTAGCCCCATACTCTAATAAACTCTTGAATTGATCTGTACTTGAATTGAACTGTAGCGGTATCAATAGTATCGTGAGTACGGATTTTCTTTTACGAAGTACAAAATTCTTGATTCAAGAACTTTCTATTTCAAACCCAAAATTTTCAAATTTAGCCATCTTCAAGCACGACAGTGCGTGATTTAAGAAAAAATTGGATTGATTTCAGTACAAAAGGGCTCAAGAAATACAATATTTTTTATTTTTTTTCGAACGAACGACACTGAGAGAGTAAATTTTATTTTCCTCTCAGATTTTTTTTCTTCTCAGAGATTGATTTAACAATTTTCTAATTACTTCAAGTCAAAAAGACTTATTTGACATTCTGATAATTTGTACTTGACTTGAGTACAGATTTGTTCGTAGAATTAGGTTTTTATACTTTTTTCAAGAATTTTAATGTTTTGTTAACATTTTTTTTTTTATATGTACGAGTATGTTTAGCAATAATTCTAACCGTTCGCCTTTCGCTTTCGAAACAAACTACGAGTATAATTCAAAGAAGACTGTAAAATTGGTTATGTTGAAAGTGAACATTTATTGTAAGTACTAGATATACTTTAATGTTCTGTTTGCAGAGTATTCACTTGTATATTTTAAAGTTCGCAAGCCCCTCATTTATGAAATATTTACTTAGAAAACTCCTTCGAAATTAAATTTATGTAGGTAGCATGTAATATGTAACTAGTTATTAAAATAGTAATAATGGCATTCCGTTTTCAAATCGCAAACGTGTTGATTGAATATACATTTTTATTAGAATCAAGACCGCTTTCAAGTTTCGAGTAAACACGTTGTAACCATAATAACCGAAAACAAGATGTTTAATAAATACGACAAGCGCACGTGTCGCCATTTTCCCAATCCAACAAAGTACTTTCCGGTATTCGTGTTGTAATTCACACTTGCAGACTATGTTTCAGTCAATGGATGAAAGGAAGTGATAGGAATTTTCATTAAATAGTCGTTAGTGTAATCCATTTTATGAACGGGATGATCAAAGTGGTGAGCGCAAGTGGCCGCCAAATGAAAAGCAAACAAGAACGATTGGCGACTTTGACACAATGCAACGCAAGGACATCGTCGATATTATCAATTAAGAGGCAATAAAACAAATATTTGCAAACTCTTGTCGATTGCGGATGATTTCGAATGTTCGCACGTGACACGCGTTAAAGTGTGAACACGTGCACGGCGCGGCGTGACTATCAGTAACGGAAATCAAATATTGTAACATGGTGGGCGGTTGAGAGAAGAAAAAGTACATATATATTTATGGATCTTCATAAGATCTTCAATTTATTTGTGTACTTTGAATATGAAATTGATGAATAGTTCAAATTTTTATAATATCGCGCGCTTCAAGTGCGAACACTGCTGCAGATTATCGCATTTGGCACTTGGCATTCAAAATACAATTCAATTGTCTCTGAGTGGTGAGGTATAGAGAATAAAGGAAACGCATATAAAAAGTGGTACAAGCATTTGAAATTTAATTTAACGCATTTACATGCGGCTTAAGCGGACTTTGAGTATTCAGTTTTCGGCTTCAGGGCATCAGTAAACAAATCAAATGTATTTAGCAGAAACTCAAACACAAAGGGGACAATCGACGATGACAACAAAGAACGAATTGCAAAAACCCGAAATTCAAAATTCAAATGAAATTTGTTAGCGTCAAACGAAGTACTCCAAGAATTACTAACACACGCGGAGATGGCTTTCATGTGATGTGAAATAGTCAAACTCAGCCAGATGAGTCCTTGCAGTCATGCTTTACACACACACACACACACACACAAAATGTGTTTATATACATGTACAAGTAAACCGAGGAGCAGAGAGCAACCTCAAGAGGGTGGTGGTTGCGCCCAGTGGCAGTAGCGAGTTAAGTTCAATATTTGAATAACTTACTACCGTGCGAGCGTCGCATAAGGACATCGTCATATCACATCACAGTTGTTGTAGTTGTTTTCATCGTCGTCAACGCTCTTAAAAGGACAATTATTTGTTTATGCGATGTCATTTAAATTGAGTTTCACTGTTGACAGTAATACGTCTGTGGACTCTCATCGGCTACAAATCCAGTACGCCGTATAATTGACCGAAAACGAAGCGTTCAGATTCTGTATCTGAATTTGTTTGTGTACAATTGAGATTATGCCTCGAGCTGAGAGACAAACGCTTATTGCGATTAAATTTGATGAGGGCGCCATTATTTGCACTATCACGTTCTCGAAAAGTTATTATGACATTATAGTAAACAAGTATATCTATAATCCGTGCACGAGGAAATGCTCATATTGTCTTTCCGGCGACCAGGCCATAGTGTAAAGTGCATTTCTGTGTATGGTGCTGCGTGTGTCGGTTACGTGAGAATATTCAGTTGTTCGAGAGCTTGTTTCGTAGCGTAAAATCATTATTGAACTTGAACAAATAAGATAAACAAAGATGCAGCAATTACAATTTGTAGAACAAGTTGTACATATAAGATGAGATTTGTAAATTTTTAAAACAAAACGATTTTTAAATGCGACCAAAGTTCAAAGTACACAATTACGGTGAACACATTGGTTGGTAGAAAATTCTATAATGCATAAAGGTAATTATTGCGATTATCAACTTAGGTTAGGTTAGGTTTTAGTGGCCGAATGCCCACAAGACCAACTGTTAGGCCGATTTCAGCACATGTGGTAGCACACTAATCTCGTTTAAAATATGAGAAAAAGATCATGTCATTTTGTAGATTTGACAAACTTCGCTATGTTCCCAATTTCAATTTGATAAATATACAGTTTTATGAATCTACTTCTGGTCAGTCCGAGGCTGTGACAAAGCAGATATAGGACGGTTTCTACGTCTTCGCTATTGTTACAGTTTCTACAGTAGCCGTAGACCCCATGGCGTGTTCGCCTATGAGACAGTTCGTCATATTTGCTTCACTCAACCTCAGAAGGGCTTCAGTTCTTCAAAGATCGTACTGTGTCTGCTTTGAGGTGTTGCATGTGGCTATCCTGGACCACAGCTTGTTCCCACTGGATTTGTTATAATTTTTGATTTTGCAGCTAGCAGGTCGAAGGAGGCACTCCAATCGAGCCGTTAATCTGAAGAATATGGGTAGTTGCATATTGTGTTACAAGTTCAACGGCTTTACAGTTGCTCCCATATTATTGTGGCATGGCACTCGGGCGACGTGGATACTGTTCTGTTCGAGTACTGTGACTGTGATATTCAGTAATAGTCTTTGACTTGAGTCCTTTGAAAGCTGCTTGACTATCTGAGTTGAGGTAAACCTGTTTGCACCAGATCGTAGTTAATCTTAGGGACTGCGTGGCTTCATGAATGGCAGTGAATTCCGCTTAATAGACGCTACAGTGGTCAGTTAGCCTGAATGAGGTGTCGAATCCTTCACCAGAGTCATGCAGATGTAGTATCAGTGTAGTTCAGTGCTTCTGAGGGTACATAGCGTCCCGCTTATACGTAGCTATGCGCTTCTATGAACCTTATTCAGGCGATTTACATGAGTATCGGTCTTACTACGGCGGTCTTGTGGATTATAGCCCCATTTTCTACCTATTGTTTTCTTGCATGTGAAGAACGTCATTGTAGCTTTTTTAATACTTTTGCAGAGTTTTCATTCTACAGTAGCTTCCTATCGAGTATTATACCGAGGAATTGTGCACTATCACCAAAATGTGAGTTAAATTCCGTTCATGGAGGGATTGAATTGTGTATCTTATACCTTATTGTGTTGTTTAAATGAGATCACAGAACGTCTGCAAACGGACGATTTTCCCAGCTCCGTTCGTTCCCAGATCTCTCAAAACTTCCGTGGTAGCTTTCAGGTTGAGGATGTTGAAGGCCTATTCTATGTTCAATATGACCACACACAGCGTGTATTCTTTTAATTTAAGTCAGTCTTCTATTTTAGATACTAGCATGTGTAGTGCATGTTAGTAACCGAGATGGGCAGATGAATATTTCGAAGTTAGGAAGAAGGAAGATAGTCTTATCGATCTGTAATCCTTTGAACATACATGTGAGGGAAACAAATATGCTTTCCGGTCATGGAGATTTATAAGGCTGAAAAGAGTTTATCGGCGATTTTATCTCATCCTTACTAGCTACATTCCTAATGAGATGATTTATCACACCTCCAGCGTGGATTGTGATGTTAGGATTGCTTTATCATCATTGAAAATGAGTCTCAAGGAGCAGGTTCAGTGATTTCTCACTTGAAGTGTAGATAATCTATATGATTATCAGTATTTGCTATGATCTTCCTAACCCTACTGCAAAAGCTATCCCAGCAGCTTATTTTTGCACTTCTAATACAATTTTTAAATTTACCAAGGTCAGTTTTATATAGGGCCCACTCTGTATCACGTTACACTGCTTTGTTAAAGAGGGCAACGTGGACAGTTTTTCCGTAGTTTATACATTTCAGGGTTAGGGTGGATGAGAACTGCTAAGTATTCTATAGTGTAGCTACCAACCATATTGTTCAGCTCTTCTGTACTCAGTTGTGCAGACGGCGTTCAGCTGATCTTTTTAAGATTCATTATTTTCTTGATAGAATATATGTATCGTTGGCAATCATAAGTGTAGCTAGCGTAATGTTGAGATCCTCTCTACGATTTGTTACATATTATAAGGTTAGTACTTAATATGTACGTGTGGTGCGAATTGGGTTATCTTGCGGCTGCATTTTTCCAAGTCTAGTAGGAGTTGATGCGACATTGTGTCTCGGTGGTCGTGCGCGAGATACATCATCAAATGTGATCATAATAAAATACATGTGCCCGGTTTACCTTAACCGCTGTTATATACTATGAATCTTCTTCAGACCGTAGATCTTCTCGCTGATTACACACGGCTCCTGAATTAAGACTACGACTACACCGCCTGTCTTCAGTCGATGCAAAAGTACAGCGGACGCTGCTTTAATGTGATGCAGGTGGGTCGATGAAATACAGTCTCTCTGTGCTTTAGTAGCCACCTCCTTGGTTGACGCCATACATCTTAACTGGGACGATCTATGGGATGTGAGTCCAAATTTTCGATTGCCTCCATATCACCTCTTGTCTACATTCAACTGGAATGTACTGTCGCCATAGTTGATCATTCCCTCTGATGATTCAACCTTTACTACTTTCCAGTTATGAGTTTCCTAGGTGAAGATCCCTTTGATCTCTACCGGGTCCTATAAAGTTGTCGGTCTCCAAGCTGTTGCTCTTGGTCGGTATGCAAGTTTAAATTTAGTCAAAGCTTGTATGCATCTACACTATTCTCAAAACGAATTCTGTTGGACGTCAGTTGCTGTTAAAATAAAACATAAGCAGATATTAAAGTAATGCGAGGGAGCTCGGTCAGCTCAGTAATTTCTGAATATATAGAGAATGAATATAGTTTAGCAGGCTCAAGGTCCAAATTAAAATACAATTTCTGTTTTTTGGTTATTAATTTCAACACAGATTAGGCGAACAGTAAAGATCAAAACTCGTACGATGTTGCCTTCTATATTGTGCACCTTGGCAACTATTAGTGTTGTTAGGTGCAGCTGACATTTACCTTAAAATGTTGAAATTTTCTTAGAATAAACATACGCAGATCTTCAGAAGATGGACCTCCAAAACGAACGATTCAACAACTTTTGATGTTCAGGAACTAAAAGAAGGTATTGAGTGCCAAGTCACGGATGTAAGGCGGAAGACCCATCAACTCCATGTTTTACGTGCTCAGAAACTCTCATGAGTGAATCGATGTGGGAGAAATCGCATTGTCGAGGTGGATGATGATCCGTTTTCGGTTTCGCGGTGCGTTTTCCTCAACTATTCGGAAACTTCTGCCCAACAAATGAATTGACCGTCCCGTCCCTATGTTCTAATGGAACAGTTGCGACTTGACCAGTTTTTCCGAGAAATAAGAAGAAGTTCTGGAGTCGAACAGTTCGTTCACGACTTCGAAATACGCTATCACTTTTCATACTTTAATGAAAATAATATATTTTTGTTTTTTAATATATAAAAAAAAATTGTTTGTGTATAAAAAAAATTTTATTTCGGTGGAAACAAGTTTTATATTTTTATTTTTTAAATAGTATGTTGATCAAACATACAGACGGACGGACGTACAGATAAACATATGGACATGGCTAGATCGACTCAACTTTCTATGCTGATCAAGAATATAGATTTGTCACCTGTTACGATATCATGGACTTATTTTCAATCACCGCGGTTGACTTGTTGAACATTTCTTTACACCAATCAATACGAACCTTTTTTCTTGTACAACAAGCGTTTTTGGAAGACCTTCACTATTTTTCCCTTGAGCGAAAGACGTCCTCGATTAAACTCATAGTTGCAAATGATGGGGTTTCATCGCCAAAGGTGGAAGTAAGTGGTAATAAATCATCGTAATTATATCGCGGTAATTATATATTTTGGCCAAGATGATTTTTTCAAATCACTGTAAACAAGACAAATAATGAAGGTACATAGAAACATTTTGCGCACTAAAAAATCTCAAACTTTCCAATTGCCAATGAGCACAATACACAAGGTATGTCAACTTCAGTGGTATTAGTGGTACATATTACGATTTGTAAAGGTCAACAGCGTGAAGGCCATCAATTTTCTCATCAGGAAAAACGGTAATGGAAGCAGGCTCAGAATTTGCCAAAGAAGACATTTCAGTATCCATTCGTGAAATTTAAAGAATATCACCATTTTGTTAAATTTGGGGCCAATGCTCCAAAAAAGAAAGGAAATTGTAGATTTAATAGATAGTCGAATGTTGCCAAAATGATCTCTTTCACATATTTAGGTTGGGATTTTTGAAAGTCCTGATGTGATCCGACAATTCTGGTCACTTTTAACAGCCAAAGACTAAGACAGGCAAAGATACTACTTGCGGATTAGAACCAGAATACTGACAGGACTGCTAACAGGTAAGACAACATATATATGTAGTGGGTAGACAAGACGATTTCTTGCGATTTTACCTTTTTTTGGGGTGCCCGCAAAGTCATAACCCGTGCCATTGCTCAAATTCTGATCTATATGCCGGAGTCACCGAAAGTTCGACCTTGCGGATGAGCGCCACCCAGCGATGCCACGGCGGCATTTTAACGTATTTCCGTCCCTATTGTATATCCCTATATACATATATATGCATATTGATGAATGAATTTATGTGCATAATTTGCTTTTCATGTAAAGCCCGGACGTTCACTGTACCACTGCATAAAGCTAAGCAATTGTGTATTAATAGTCGCCACATCAACCGATTGGTATCGCTAATCACACACTCAGACAATATTTTCTCCAAACTGTCAAAACAAATCGTTAATACGTGCCACATTTACAGCAACAGAGGATCATAGTAGCAACTATCAACAACTGTTGGTATTCAAAGTTAAGCGCTCAAAGGATTCATTTAATGTTTCTGTCTCCGTCGCTTGCTAACGTCACTTTCGCAGCATACGGACAAGTGACAATCATCGTGCTTAATTGAATTCCTTGCTGCATAATAAATCAACTTAATGCGATACAAGAGCAGTTATCCTTTGCTGCCATTCCTCCGCTGCTCCATTCCGTAATCCTTTAGCTGTGTGTGCGGTTTAGGCGCACTTCATGCAGCGCACACAAACAAATCAGCAAGAGCAATAATAATAAAAATAATAAACTCATGCGACAAGTGCCACCACGTCAATCCCAACGTACCAAAGGCAGAGCCACCCCATTCATTCATTCATTCATTTATTCATTCATCCCACAATTGCATTCGAATTCAACCGCGAGCAATTTCCACACTTGTGCTGACACATTCGAAGGGCTTTTGCCTGTTTTATGTATTTATGCATTCATCGACATCGACATTATGGGCAGGCTTAGGCCTTATGCCCAGTAAAAGTGAATCCTGCCGGCTCGATTTTTATTGCCGCGCTGCCGTCAAACAAGAGGCTTATGCACACGCCTTGCCCCGCATTTGTTTCGGATGCGTTTAACAAATGAACAAATGAGCCTCAAACTGTCGGCAATAAAGAAGCTGAGCCACTTGCTGTTCCCTGCACCCGCTCTACAGCTTTGAAGAAGGACGTAAATCGAGCGTAAAATATTCCAACTCTTGGCGTGTATTGTTATGATTTTCACTTGTTTGTCTCGATACAGGTTGTGCCAACGATACGAGACAAATTGAATGTACAGTAGCGGTTTTTAGGCCGCGGACAACAAACGCAAGGACTAATTCGCACAAGTAGTTTCTCTGCATTTCGCTCCTGTACTAATCTATGCAACAGAGGGTTGATTTTTGATGTAGCCATCCATCAAATTGAGCGTTACTCTTAAGACTCTCGAGCCGTTGCTGTTGCTGTTTTCTGCCGAGATACTTCAAAGATTTAATCAACACAAAAGAACTTATTAAATGCACCAGTCAGGAGCGCTATGTTGGAGATGAATTTCGTTTTCGGCTATTGTTTGGCATTTTAAGACAGATTATTGAGTTTTTTTTTATTGCGTTCAATAACACTGTAAATATTTAAGTCTAGCCCTCATATTCTTTTAGCTTTATCAATGTATTTGCGTGTACTACTCGCTCTGCATGTATCTGTTCAGAACCCAAAGTTTGAAATCGTTCATACACTAAGAAACTTTTTTCTACATTTCGGATCAACATTCGAAATCTTGTAAAATGTTTCTTTGGCAAACAAAAATGTATTAGGGTATGCAAAACCGGTGAATCGGGTTACTTGTTATCTGGTTAATTAGCCAATTTTATGCTCACTGATTACCGATTACTTCACCTGAAATTTAGCGGTTAGCGGTTTATGTATAAAAAAGACAAAAAACCCTAAAACATTAGGTTCCGATTACACTTTACAAAAATGTAAGGATATTATATTTGTATTATAGCTTAAAATGTATGAAAATTTACTGGCAAAATTATTTACTGATTACCTCAAAAGCTGCATTCCCTAATATGTATCTAACCCACGTGTTCCGGTTTTCGAATCCGAATAATTTGTTTGTATTCGGTTTCGTTAAAATGGTCCGTAGTTCAATTTCAAAAAAAATTCCGCTAGTTGAATTTTCCAGACCTAAAGAATATGAGTTCCATACTGATATTTCCATACTGAATCCAAATAGCGAAATTCTTCTGAAACCGAATAAATTATTCAGATTCGAAAACCGCAACAAGGGCGTAAGGTTTTTATACTACTACCAACTACTTTAATTTCTACCAGAAAAAATCATCAATCTCCTTCTGTCATACATTCCCGTTTCATATCTTATGCCTTGCTAACTTGGTTTCATTGATCTACCTTCCGCCTATTATTGTGTCCTGTAGCTGAATTAATTCGAGTGTCAAATCTTTTTTATTTGCCTTTTGCAGATTTCACAATAAAACGTTTCATAGACATGAATGAACGAATCGCAAAAGTCCTGCCACTGCGTTACTGTTGTTGTTGTATCTATGTACTATTTGTTTGTATGCAATAAATTTGCTGACAAAAGAAGGATTACCGCACTGGATCATGATACCCTGTGCTCTGCTGAATTGCGTTTAGCAGGATGCAGCGTTTGATTTGAGGATGTGACTGAGTCTGGTCTGGATTACTATGCGGTCGATTAGTCGCCTGTCAGCGGGTGTCCCTGCTTTGGTTTTGTGCATCAAGAATAAGTTAATTGTTCCGAGTATTGTTTGAACATTTTCATGCTTAACTTGAGTTACTCATTGCGCCGCTGATTAACAGTGAGCGAGTTCCCGTTCTCAAAAAGTTAAAAGGGACTAAGAGGATGTACAAAAGGAAATTGTTAATAGGGGCAAGAGTAAAGCATATATTTTAACAAAATACTATAACACGACAAATTCTCTAATAAATATTTATAATAGTACGTACTTTCTACTTAACTTAAGTATGCTACTAATGTGTAATTTCGTTTAGTCTAATAAACTGCACTTTGTCGCAAGGCAACTTTGGAAGTTTCTTCACTTTGGCCCAAAAACTTCAATCCTACTTTGTTTCAGCTTAGGCCTTTGATAACAAATACAATCTGGGTTGTTCCAATTTTGGTCCAATCAGTTTTTTAGTTTTCAATGATATTGTTGTCAACTTTTATGTGCATTTTTCCGACCATTCACATCAAATTTTGTGTTCCTAGCTGTCCACTATTCACTCTATTTCTTTTATTATCTCCAAGGTCTTGGAGTTCTTATCGGCAAACAGACCTATTTGTATCAACATGCCTTTTGGTGCTGATATTCCAAACCGGCTTTTGTCTGTTATATCTATATTTGCACAAACTTAATATACTATACTTTTACCCTATCTATGATGCTTTCTTTCCGACCAAATGTAATGTTCAAGTCTATGCCCAAGTCTATCAAATCTTAAGAAGAACTGTTGTACAGTACAGATCTCTGGCAATACTTTTTTGACCATGCTTTCGATAAACTCTTTGCAAATTGTAAAAGACAAATAATTAACGTGACCTTATTTTCATGTTCTTTGAAGCGACTACTTGCAAGAAATAGCACATACTCCGAAAATAATTCCAGCTATTATTTGGTGAGTTGATGTTTTCATTGGAAGCTTGGAGCACACGTTCAGCGAAGAAATCATAAGCGCCAAAATAAAGGAGATATAATATATGTTCTTGGGACGATTATCAATAAATGCAACGTACAAAATCCTGAGTAACCATTATAGTGTGCCTTTACGCTTTAAATATAAAAATAAAATTATATATTAAAAATTATTGTTTTTAAATTTTCAAAATGAAACGGTGGCGAATGTATCTGACTAAAGCCATCTAGAAGTAAAAACCAGTGTCATTTGATTCTTCATGGCACTAAATTTATTATAATCTTCCTTCCGCTTGCATTGTAAAAGCAAACGGTTTCCGTTATTATAGTCTCGCTTCCGGCCCAAAAAGCAAATAGTTGCAGCTTATCATAGGGTTTAAAAGTATGATACTGAGGTGTATAATATTTATGTCGCTATTAGCTTAATATCAATTAACTTAATATCAATTGCAACACATTCCTTCTATGGGGGCTACCCCAAAAAGCGGGCGGGTTACACCCATTGATGTATATGTGATGCGTCCGACCACTAGGAGCTACCATATAAATTATTAAGTTGATACAATAAAAAAGTTTTCCATACAAAAAGTCAATAGACGGCCGGGAGTTGTATGCCGCTACCAAAAAACTGGGCGTGGTGGGTCAATATTGATACTCTCTTTGACTCCAATAAAAAGAATTCTAGCTGCTAATTAAAACTGGATAGCATAAAAATTGGTCCATAAAAAATGGGTAGCAACATCCAGACGGACATAGCTAGATCGACTCGTCTCGTTGAGCTAATAACGCATATACACTTTTACAAAATGATGTATGTTGAGAGAAAAAATTAATTTTGGTTTAAAAACTCTGATGGTATTAAATATTATTATCTGTCATTTGTTGTTGTTGCGTATACCGACCATTTTTATAAATCAAAATCAATATATATATATATATATATATATATATATATATATATATATATATATATATATATATATATATATATATATATATATATATATATATATATATATATATATATATATATATATATATATATATATATATATATATATATATATATATATATATATATATATATATATATATATATATATATATAGAGAGAGAGAGAGAGAGAGAGAGAGAGAGAGAGAGAGAGAGAGAGAGAGAGAGAGAGAGAGAGAGAGAGAGAGAGAGAGAGAGAGAGAGAGAGAGAGAGAGAGAGAGAGAGAGAGAGAGAGAGAGAGAGAGAGAGAGAGAGAGAGAGAGAGAGAGAGAGAGAGAGAGAGAGAGAGAGAGAGAGAGAGAGAGAGAGAGAGAGAGAGAGAGAGAGAGAGAGAGAGAGAGAGAGAGAGAGAGAGAGAGAGAGAGAGAGAGAGAGAGAGAGAGAGAGAGAGAGAGAGAGAGAGAGAGAGAGAGAGAGAGAGTATAGAGAGAGAGAGAGAGAGAGAGAGAGAGAGAGAGAGAGAGAGAGAGAGAGAGAGAGAGAGAGAGAGAGAGAGAGAGAGAGAGAGAGAGAGAGATATATATATATATATATATATATATATTGATTTTGATTTATAAAAAATGGTCGGTATACGCAACAACAACAAATGACAGATAATAATATTTAATACCATCAGAGTTTTTAAACCAAAATTAATTTTTTCTCTCAACATACATCATTTTGTAAAAGTGTATATGCGTTATTAGCTCAACGAGACGAGTCGATCTAGCTATGTCCGTCTGGATGTTGCTACCCATTTTTTATGGACCAATTTTTATGCTATCCAGTTTTAATTAGCAGCTAGAATTCTTTTTATTGGAGTCAAAGAGAGTATCAATATTGACCCACCACGCCCAGTTTTTTGGTAGCGGCATACAACTCCCGGCCGTCTATTGACTTTTTGTATGGAAAACTTTTTTATTGTATCAACTTAATAATTTATATGGTAGCTCCTAGTGGTCGGACGCATCACATATACATCAATGGGTGTAACCCGCCCGCTTTTTGGGGTAGCCCCCATAGAAGGAATGTGTTGCAATTGATATTAAGTTAATTGATATTAAGCTAATAGCGACATAAATATTATACACCTCAGTATCATACTTTTAAACCCTATGATAAGCTGCAAGTATTTGCTTTTTGGGCCGGAAGCGAGACTATAATAACGGAAACCGTTTGCTTTTACAATGCAAGCGGAAGGAAGATTATAATAAATTTAGTGCCGTGAAGAATCAAATGACACTGGTTTTTACTTCTAGATGGCTTTAGTCAGATACATTCGCCACCGTTTCATTTTGAAAATTTAAAAACAATAATTTTTAATATATAATTTTATTTTTATATTTAAAGCGTAAAGGCACATTATAATGGTTACTCAGGATTTTGTACGTTGCATTTATTGATAATCGTCCCAAGAACATATATTATATCTCCTTGATTTTGGCGCTTATGATTTCTTCGCTGAACGTGTGCTCCAAGCTTCCAATGAAAACATCAACTCACCAAATAATAGCTGGAATTATTTTCGGAGTATGTGCTATTTCTTGCAAGTAGTCACTTCAAAGAACATGGAAATAAGGTCACGTTAATTATTTGTCTTTTACAATTTGCAAAGAGTTTATCGAAACCATGGTCAAAAAAGTATTGCCAGAGATCTGTACTGTACAACAGTTCTTCTTAAGATTTGATAGACTTGGGCATAGACTTGAACATTACATTTGGTCGGAAAGAAAGCATCATAGATAGGGTAAAAGTATAGTATATTAAGTTTGTGCAAATATAGATATAACAGACAAAAGCCGGTTTGGAATATCAGCACCAAAAGGCATGTTGATACAAATAGATAATAAAAGAAATAGAGTGAATAGTGGACAGCTAGGAACACAAAATTTGATGTGAATGGTCGGAAAAATGCACATAAAAGTTGACAACAATATCATTGAAAACTAAAAAACTGATTGGACCAAAATTGGAACAACCCAGATTGTATTTGTTATCAAAGGCCTAAGCTGAAACAAAGTAGGATTGAAGTTTTTGGGCCAAAGTGAAGAAACTTCCAAAGTTGCCTTGCGACAAAGTGCAGTTTATTAGACTAAACGAAATTACACATTAGTAGCATACTTAAGTTAAGTAGAAAGTACGTACTATTATAAATATTTATTAGAGAATTTGTCGTGTTATAGTATTTTGTTAAAATATATGCTTTACTCTTGCCCCTATTAACAATTTCCTTTTGTACATCCTCTTAGTCCCTTTTAACTTTTTGAGAACGGGAACTCGCTCACTGTTAATCAGCGGCGCAATGAGTAACTCAAGTTAAGCATGAAAATGTTCAAACAATACTCGGAACAATTAACTTATTCTTGATGCACAAAACCAAAGCAGGGACACCCGCTGACAGGCGACTAATCGACCGCATAGTAATACACATTCCTTCTATGGGGGCTACCCCAAAAAGCGGGCGGGTTACACCCATTGATGTATATGTGATGCGTCCGACCACTAGGAGCTACCATATAAATTATTAAGTTGATACAATAAAAAAGTTTTCCATACAAAAAGTCAATAGACGGCCGGGAGTTGTATGCCGCTACCAAAAAACTGGGCGTGGTGGGTCAATATTGATACTCTCTTTGACTCCAATAAAAAGAATTCTAGCTGCTAATTAAAACTGGATAGCATAAAAATTGGTCCATAAAAAATGGGTAGCAACATCCAGACGGACATAGCTAGATCGACTCGTCTCGTTGAGCTAATAACGCATATACACTTTTACAAAATGATGTATGTTGAGAGAAAAAATTAATTTTGGTTTAAAAACTCTGATGGTATTAAATATTATTATCTGTCATTTGTTGTTGTTGCGTATACCGACCATTTTTATAAATCAAAATCAATATATATATATATATATATATATATATATATATATATATATATATATATATATATATATATATATATATATATATATATATATATATATATATATATATATATATATATATATATATATATATATATATATATATATATATATATATATATATATATCTCTCTCTCTCTCTCTCTCTCTCTCTCTCTCTATATATATATATATATATATATATATATATATATATATATATATATATATATATATATATATATATATATATATATATATATATATATATATATATATATATATATATATATATATATATATATATATATATATATATATATATATATATATATATATATATATATATATATATATATATATATACAAAATAAATCCCTATTTCCCTTGGTCACGCCATAACGACTTAACCGATATCGTTAATCTTTTTTGTTTATGTTTTGTGTATAATGTTCTTCCGGAAAGAAAAATTAAGAAACTTGCGCGGAAAATTGGAAAATTTGGGAAAACTTAACGACTATTTTAACTTCGCGCGTTTAAGAGCCGGAAGTGATATAGGTGGAAGGGGGAAGAGGGGAATGGATGGTATGGTAAAGGGACATGAGGAAGGAGTGTCAGGGGTAAGGACTTCTTTATCCGCTTATTACTCGAAAATCTCATCTTTCACTGCACAACCAATTTCTAACATTCAAATTCATTTTTGTACCAATCTTATTGTATGGTTCCAGTTCTGGGATGACTGCGCTTCCACTCATATTCAAAAATTACAGATTGCTTAGAACAAACTGCTGAAAAACTTATTCTATCTGCCATTTCATTCACCACATCCAAATTACATGAAAAATCCAGAATTCGAACAATTGAAGAAAAGATTATAAATTATGAATTTAAATTTGAATAATCACAATTCACTTATATAGTATGCTTATTATATATATGAGATTGCTCATAATAAATACTTATTTATCTACAGTCCTCAAGTGCCAATTCCCCAGTTGTAAGTTAGTGTTTAGTTTGTAGTTTTATCTTTTATCTTAATTATTTCTGAAGTGTTTTCCCATTTTGGATATTAACGAGGTTTTATTTGAATGCACCTCACAAGAACTTTCAGATATAGGCAAAAAATCCGTACATTGTTTTCGTCAATTATGCCGTTTACTGTATCAATGTCAGGATCACTTTTTTGTCGCTATGGGTAATTCATCTTCAGGCTTGAATTCCATTAAATCATGCCGTTTTTTGTCGAGCTTAGCTTTTTTAAAACAATTTTTTATTGTTTCCGGTACCTTAAGCTAGGCGCAATACTTGATAAAACATGTTTAACAAGCGGGCTTCGATAGTAAATTTTGAATAAAACCTTGATATAACGGCTGACAAGCTGATGTCGTATTGCACGGAAGAAAAATAATTTCAATATTTTTTAATCGTATAGGAGTAGTCGTATTTTTGTATTCTGCATGTCTATTTTTCGGTCAAACTCCATTAGCCAGTGTTTGAATGCCAATTTTTGGATAACTTTTTGATGTCCTCTGAGGTAAACGCTCTGGGGCGTGCAGCTTTCCCAATCACGAGTGACTTTTCTTTCTCTCCGGCCAAATTCACGCAAAATAGGACTGTGAGCCTTTCTTTGGACAATTTTCCACCATGACATTTTTCGGTTTTGTTCTGAAGAAGATGCCTGTCTCATCATCTCACATATCCTGCGGAATATAGTCATTTAACGTTGAAGAAAGTTTTTCTAAAAACTGATTAATATCTAATGGGCTTGCAGCAGTAGCTTCTCCAGATACACATCGAAATATATGTTGTGTATGTTAAGCCACCTTTGCAGCCAAGATGCTGAAAAATCATCGATTCCAAATTTCAGAGCGATTTCTTTTGCCTTCTCTTAAATAATTGGCCTTACTTTAATAACCAGTCGTAGCGCATGGAATCGATTTCTTGCCGTCTGTATTCATGAAGCTTCTTTTTTTATTTAAGTTTTCACCACACAGTCAATTCGACCGTATAGTCACGAGTAATAAGCGCATCCTGTGTTTATCCAATGTTAAATTTGGTTATGAAAATACTGTTGCGATATAGAGAAACGATTTGCAATATATTAAAAACCAATTTAAAAGAATCGCCTGAACCAAATGGGTAAATATGTACACTCCCCGCAGTCAGTTACATTTGGTTTATTTGCATGTTTTTTTATCTTTTATATAGCTTAGGCGCTTAATGAGCTATAATCATCGTTTTATACTGCAAGATTCCCCGTCCACGGCACTATTATTTTGTAAAATGAGCGAATGGAAGGTAGATAGGCACATGTTTCAATAATAGGGTAGCGTTTTAAGAGCGAGTGCCCTCGTATTTCTCAGGCCAAATTTTAATACGCTTTGAATGCATCTTCTAAACTGTTGTCTGTTTTTCTTTATTGATTTAATAATATTCAGTTAAACTGAACATTTACTAATAAATCCTCTTTAAAGTGAAAGTGCAATGCGAAAAGGTTACAAATTATGTTTGATCAGAGCGACAATTTTTTGCTTTCTTCGTCACATAACCAAACTTATCTAAAAAAACATATATTACATTAAAATGTGCATAACAAATCCCAAAACTGGTAAAAAATTAATATTAATAATTTAATTTATAGTCATATTATGTATTTTTATACCATTCACACATAGTTTTCATGAACACCAATTTGTCTAAACGAATGTTCGATGTCCTAACCAAACGAATGGAGCTACGAAAACTTCCCAAACATAAAAAATGTACTATTTTATAGAATTAAAATTCTAAATATTCCCGAAAGTGAGAACCGGAGGAGGCCTACAAGA
The DNA here is from genome assembly GCA_035044765.1 of Leucophenga montana. Classification (NCBI taxonomy): domain Eukaryota; kingdom Metazoa; phylum Arthropoda; class Insecta; order Diptera; family Drosophilidae; genus Leucophenga; species Leucophenga montana. Next base: position 311,748 of record JAWNNQ010000346.1, on the reverse strand, counting down.
GGAGTACAACTCTTTTAAAAATACTTTGCTGAAATATATTAGAGGTGCTCATGTAATTGATTTTCAAACCGATTTTGTTAAAAACAAATCAGTTGCGTGAAGACACCAAAATAAAGAATCTATTTTGCCAGCATTGCTACGATTTGGTATTACTTGTATTTTGTATTATAACTTATTTATATATCAAACAAAATATATTCTTTATTTTGGTGTCTTCACGCAACTTATACGTTTTTGAATAGAATCAGTCTGAAAATCAATTGCAATCAAGTAGTACTCATGAGTACCCCTAATAGAATGGTAAATTTTTATGTAAGGGATGAGTATATGATATGAAAACACTTTTAATTAGAAAATATTTTCGGTGGTACTTCAAATATGTATACTGTATGTACAAATCTGAACAATTTTTACACGAATCATTGATGTATGGCTCATTATATATTGTACCACAATATATTTGGTCTTAGCATTATTAATCCGCATACTAAAATAAAATTTGTAACTACAATAACAAAAAGTTTTATATAAAAAAAAAAAAACTGGAACAAATGAAAATCAATTTAGTTTACGCCACGCCCAATTTTGCTGATACAACAAACAGACAAAAAGCAGCAAAATAGAAAGCCAAATGCCAACGGGTGTTCGCAAGGTGGTGCAAACATTGTGACTGTGGGAAATTCCTTTGGGAAGCGGTGGAGGTTTTATTGTGTGTATCTATTTATAAGCAACTTCCGCAAAACTGAAAACTAATTTGAACAAAGTACAACAAATAAAAGTGACTGCGAAATGTTTAATTTTCTCCTAAAAGGGTAGGGAGATGTAATCTGAAAGCTCCAACAGCAGCAACAACAATAGCATCCAATAATAGCCAACATTCATAGAATCAAATAATAGCCAACATTCATACAATACAATAGTGTAGTAAGAACAACAGTGGCTGGAGTGGAACAGAATAAAGAACGACGCCATGATGTCCATCAATGGAGGAGTGAGAAAGGATGTACAACATTTTTCACAATGTGAAAGCGTGAAGGATCAGAGAGACTGCAAACGGCAGAACGGGAGGACGACATACGGTTAAAAAAACATTCGCACATAAAAATGCTAACATTTGTACGAGAGTAGCCGTCGATGTGTGTGTGAGTGTGTGTGCATGTGTGTGTATGTGTGATGTCATTTGGCTCTGTGTGTGTGAGTGAGTGATGTTGGCCATGTTTTCCTACTATGTACACACACATATATATTTATTGTATGCAAAGTGTACATATGTATATATTCTCTGCATTGTATTATTTTGGGTGATGCGAGAATTGCTTGCAAAGTTAAGAAATTTATTGTACTGACTTGATTACCCGGCGTTGCAGAGTGCAACTATCTATTCTTTATCGCTTATTTTTCAAAGCCTCTTATACTATTTGTAAACTACATGGGGCGTGATATATCCAATTTAGTCAATGGAACTTCTCATAACTCTCACATATGTATACCATGCACCCCTACGGTCAAGGATAATATAAGTTTGTGTAATTGTTATAATGATACATTATACATACAAAAATTAACTTTTCTCAGTTTGATTTAAATAAGTAGTAGTTAGGAATAAATAAAAATGTAATATTTTTAACAATTGTTTTGTTTTAGAAAATAATCATATCTGTATATGCTTTACGGTCAACTTTTGAAGAACGTAAATAGATAAAATATAGATAAAATATAGAATTAGAGATGGATACGAACTTGAATCACAAGGAACCCGACAATTTCTTCAGGATCGGGCGGAATCAGGAAAATTTTAAAATTTGTCTACTATCCCAAATTCACGCCGTGACTCACATATATAAAATTGTTTTAATATATATTTTAAATAAATAAAATGTGCATGTGCATATACAATAACAAAATACAAAAGCTTAATTATGTTTAGATTAACAATTAATTAAATATCTATCTAATGCTCCTCCTTGTTACTTCTTGTTATATACAAGGTGTGTCGCATAAATAGGACTTTTTAAAAATAACTGTTTCTGGTGGCGCCACATATTGGTAGGTACATACGTTGGAAAGGCAAATCCTTCATTGACATTGTAAATTTTTTTTTTGACAATCGGACTACAACAAGCGAAGTTATCGCGAAAAAAGTGATCTTTTGGGCATCTGTCGACACATGAATCTTCCTCATAATCCTACCTCAATGTCCTCATAGCGGTGTCCTTTCATCGGCAAATGAAGTTTTCCAAATAAATAAAAGTCACACGGAGCCATTTCAATGTTAAAATGGCATTTTTGGTGAAAAAATCGACCGATAAGACGGCGCATTATCGCATTTTTGGTCGTCAGTCAATTTGTGCGGAAGAAACTCTTAACACACATTCCGTAGACCCAATATCTCCGTCAAAATGCGATGAATCGAATCTTTGGGAATATTTAATTTCATTTCCATATAACGCAACGAAGATTTCGGCTAATTTTGTATAAATTCACTTACTTTTTCAATGTTCTTTTAGATCACCACTGATTTTGGCTGGGCCAACTTTTCATCGTCACAGAGGACTTGTTTCATCATTTGGACAGAACTTAATATTTGCTCATTTTTCGTTTTTTCATTTTTCGACCGATGGCCAAAAGATACTGTCACTTTTAGCGCGATACCTTATCTTGTAGTGGTCCGATTGCCATAAAATTTTTACAAGATGTCAATAAAAATGTACCTACCAATAGGTTGCGCCACCAGAAACAGATATTTTTAAAAAGTTCATATACTTAAAAGTAAATAAATAAATAAATTTACTTAAAAATAGAAAAATTCGGGTGGTAATCGCGACCGGTGGGTAATTTGAAAATTTAAGATCTTGGCTGTATCAGGAAAGTCATTTTTTTCGGGACGGGCGGGATCGGGTCTAATTTTTTATCCCGCGTCCATTTGTATATACAAATGATGTAGCCAGGGTATAAAAAGTCAAAAATATAAGTCGCAAAAAAGCATAAAATTTCTGAGTATAATAGGCCCTTGGAATACTTCCAATATCAGTTTGTTCTTGGGATACTTAATATTTTCGAATTCTTAATATTTTTGGACGGATATTAAAAACAACTTTTCAAAAAAAGCATCTTTATATTACAATTCTACATAGACGTTGGTTTTATTAAATGTTTTCCCAAGCTTCACAATCATTATAATCGATAATCATATGCAAAAAATATTTTATAAATTTCATTTCACATACATTTCATTTCATAGACGTAAATATGAAAACTTATAATTATTCATTTGATTTTGGAAATAAGCTTGTGCATTTCGAAGGTGAAGAAGATACGACATATGTTTGACAGTTAAATCTGTATTTTGCTCACTCCATTCAATGAACGCATTGATTGTATCGATGTGTAAAACCGGATCGGAGTTTTCACCAGTACAACATTCAGTTGTTTAAAACAATTTATATGTACATATATATTAAGCACTCACTTCTTTTACAAATTCGTTGAAGAACCCAATAACAAAAGTTCGTGATATCAAACACGCCTTTGTCCAACGATCATACATTTTTAGATCCCTTAAAACAACTCGGATTTGTGGACTTTCCGATAACAAACCGAGTTACTTTATGCAACCCATCTGCATTTTAACACAGCATGATAACACAGGTTCATGCGTATTTTTCGGACGGGTACAATTTTCTCTTACTTTGTGCAATCGTAAGGAAGGCCCAATTCATCGCCATTGTAAAGCTGAGCTTTGGAGACTCCCTTTGCATTCATTTTTGCACGTAGCTTGTGAAAGAATGGCGTGATCAATAATGTGTCATCGCCAATTGCACCATACCAGTTCTCTGTTTTTTCTGGATACAGTTACGAAAATAATTTTTTTGCCATTGCTTTCATTTCAACACCATTTATTGAAATATGCTTCTTCCGCTGATCTTCAAACCATTGTATAATTTTATTTTAATTTATTCATATACGTATTTTGGTTGCAAACCCTTAGAAAAATTTCTGTTTTTTTTTTTCTTTTTGATTTTAGTAATCGCAGCTTATGAAACACCGTAATTAAGTACCACCCGGTTAACGCGAGAAAATTGTTTTAGATTAAAATATCATTAATATATTTGCACTTGCTTCTCTGTAAACGAAGACTGTGTACAGAGTAGCACTTTATTTAAGTAAAAAAGTGTATTTAAAAAATATTCAAAAAATGTATAGTTATTATATGAAAAACATAGGAGAAATTGTAACTCTAATTTTTTGGGGCATAATTTTTTCATATTTCAAAAATTCAGGAAAATTTCATCACGGTTACATACAAAAATGCAAAATTTCGCTTATATATTGTTAACTATTGACGATAATTTCGTTGATAATGACTGGACTATTATGACTGGACATAATTTAAGATTTTAGGTAGTTATACAAAAATTCTTCTGATTTAAATTTTTGATATAATAAAAAGTTACTTTACAAAGCTTTAAATCTTAAATCATTTTTTTAAATGTTCATTACTTTTCGTTCAAATTCAAGTATGGCACCTCATTAGAAATGTATGTACAACATTCTCAATTTTATTCTAAAATAAGGAAAATTATTTCAACGTACTCCATTGGAAGTTAATTCCAGAGACCTGATATAGGAGATAGATTTTTTTTATTGCATCACCCTAATTCGAACGTACATGTGCATAGGGTGTATTTTTGAAGAGGCATGGAACTTTCAATTGAAATAAAACACATACAAATAAATGGTATGAGTAAATAGTTTTTTTTTCGGTAGATAATTTTATGATACTAATGATGGAAAATTGTATCGATCATAAGGCCAACACAGGAATGTCTGACGAACTGAATGCCCCATATTTCACCACTTCTTGAATCATTTGCGACAGTATCTTACGAATAGTGTGCTCGATATTGATTACTAAGGCTGGAATCGATGCTGGCATGTCCGCATATACCAACAATTTCAAGTATCCCCACAGAAACTAGTCCATCGGTGTTAGAGTACACGATATTATGGGCCATGTAATAGGTCCGTTTCTGAAAATTTTATCGTCAAACTCTTCGCTCAATAAGTCGATGGTTGCTTCAGAAGTATGGTATTTGGCCCATCGTGTTGAAACCAGAGGTCTTCCAGATCATGTGTTGAGCATGTGTCGATACTTGAAGTGGTATGGCCCGATGAACCCACCAGCACATAAGCCGCACCAAACCATGTATTTTTCGGTGTGTGTAGGTAGCTTATGGATCTTCATTGAATTTTTCTCGTACCAAATGCGACAATTTTGGTTATTAACAAAACTACTGCGATGGAAATGAGCATCATCACGGTGAAAAATTCGCACGGTGAAAAAGTTGATCAACTTCTAACCGTTCAAACGTCCAATCACTGAACTCTTTGTAATTGAAGTCTTTGCATGATGGTTTGCCAAACAATGTAATCGGCTTTTCGATGAACGATAAGCTTTATGAGTGTTGCCACATTAAGCAAAATACCTGCTAAAAAAAAAAACACCCTTTATATGTATTTTATTATGTACGCGCAAAACTTACATAATGAAACGTTATTAAGAGACACATCAAAACAGCAAAGGTATCTAAATTTGCCAAAGCAGCCCTTGTACAGTAGTTTAAAAATCCTCCCTTTGCCCTAAGCACACTTCTGTCATGAGTTTTGGCTTCTGCTCTCGCTGTCGGTGAATGTAATAAAACCAGAAAAAGAAACACACTCTGCGCTGCTCCGGCAATTCATCCAATGTACCAATTTCACATTCACATTTACAACGCTCCACCATTTTTTTCCTTATTGCCAAAGCGTACGCCCAACGCCCACACAAAGTTCCTACTTGTATTGTCTTTTAGCGTGTTCTTTCCCTCTATGTGTGTGTGTTTGTGTATCTATTTTGCTGTAGTTGCGCGTGTATGTGTGTGTATGTAGATTTGTTTACATCACAATCTCAGTCATCTTCATTTCATCCCTTCTATTGTTATTACACTCCGCCCGCTCTCTTTCGCTCTCTTTCTCAACATAGTAAGTTAGTGCTATCCTTGTCTACGAGAACAATAACTGTTTAAGTAAGAACAAGAACAATAACAACAACAATAACGACGGTAACGTAACTGCATCGACAACAACTACAGCAACAAAGCTGCTGCGCTGTAGACAGCGACGCAAACTGCAGCAGCAAAATCACAGTTATTCGAGATATGAAAACATCAGACAGCAGCGACAAAAGCGACAAAGCTCATGGATGCGGCAGCGGTTTGCGATAAATAAATGTTTGAGTTATATAGAAAAACATTTCGGGCGAGAAGATTTTCATTTCGTTTTCATTGCGATTCCGTTAACATTTGGCGAAAGGATTCCGCCTTAAACGGACGGACGCGGATGGACGAATACGGATACTTTTCGAAACGGAATGCCAATAAAAAACGCACAATCAAGCAATTTGTTTGACACCGCCATCTTTATAATTTGATTGTGTTTAACGGTATATGGTACTGCTAAAGCGGAAGCGGATTTGTCGAGACGTTGAGTGTTTTAACTATTAATGAAGTAAAAATCTATAAAGTATATAAAAATATTCCTAGTTAATAAAAAGTGAAAAAAAAGAAACAAACAAACTTTAGAGAACAAAAATGAACTTGTACAAAATATCGTTAATTTAAGTCAAGTTGCATTTCAATTGGATCAAAGCATCTACGAAAGTTCCTAAACAATCATTAAATTAAATCATTAATCATTCCTAAAAAATCATTAAAAAATACACATAAATTATATCATAGTAAAAAGTGTACGTCCTTTTTAAAATCAAGAAAATATTAATAAAATAAAAAATAAATAAAGTGAAAATATTTATAAAATTTACGCAAATAAAGCGTATTATGCACACAGCGACGGATCAAATGATCAATATGCACGATAGTATTTCATTATCGCCTCCCCTGCATAAATCCAGCAGACATTCATCCTCCGCAATAAGTTCAAGCATACGTCCAGCGGTTGCAACAGCAGACTTGATCTCCGTCTGCGAAGACGAGCCGGCGGCATCAACTACAAATTCTGGAAACAGTAGTGACAATGCCGGAAGCAGTTGCACTGGACCACTTGTCAAACCGCCGTACTCTTACATCGCCCTTATCACTATGGCAATTCTTCAGTCGCCGCATAAGAAACTCACATTGAGCGGCATCTGTGATTTTATCATGTCCAGGTGAGGAAGTCTTTTTCAATGTTAGTCTTAAAACGATGTGAATACATAAAACTTTACGAGTCGGTTCTTAATTGTAATATTATCATTATAAAGTACGTTTATATTTAATTACAAAACTCAAGACGAGTTTCATTCAATAATATTGTAGTCATTTTTCTATAATACGAAAAACAAAATAGACAAATGTTCATCGTTTCTTCGTTCGCAATGGAGCTATGGAAAAGTGGAAAGCGAAATAAAGGATGTGTTCGAAAAATCATTTAATGTAGAGTTTTCAAGCAAATCGTCTTTTGGCGTGTAGCATGTCGACGCGGGTGAAAGAGAAACACTTTACGTATTAAGGTATCTGCCTTCGAGAGATCTGATTTGCTCTGATTCGACTACCTTCAAAATATTACAATATTTACACACATGGTCTAAAATATCCGTCCAAATGGCAATTCTTAAAATAGATTTCCTTCGGATGAAAAAAAGAAACTTAATTTCTTATACCTTCCGTAAATTTTTTCTAATTTAGAACTTTTGCACCCTACTTTTGTGCGAACTTATTTCATGGTGCTCCGACAATCGCGAAAGATTATTATCGATATGTTCCATTTGCAATGTTTTTGTTCTGAGTTTGTACATATATATCGGTTTTGCAACGTAGGCAATAGTAATTATTCTCTTATTTTTTTTTTTTTGCAATATTTTAATATTGACCGGTACAAGTACCGTACCGTTAACACCAAAACTAAAATCAAAGAACCGTACCGAAACAAATTGGAACCGGCGCGGAACCTTATACCGAACACACACGTTTCGGTACGTACTGAAACCGGAAGCAAAACCGAAATACATTACGGTTTTATTCCCTGGGTGAATGCGAAATACAGCATATTATTGCTTTTTCATGTAGGAAGCATGTTGTTTACATCTCTTATAGGCTACCGCTTTGCGCAAGGCGTGGGTTTAAACAAGTTAAAAATATGCTTCGTAAAAGAAGCCACTACAATTTTTATACAACTTTTTCAACTCAACAGCCGCTTTACGATTTCGCTTGCTTCAGTTTCGCTGGAAATGGTAACGCTGTCTGCGGTTTTGCCTAACCAAGTCCAAGACCTAGGCTTTTAACGCTGCCAGTTTATATGAGGTAGGCACACTGTTTGTTGGTCTCGTGTTGCCAAATCAGCAGTTAAAAAGATGTTGCGGATGAATAGCTCAATCGTATCATCCACATGTTCGAAGATCGGCAAGTTTGCATGACTTAGTTTGAGATCCCTACAGTCGGATGTGTACAGGCAGGTGATATACATTGCAAAGTCAAACGCATCAAGATGACGGCTCCCACAATATGGGTAGTAAGATTTTTGCTAGTACCTCCAAAGTATCTGGAACACCAAGGGCGGTGCCTATCATTCCGGTACTAGCGGCCAAAAACTTGGGACCAAGTTCATCGAAAACGTCACCGTGCACAAAGTTTTAGTATGCAATTTTTCCGTCTGTCTATCTCTCCGCCTGACTGTATATTGTTGCGCATGTTAGGGGACCAATTTTTAACTTATTCAGCTGTAAGTTAGCACATAGACTTCTTGTTATTGCAGTTAATTACAAACCACCTGGCTGAAAATTTGTACACATATGATTATTTGTGGGATATCCCCCATACAAACTTATCCCACACTTAAGGGATTTATGAAAAACTTTCTAATTATTGTCAATATCAACCTAAAAATCGGTGGGATTCTCCCTCTTTAGGGACAGTCCCCATATAAACCCCCTACCCACTTTTGAGAATTCTCATGACAACTTGATATTTGACATGGTAGCTTCGTATGGACGGACACTTCGCATAAATATTAAGTGGGCGTGTTACGCCCACTTTCAGGGGTGAGCATTCACTCAAAACAGAGACAGTGCGAGCTTCGATGTGAGTAGCACATATTCGCAAGTGTGATTTGTGAGAAAAGTAAATCACTGCAGCTAAAAGCTTTACTCCAATCACAAAAAAAAAAGAACTATAATTCGTTAATCAACAAATACACTTATTGTGTTGCAAGCCACTTGCACTGAATACATGCAAATAAATACACATACGTACACATATGCAATGCATACCATATATATAATGAAATTAAACCCACTGATCCACTCATTAGTATTTAAGTAGATTGAGAGCGAGAGAGACAAAAAGAATGCATATACGGATTTTTTAAAAATACAAGCGCTCACGAGCTACTGGCGTGTTACTCATAACGATTCTTAACCTACCGTTAAATAGCTACCGTTAAATAGCGAAGCAGCTTGACATTCGCAGACAATGAAGAGTGTTAAGCCAAGCCGAACTAATAAATGAGTGCGAATACTATTCATGGTCACTATTTCACAAGCAAGTTCTAGTTGTAGTACTTATGTAGAGAGTTCTTTTTTTCTGTGAGTTCGAGTTTTTATTTGATTCTTGAGTGTTTCATAAAAATTTGAGTGGATGAGCCACTCACTGTAGAACTCTGGTCAAAAGAGTATTCTGTGAGCACAATAAAAGAATAAGAATCTATCTTAGAGCCGTTAAGAAAAAAGTGATAGATGTCTTGTACAAATATGCCCCAAAAAGTGGGCGGGACACGCCATTACCATATTTATGTGAAGCGGCTATCCATAAGAAGCCCCAATATCAAATTTCAAGCAGATATTGACCTAAATAAAAAAATGTTTCATTGATGACTTCATACACTAATGAATGTAATTAACATTTGTTTTATAAAAAAAAGAATATTTTTTTGTGCGTACAAACAATTTTTTTTTTAAATATAAAACAATAATATATATAAATAGCCCTTGCCTCTCACTCCCTTTGCCACTCCTTCCCCTACCACTCCTTCCCATGCCACGCTTCCTCTTGCCCCACCTTCCCCATGCCCCTTTACTGTGCATCCAATTCTCCTACCCCTCTTCTCCAGTCCCTTCCACACCTTCTACAAGCACCCCAGTTGACAGTTGTTGTCGGCCTAAAAATACAAATTTTTAATTTTTCTCGTCCAAAGCGCCACCTACCGGGTACAAAAAAAGTTATGCAAACCGGAAGGCCAGACGAACATATGGTGCGAATATGAGATGAATAGTTTCAATGGTTCACTACTGATAAGAGCTGCAGCATACGCACGAATTTCGGCTGGGTTACCTTGAAAACCGTGCTTTTAAGGATATATAGCCGTGGATATTAGCATGACTTCCAAAATTTTAAATACACTTGTAAAATCCAACTGTGAAGGCTCAACCTTTTATAGCCTCCGAGATCTCGTTGTTCAAACACAAAGACGGACGGACGGACATGCCTAGATCGAAACAGCTTTCGTTTCTGATCCAGAATATATATATATACTATATATACTAGATCTGCCTTCTTTATGTATACACAACCCTACCAAATTCCATTTCCACCGTTTCGCACACAAGTGAAAACCGGAACCGGAACAGCTTTACCAAAGAATTAGGTTTGGCTGCTGATTGGTTGGACAGAAATTGATATGTTAATTTAAAAAAAATTATTTAGTAATAATAGTCACTATATTTAACATAACTTAGGTATCGTAAAACTCTTAACACATGACAGAATGATACTAAAATATTTGCCAACCATATTTGGGGACGCACAAATTTATAGAAAAACAAGTAATCTACTTATGAAACCACATGTTTCAAGCCAAGTGAATTGAAACCGAAAAATTTATTCGTTTTGTAGGCGGCGGAAGCTTGATTCGGATTCGGGAACAGGAATAGGGGGATGCATACTTTATGGGGTCTCCTTTAATGGGTTGCAATCTTTCAGACAATCTAATAAAACTATTTCACACTATTTGTGAATAGTATAAAGCGGGATTCCGCGGGATTCCGCGGGACCTGACAATTTCTTCGGGATCGGGAAACTTTTGAAATTTGCGTGATTTCTCGACTAGAAGTATAAAACTTTAACCACCCACGTCACAATCTGAGATTTTGAAAAACTTTATTCTCGTGGAATTCAATGACAAGCTTGTTGATTTTGTGTGTTGCACGACGTGCAATATACAAATATAATATACAGGGTGTCTCAAAAGAAAGTTCACATTTGATTTGCTGATTGCGTGAACGCAACTATTCCGAGGGGCGCGGGGGTATGTCAATCGGTAGCCTAGCTTTTGAGAAATTAGTCGCTATGGAGTGGACCGTGCGTTGTGCGTAAGTGAGTTTTACAAAAACGGTAATTCAGCGACTGTAGCGCGTAGAAAATTCTGCAGTATTCGACATGTTCGTCATTTAAATGATGCGCCAAGCCCTCGACTCATTGGAAAATTGGTCGAGAAGTTTGAAGAGACCGTTTCAACGTTGGAAAAATCAAAATCCCGGCCTCCAAGGTCTTCGAGAACGCTCGAAAACGTATATAGTGTTACTCAGTCTGTTCGTGACAACCCGGACCTTTCGATTCGGAAGCGTCTTGTTGCTCTAAACGTGCATAGATAATCATTGTTCTGCATTTTTAGCAACTTCATACACGTCCAACAAGTGTCTACCACGGGTTTATGAAATTCTTCCTGGCAAATTGATCTCCAGGAGAGGTGTCATAAACTGGCCTCCATGAAGTCCCGATTTAACCCCTATGGACTTTTTCCTGTGGGGTTACGTCAAATCTAAAGTTTACGGCAGCAAACCGATTTCCCTCGCACAATTAAAAGGATATATCCGTCACGAAATGGCAGCCATCACGGATAATACCTGCCGAGCCGTCATAGGAAATTTTAGTGCTCGATTAAATGAATGCCGTGAACGCAAAGGTTTACATTTGGACAATATCATTTTAAAGAAATAAATTCCCAAAGTGTGTATCTTAATATGAAGATTAACAATTAATTAATTAATTACTGCTAACACACGTACTTATTTATTCACTTAAATATAACATATAAACAAAATATGTTAAAAAAAATTTAGGCGGGATTCGGGACCCCCGGCATAATTCGAAAATATCCGGGACGGGCGGGAAGAATCCTTTCGACTTTTTCAAGTACGTAACCGCAAATGCAATACGACAGAATGACCTTTGAGAACTTACAACTTGTTACATATGTTTTATTTATGACCTTTTTTTATAATAAAAGAATCCTTCCAACAATCTGGAAAAGAACAGGTTAAAAAGGAACATAAGATGTTAGCACACAGTGTCCGGACAAAGTTTTAAAACAAAATTCGGAATGTTGTCAGGACCTCAGAATACAGGTGGAGTGTGCTTCTATGCCTATAGGCTCAAGAAACAAGGAGTCGGTTTAACTAATCCAGCAAAAAATGGTTGAATATGGTGAAAATGAGAGCCGAAAATATGCTCTGAACAGGTCGGCCGAATGTACGAACACGAAATAAAAAGTGGCTAAGTCGGAAAGAGCCGACGAGACGCGAAACTGGCCGAAACGGGGCGACGCGACGTGTCATCAGTATATTTTTACTCCCATCCAAAAGCCCCATTAAATGGTTACAGATTGGTAACAGATACGAACATGACGTGGTCGATTTTTTGAAACAGCAGATGGAGGATTAAGCAATAGCAGATCAAAATGTATTGCTAATAGTCGATTTTACAATTTTTTTATCTTCTAGTCTATTTATGTAAACCAGACACTGTTTAAACACGGACGAATGGTTCATATTAATTCTCATTTTGGATTTCTTCCTTTTCAGATTCGCCTACTACAAGGACAAATTCCCAGCATGGCAAAACTCTATACGCCACAATCTCAGTCTCAACGACTGCTTTATTAAGGTACCACGTGAGCCCGGAAATCCTGGTAAAGGCAATTTCTGGACACTTGATCCGCTGGCTGAAGATATGTTCGATAACGGCAGTTTCCTGCGCCGTCGGAAACGTTACAAACGTGCGCCAGCAATTCAGCGTTTCTCGTTTCCCGCTGTCTTCGGCACGCTATCGCCATTTTGGATACGCAAGCCGGTGCCGCTGGTACCTGTGCACTTTAATGTGCCTAACTTTGGTGCTAATCGTGATTGTTTCGATATGATGCACACGCCTAGTGATGTCTTTGATTCGGCACTACGCGACAAAAAATTCAATTTCTTTGCAAATGCGGATGCCTCCTTCTACCAGAACAACAACGAAAAATTCGATCGACTCTCGTTTGTCAGTCGGACAAATGATGCACTGGAAGCCGGAGCGGGTGCTGTTGCAAACAGAGATTCCCCCAAGTTAACTGAAAAGTATCGCAATCCATATGCATTCGAAGCGACGGCTGCAACGCATTGTGGCATCTCTGGCAGCAGCGCAGCGGCCGAATCTGTCACGGATTATGCTGCAAGCAGTTTTCACGATGCGGATGATGCGTCTTGTGACAAAATTGATGTTGAGAGCTCCAACGAACTAGAACAAGACTCGCACATATCGGATTCTGTGGATAGCATCTGCACAAATCGCCTTGAAGCGCCGCCGGAGTGCGGTGAGGAAAGAAACACGCAAGCTGCAAAGCTGAAAAACTCCTCGCCCTATGTATTGCTGTTCGACCAATCGGAGGTCTCCAACAGTTCTATAATAAATACGTCCAGTCCCAAAGCACACCGCGCTGTTAGCGCTGTTAGTTTTACCGAACGCCAGGAGCGTACTCTCAAATACGCCGATGGTCAGTTATACAAGCCAACCATACTTTCCTTCGACACCGAGCACGGTCTGCGTTCCACGAAACAGAATAACGCCAAAGATTTTCGCATCGAGACCCTCATTGGCAATGCCGACGAGACAAGTAATTAAGTTGAATGCGAAAACTGCCCCGCGAAGGGAATTGTTGTACTGTCCAAGTTTCTTTTAAGATTATACGTATTTTAAGTTTCTCCCAAGTATGTGAATATGTTCCCTTTTGTGTTACCAGATCGGTAGGTAAGCTCGATTATTTGTATAGACCTGATCGTGAACAGAATTGACACGCTGATGGTAAAAGTGAATCAGCTGAATGACTTTTCAGTGTTCTGTATTTCATTTTTCCGTTCAGCGTGTCAATTGATCTTAAAACTATTAATTAGTACGAATACTTGTACTTGTACTTGTCTGTATCTAAATACTTATATTCCGAGTATTGCAACTAAAAATCATATGCATATAATATATGAAATTAGTTTTTAAGCTGATGTGCTGATGTTATTTAAACACTTAATAAATGATTTGATCGAGATTTTCCTCTTTAAATGATAATTCTTAAAATGTTAGTTACTAGTTTGATGCTGTGATCAAAGTTTATACCCTGCGCCCAGGTGCGTCGAAAATCGATAAAATTTCTTTGAAAGGGTTCGGACTCTTGCAGTGACCTTGCACACAAATGTGAAGTGGTACAGTTTTCGTGCGTTGGACAGCCTATAAAGTATATACACATATTATTGGCCAACTCAATGTAACACATTGAACCCAACAAAATATCACCAAATTTAACAACTAGGGGAATACCTTTTTTCTTTATCGAACAAGAATGATTTTCTCTATCTTCCATCAACAAATACGGTGCAAAATGTGATTAAGGAATCAAGATGCCTCGACTATCATTCTGTTCTCAGTAGTAAAGAGTTCTATAGTATTAGGGAGCGCCAACAATCCGGTCCACTGGGCACACAATATTTGTTTTGCAAGCATGTGGTATCCAATGATCCGGTGGTGTGCGAATTGCTGAAAGGCGAGTTACCAAATCAGTGGAAAATTATATCCGTAAGTAGTATGCATACACGTACGATTGCATGTTACTAATTATGATATTGCATATACTTATAACACAAATCATGCGCTAATTCGTAGACCATAATCTTTGTGCTGTCACGCAATACAAAAGGTTTTGAAATTTCCGGATATATAGTTTTTGATACCAGTCTACAGCAATATAAGGCGATCGTGCACGGCACACATGATTGGCATCGAATATTTAATGGAAAAGGTCGCATACTGCCCAACAGGAATGATTTAAGTTTTGTCAACTGGAAATCGGGTCATGCCCATCACAATGAGACGTTGAATTTTGTGCCAATTATTCGCAATTTGAACCTCTACTTTAAATATAAAAGCGATATGAAGTTATTTCCGGCGGTTCAGCTGCATCCTCGCAGCAAAAATAAGTACTCCTCGGCACTAACACTCGAATCGAAGTTGCACGGGTTTGTAATTTTGCACGATATCATACATAAGAAAAACTAACTAACTATTAGCAAATTAAATATCCAAACCTCAATTCGGTAAACATTAAAACTACAGAATGAATTTGAATTTTTATTTGAATAAAATTGTATTTAATATTATTTCTCACAATTCTTGGTCCATGTGCGACATATATCAAGGGGTCAGCCGGCGGAACCTAATATTATTTTACTTTACATCAGACAGATTATCTTAAAAAATGAATGTGGTTTATGTATGGCTAGCGAGGCTGGGGAAATTTTTTGTATGTTATTGCGTTTATAAATTTGTTGATATTGCTATTTCACGCCCAGCCAATTACAACAACCACAAACGAAAGAAACTAAATTATACCATCTCCTGTCTCTTTCGAGCTCGCAGAGTCTTGTTAACTTGTAACTGGCTGTTCGCATGCTATCGTTTAATATTTGCTTGTGTGCATTTGTACTTCAAATAAATTCTATATGTGTTTGTTTCGTTCTGTGAGTGAATATTATTTAAATTATTTACGCTCTAAATATTCAACCAAAATATTCAAACCATTTTGATAGAAAACACTTTCATTAATTAATTAACAAAATATTTATTAGCAATCATTTAAAATAAGGGTTGGTCGCCAAGCACTGAGTTTTGGATCGTTTTCAGTAATGGTTACACTTTTCAGTGATAGCAATGCTCAAGGTGGGACATTTTTCAGGCTAATACGGTGGGCACGATCATATTCATATTGGGCACGACCCTTCACATAAGCACACGAGGAGGTTGTGAAAAACTTGGAAACACAACAAGCAAAGCATACTACAAGCAGCACCCTTATATTAAAAACGACAGATATTAACAAATATAAAGAATGTCTTCCATCAATGCTACTCAAGCAAAGTATTTCAATTATACCAAATCAGTCTCAAACTATTGTGTGTCCAAAAAACACTCTTTCCCAAGTCTCCTGAACAGACCATAAGGAGTGTCGACAACGTTAGTCGTGGAGTCCTTGAAATTCATACTCATATTCCTGGAAAGAGTTGAACAAAGAAAATGGTATCGTGCACCACCCAGAAGCAAATCCGCCTTGAGGAGCAGTACTGACATAATTTCCAACGATCGACTCGGGTATAAAACGATTACAATATAAATCAAATGAATCGACATTTGCGACTGGATACTAACTGTATTATGTCTTAAAAACAGAGGGACTAGTTTTGATTTGACAGGGGACAGATAGATGGACATGGCTTTTGAAAAATTAATAACTTCATATTGGCGAGAAAATCAACATAATCCATAAGGTTCATGGAAGATCACTAGCTCATTTTAATGTCATGGAGGTCGATCGGCTTTACATCCCTATCTTTGCCCTTGTCGTAATCAAATGCTGGTACACATATATCCCAAAACAGGTTTGTAGCAAAACTGAAAAGAGTATAAAGTCCAGTGAAACAGCCTTTAACAATGTCAAATCAAGGTACATCCTGGAGTCCTTCAACACGTTCGAAGTCAAGCGATGTCTCAGCTTGTGGATAAAACTACACAGTGGACATAAGTACACTGTCTGTTAAGAGATGTGCATTCTAAAAGTGTAATGTGATTTTATACAGCTGCGATCAAACCCATCCTGACAGTAGCCGTTCTAATCTAGTAACCAGAATTTGCTACAATTTTACCAAACATATCAGTAAACAACGAGTAGCCTGTGCGATCCCACCCAGTCGTCTCAATGCGATCTTCAACTTTCATCCGATTGACATATATGTTTAAGCAAAAGAATCCCAAAATACTCTTGAATATGATCTCCAAGGGGCTAACGACCAGAATAATATAGCTGATAAAACTTGTATATTTATGGGAGCCATTTCAATAATTCTCTGGACCAAGGCCCATTGATTATTTTAAAACCTAAATTGATGCTTTGGTAAAAGATTCTTTTCACAAATTATGGAATTGCGTAGTCTCTCAAAGTGTTACAAACAAGATATCGTAATTTAAGAGAGAGAGAGAGAGAGAGAGAGAGAGAGAGAGAGAGTTATTTTCAAGTATTTCTTTGATGTTTTAGTTCACATCATAATTAAATAACTTTATTGAATAGCGGGTGGGATATACATTTTTTATGATAGGACCGAAAATTCTAAAATTCTGTGGCTTTGTTTGACAGCGTGGAAGTCATTTCTGTCCATAAAATTGATTGACTTTAACTTAAATAAAATAATTTAGGATCAGAGATTAAGTCAGATCTATCTTCCACACTTAGCTAGGTTTTCGAGTTTTATTTAACAAAAAAGTCAATCAAAAAGTCCGGTAATTTTGAGTGGTTCGTTGGCTAGTACGTTTTTGAATTAAAAACTTAAGATGAATTTAGCTTTCAATCTGTACAATGTATACACTATATAGTATTTAATTGAAATATATGTTTTTGCAAGTCAAATTAATAGAGTACTATCTCTCTACTCGAGACTTTCATATTAAATCATATATTAAAGCGAGCACATGCCCGCACTGCGATCGATAGTTGTCGGGAACGTTTCAATTGGTACCGGAATATAAATTGCAGTATATTCTATATATAATAAAATAAACTAAAATAAATAATAATATAATATAAAATAAAATAAAAAATATGTTCAATGATGGTCTAATAAATAAACTGGAGAAAACGTTAACTTCAGTAGAACCGAAGCTTCAATGCACTTCACAAGCATCCAATAAATTACATTCAAGATTTTGAACACTCTAGTAATAAATTGACTGGGCTTACACACCCAGTAATAGCTATGTTAAGCTTCCTTCTATAAGAAGTCAGCAAATCGAATTTCAAATTGATATTGACTGGAATAAAGCGTTTGCATGCAAGATCCGAAAAGTGAGTGAGCCATCATCAAGTTGATATTGACTGTAATAAAAAAAACCCATTGGAATATGTATATCCCACATAATCCTTCCCAGGATTGACCAAGTGGCATATCGCCATTACAATTCTTTGAGACTAATTCCATACTTCAGGAAACTGCCATCAGTTTCTGGAATATCTTCTTTTCTGTGCCATTTTCTGGAGAGGATTGGCTTAAAATTGCATAAAAAAACAGAGGAGACTGTTGGATATAGTCTCAAGCATTGGGCTCCCAGAAGAAGTATTTTGCTTGATACTTGAGATGATCTAATCAGTGATTTTTGAGTAGCAGTGATTTTCGTGACTATTACTTTCAAATCACCGTGATTTTTAAAAATGAAAAAGGTCTTTTTATCCATTTACTTTATTAAACAAAACTAATGTCTTCTTACATTATTACTATTACTTTGTGAATGGTACAGATGACCCCAGACAACATTAGCATGCCACCACTTTCAGGGGTCGGAGTTTCGTGGAATGATATTTTCACTTAAATATCGTTCCACCTCAACCAATCCGCGTGAGGTTCCTGTGACCTTAGGTTTATACGTTGCAGCCATTGATTTGGATGATGTATATATTGCAACGGCTGTAGTCTATTGTTAACGGCTGCAACCAGCTTTTCTTTTACGGTTTCCATTAAGGTTGAATCGCTAAAAGCTATCACGCTTGGATACTAAGAAAACATTTAAAGAAAACACTAGGTGTTGTCAAAATTATGCTTTGTAATGCCATTTTCTGGAGAGGATTAGCTTAAAATGGTACAAAAACACCATTCGAGAGTGGGAATCATCATGGGAATTGAGGCGGGAACAGGGTATTTTAGGTGGTCACCTGATTTGTATATATTCCAAGTGGCATTTCCTCATTACAGTTCTTTGAGGCTAATTCCATATTTCAGGAAACAGCCATCAGTTTCTGGAATATACTCCTTTTTGTGCCATTTTCTGAAGAGGATTAGTTTGTAATGGTACAAAAAACCAGAGGAGGTGTGGGAGATCGTCGGTATCACTGGGCTCCCGCAACAGGATGTAGGCTCCTTACAAAGATTTTAGGAATTGAGGCGGGAACATAGAATTTTAAGTAGTCATCAGATTTGTACATATTCTAGTGCCAACCATTGCTGATAACAGCGCCCATTCCAAAAATCCATTGGAACATGTATATCCCACATAATCCTTCCCGGGATTGACCAAGTGACAAATCCTCATTACAATTCTTTACCAATGACGTCAGTTGCCACTTGATATTTATATATTTATATACACAGTGGCACTAGTAAGAAATAATTCAATCACTGACATTTACAATATCGAGTAGCAACTGATATTCGTGATTTTTCAGTAGCCGTGATTGAATCACAGGTAGTGAAATATCGCTCAACTCTAGTTGCTACCGACAGGGGCGGTTGATACCGCCACACTCCTACTCCAACCTACCACACGTTTATGTGGTCATGAGTTCAAAAATTGTTCCGATTTTTGGAATGGAAAGTTTCAATTCAAAAGATAAAAATATTCACACTGTCAAAATCAAATTTTCAAATCACAACTGGTAGAGCGTCTAATTCGTAATATCTAAAAATTGTGAACATAAAATCACCTGTTAATCAATCAAATCAAAAAAAAAAAAACAAAAATTATGACCATTTGCCTCTGGTCATCTCGCACTTCCGATACTGTGTCCTAATCCAAACTACCACACTTTTTTATGGTCATATTCATCGAATTTTCAATTTCTATTTTATCGAATTCATCGAATTTTGTAATAACAACGATTCTAAAGAAGTTTCACTTCGAAAATTTTCATACAAAAATCAAAAAGTGTGCGGGGGTTTGTATGGCTACCTAGGAATGTAGAAAGTATCCGAACCCGATTTCAACCCGATGAATTAAAAACAAAGGGACAAGTTTTGATTTGCACAGACAGGGGACAGATAGACGGACAGCCAGATAGATGGACATGGCTTTTGTAAATTTGAAAATTTCATATTGGCGAGCTAATCAAAATAATCCACAAGGTTCATGGAAGATCACTAGCTCATGTGGAGATTTAGACACATTTTAATGTTATGGAGGTGGATCGGCTTTACTCCCCTATCTTTGCCACTGTTCTAGTCAAATGTTGGTATACATAAATCCCAAAACAGTTTTTTTCCAAGAAAAAGATTGTAGGTACAGTGATACAAATTGTAACAGGTGTTGCATGAGCGATACCTTACATCAGGGCTAAAACAACGCAGCATTACTGAAAACCATATTTCATATCATATCTGTTTCGCTCGCTCTAATTATCTACTCCAGCATGAGGCAGACATGAGAAGGTGTGCGCCTTACACGAATGCATTCGATGGAATTCATTTCATATATTCAGACGAATCGTGCAAGTCACTACTACTACATACTTATTATAGATGCTGGACTGGAGCAATGACAATATTATGCTTATAACATATAGCTTAAACATATTATAAGGACTCTTTTTTATTATAATGTGTTAACCAACTACCATATAATTTGGCAACTACAACTCTTAATAGAGGAATTTATTGCTTAAATGAGTTACACGTATCTGAGAAACTGGACTATGATGCAAACGGACGAAATGTTTCAAAGTAATTGGAGCAATTTGTGTGAGTCTTTTAAGTGTAATGATGCAATATCAAATTATATACATTAATATACATTAAACACTTATAATGTACATTAAATACTTAGTACTTGTAAGAACTATTTATTTGTAAATGTTTTGTAAATATGTAAAATATCTACATTTATACAAATATATAAAGTATCTACCAACACGTAAAGATACATTTTTTTGTACCAATGTCATTTTTCATTGAAATTTTACTTGAAACAGAAATTACCAGCGACAACAACGTTAGACGAGAGATCAGACGAAGAATCACGCTTGATTCTTCGTAGGATTTTTGGTCCTCTTAGAGTTGGCGTCGAGTTTAGGACCCGTATGAATCACGAGCTGTGTGATGAGGTTGACATAGTCCAGCGCATTAAATTCCAGAGGCTGCACTAGGCTGGTCACCTCATCCGAATGAACCCCGAAGCTCCAGCACTAAAGGTTTACGATGGAAACCTGAACTTGATTGGTGGACGGAGTCAGAGAGGACGTCCGAGTTTAAGATGGCAAGATCAGGTCGATATACGGTTGTAGAGCATCCTAAATAAGTAAGTAATGTCATTTTACATTGGAAAATATTTTTTCCTCAATGCGAAAGAAGGTATATTGAGCAATATTTTTTTACACAGAAATATAATCGGCTGCTAATACACGTGTTTCAAAGTTTGCCACTACCTATAGTCGTTTGCTTGGCTGGACATTCCAAATTATTGCTTTTATATCATGCTTAATTGAAAAACGCTTTGTGTATTTGCGTATTCTCTTATCCAATGGTAACGAAAAGGGACAGACATAATACTTTCAAATCATGTTCAGTGGCATTCTTGTTGGTGCATTATCCCCTTATAAACTACGCCAATGCCTAGTAGAAATCCGCTACTCGAGAGAATGCCAATTTGGGCCGTTTTGATTGATTGTTAGACAATCAAAAATGAATGATTTTCATAATTAATTTTATTTTTCATTTTTTATTAATTATTTTTAAACATCGTTCCATACGTGAATAATGTAATTTTTGTGTATACAATATAGGTCGGTAATAAAAATTACTTATTTTTAAACTTAACCTAAAATTTATAGCCTTATGACACATGAATAACAATCAGCAAATTTTTTTCCCCTTCAATGCTCTGGGATTTTAAACACGACAGAGACCACTCCGAAAGGAATAGCTATATACATACAGCAACATTTTTTCACATCGACTCGTATAGGTCACACTTGACTTTTGTTTATGTTTCTATTAAAATATACAGAATCAATAAAGGAAAGCATTTTATATTCGCGTATATTCACCATTTGCGCATGACATACGAAAGTAATTGTCTTTGCATTATTCATTGTTGCTCTTTTTTCTAGTTTTATTGAGCAGTAATTTACTTATTGTGTAAAGAGTGATTGCATGGAGAAATAATTCAAAACACCATAAAAATATAGATAAATAAACTATTTCTGCCGTACTTTTGGTACTTTGTTATTTTTGAGTCCAGAGTTGTTTCATCTTTCGAATAGATTTTCATTTTAATATGGTATTTTTGCTGTTTATTTTCCTGTTTGTTCGTTTTTGCACCGTGAAATAATCAAAAATACCTTCATCCCAAAAGCCTTCATAACGCCTTTCAATGTTCTAGTGGAAACGCTATCCGTGTCTTCGCACCCAAATTCGGAGGAAAAGATTTCAAATGGGTATGTAGAATTTGCATTTTCTATGACATATCCGCATCTGAAATTGGAAATATCGTTATTTTAAATGTCGAGGAGATCGTTCTCATTTCTATTATTGTTGCCCATTCAATACAATTCACGAACAACATCTTTCAACTCCTTTCAAGCTTCGGCCAGGATGTCTGATGCCATCATTACATCGATGTAGCTGAAAAGCGTTATGAAGGCTTTTGAGACGAGAGCAAGATGGCTGACTATTGCTGGATGTGAATTCGCGAAGAATGCACGCTGCACAAACGAAGAAGCTTGGACAACAATAAATATTTTAGACTAGAATCATGAATATATAAAAATGCAGAAACAACACCTTTTCATTTCTTTTTTTTTTCAATTTGTGAAAATTTATACTTTAAAATGTCGTAAAATAATGTATATCATTGCATAACTTGAAACTATGAAAAATAAAATGTTTTTAACTAAACGGAGGAAATTAAATTTACACTTTTAATAATACAGTTGAAATATTTTTTTTTTTTTTTTGGTTTGGAACTCCTGTAATTCTATCAGTTCTTTTCCGACCCGCATAAACAGCATACCGTTGGAAATCAGATAATGATGAAATGGAAATATGAGCAAATAAATGAAAAAAGTGGCAATCGAAAACGATTCTACAGAAATATACGTAGAACAAAGTCTATGAGGTGTAAACTAGTGTTATCTAAGCTTTGTACTAGTTTAACTATACATAAAATGATATAAAGACACCTTTCTGTTCTTCCAACAATTTGTTACGAAGTTCACCACATTATTGCCGCAAACTAGTTTCCAATTGTCAAAATACATCGGAGCTGTCAAATTGGAGCCTGCGCAGTGTCAGGTGAAGCGACAGCTGTTTTTCTACCTTCGCCATGAGCAGATGTCAGGACGAAAAGGACAACACTCTATGCAACGCTACAAAGCTCAACTCACTTGCAAGCTTTTTGCATTTAGAGTTAAAGCATCAAAAGCTCTGTGCCAGCGTATAGAGGAAGACAGCAGCTGTGTCGCCATGAGTATCCACAGCAAAAGCAGCAGAGACTGAGGCAGAAGCAGAAGGGACTCTAAACTTTATTTGGCACAATTTCCCCACAGCAAAAAGTCGATTTTCCACCAAAAAAAATCGTATATGTGCGAAGCGAAGTTTTTACGCAAAACCAAGAAAACGTAATGAAAAAAACGCGATGAGCTGGCAGTGAAAACGCTGTTGAACCGAAAAGAATCCGTTCGAACAAGTGCAACGAAAATTAAATTTAAGAATCGAATACGCAATACGAAAGTCCACAGAATTCCGTCGAAATGCTGAGCTCATCAATGTCAGCGTGAGAGTTTTTCTGCGCCTGTTTTTCTTCTTCGTTTTTATTAGTTTTTTTGTGTTGTTGTTGTTGCCGTTGTGTTATATACAAATTTAAAGGAATAGCAATTTAGATTCAAGCGATACAAAACTGAAGGTCGGTCTCAGTCTGGAGTATGGCAATGAAAAAGATGCATCCAGCCAAGCGCCGAGCAGTATGCCTAATAAGAGACTAAACTGAACACCAAGAGCAGCCGCAGTAGCTAGACTTAAATTACTAGAGATTGGACACCACGGACGCGGGGCTATCCAAACAACAACCACGACAACGAATCACGGAGACTCAAACCGATTCCAACTGCGCTGAGCACATGGCGAGCCGGAAGTGTTTGTGTGCAACGCTGCTCACCTGGCTGACGCTGCTCACAGGTACGTTTTTAAAGAATTTAATGCAATATTCTACAGAATTGAAACTTATTTATGAATATTATCACATTTAGTGACGTACTCAGTGCGCATAACAAATTTAAAAGTGCCGCACACCTATACGTTGGAACGAGATGTTGAACCGGATCCGTTGGTATTGGACTGCGAGTATGAGATTGGGCCGCGCGAGAAGGGTTTTGTGCTCAAATGGCTCTTCAACAATCACTCGATTTACCAATGGATACCATCGGTCAAGGGCTTCGCAATGGTGAGTCAGGAGAGATAGAGAGAGAGAGAGAGAGAGACAGAGACAGAGAGAGCAAGAAACAACTGAGACAAAGAAAACTAATTAATTTTCTTTGGACACTTACAGGGCTTCATGAAGTCGAAAATTGATACCAAAATTTCCACTATGGGTTCTTTATCAATAAAGAACCCAGACTGGAACATGACGGGCGAATACACCTGCACTGTGCAGACGTTTGAATCTACGGATAAACGCAGCGCTCGTCTACAAATTATCGGTGGGTATGGTTGTGTATGTGGTTGTATATAGTATGTGGGTGTTTGTTCATACATATGTATACAATCGCACGTGCTTATATTTATTTGCACGCGTTGCTCTTATTCTCCAGCGTTTGATTTAGTCTTATGTTAGTCTTGTCGTTGTTTAGTTTGACACTTGATTAATTCCCACGCATTTGTTTTTTACTATTTCGTTTTTGCCGCCTCGCAACCGCCAACTTTGTTAATGAACACCGTTGCTCATGCGTTTATTTTGTTTTGTTTTTAGTTCCTGAATCGGATTTCATGCTGGAGGCGCGCATGGGTGGTGAACAAAAAGACGTCGACATCATGTGCGCGGTGCAAAATGTTTTTCCACAGCCCATGCTATCCGTCATGTAAGCTGAGCCCCTCGGGCCATGTCATGTTTTTCTTTTTTTAAATAATTCATATTGTTTCCTTTTGTTTTGTGCGCAGTTTTGATACGAAAATTTTGGATACGGTTCTCACACAATTGGACCAAAATCCCAGCGGCCTATACAGCATGACAGTGAGAACGAGAATTCCTAGAGATCAACTCGAATCACCCACACCGATCACTTGTGCATTTTTCCTGCTTGGAACGAATTACACAAAACGAAGGGAAACTATATTCTATGGTAAGTAGAGGTAAGCCAGACTGCTATGCGAAAAAAAAAATATATATATATTTCCAATTACTGTTAGCGAAGTTTCATTAATAGTTTTCACTAAATTGGTAATAATGAAAAATTGTGATTATGTCAACATTGGTATTGGGAATGCCCTCAAACTCATATTAACAAATGCGTGCACATATAATTAGGGGTATTATACCAGTAATTAAAAAGACACATGCATAAATATTAATCTAAAATGTATATAAATTCTTATAAAAGTTTTGGCAAAGTCATTATACAATTCAATTTCAAAAGTTCCAAAGCTATTTAAAAAACAAAAAAGAAAGAAAACGTGACATCGAGTGTACTTAACTTCGAGATACCCTGTATCTTGTCCAAGGCTTCGTATTTCAACTATATATTTGTATAAAGGCTATTTTCTGTGCTGGTCTTGACTTATGTGGGATATTTTAATAGAAGTGACGTAATATACATCATATTTGGCGATTCTAGCTAAATTAACAGAAGCAAATAAAATTTCATACAAAAACTTTCAAATTGGAGGTAGATTTGTATAGGCTACCCCTTATAATGAGATTTATTTTATTCTCTTTATCTGAAGAGAATAGGAGGATATAAACATCCAAACTTGAAGGCTCTATCTTTTAAAGTCTCCAGGTTTTCGTCGTTCAAACAGACGGTCAGACGGGCATGTATATATAGACTCAACTTTTGATGCTAATCAAGAATATATATACTTTATGGTGTCTACTACTACTACTTTGGGTGTTACATACATTAGCACAAACGAAATGTACTATAAAAAGTAACAAACAATTTTTTTTTTCACATTTAAGTTATTGTATTCACACGAGTCTTCCTGATTTAATACTGCGATTTACTCTGCTTCTGTAAGATAAGCCCATCTTTCGTCGCCATGGCAATCGTTTTAATAAATTGGTATTTTTATAACCAGTTGTAAAATACTGTGAAAATGATAGACCACTAGAGGGTATAGCTCCCATACAAAAACACTTTGCATCTATTTTATTGTATAGAAAATGTTTCAATTTAAGCAATTACTTTTTAACTAATAATTGTTTTGAAATTGGTCCACAACATACAAAAGATGAATTCAATTAAGTGTGACATTAAGTCTCAATAATTGTGTATGCTATTGTAACTATATATTAATACGCATGCATATCTGTCGTTCCAATATCTCCGCCTATATATAGAAGGGGAACAAATGTTCACATATGACACGTTTATGCCAGCTTACATCAAATAAACGACATACCTATTTTCGCCACGTAAATCGTTCATACAAATTAAAGGAGCATAAAAATAAACGGCAATACTGAACTGTGTGCTCGAACTCATAAAGATTTGAGGCCATGATAGCTCATCAGTCTAATGTTCTGGCTAACATCCCAGGGGACGTGGTTTCAACACCCACTCATTCCAATTTTCGTTAAAAATTAATAATTTGTTCACACCCAACAATATTATTTCCAACCCAATATCCATCCACAGCCGCCAAAAAGCGCAATTCATGACAAATACTTACATATGTACGAGTTTATTAATGTATTTTAGTATATTGAATTTTGTTAAATGGAATTCTAAAAGTTAAAAACTGAAGTAATTTCCAGAGTTATCGAGCAAAGTGTAAAGAGTATTTAAGCCTCGATTCCACCGAAGTTATGTAAGTTATCAATAGTTATTAATATTCGGTAAATTCAAACCAGAAAGTCAAATTGGTACCAGCATTTTCCATAAAATAGATAGTTCGCAACTGTTATTTCTTATCAGCAAAACAAAAACATATGTATTATATAAAATCTCAAAAAAAGGTTTGATTTGAGAAAATGTTGAAAAAGCTACAATATTTTACGATTATAACTCATCTACGAGTATTGTATAATTCATAAATTAATGTATTTTTGCAATTAAATCGTATAATCCACTTATTCTCTATTTCAGATAAAGCCACAAATATACAACGCAAATGGACAACAGTCGCAGTAGTAATGTCTATCGCATCCTTAGCTTTAAGCAGTTAGTTTGTTAGTGTAGGATATTTGTATTTGTGTTCGAATAGGATATTTTTTATTAATATTAATTTGTATTTATTAGAATTTTAATGACACTGAGAATAGGTGTGAGGCAGAAGAAAGAACGTACATTTTTTGCGGTATTTTTAAAAAAGCGCTTATTTTGTAAATGCATGTAAATGTAAGTAAAAAAATGGATACTAAATAAAAATGATTAAAAATTATTATAATTTAGAGCTTACAACAATTTTTTTCCACTAATTTCATTTGGGGAGATGGGATCGTTTGCAGAAGTGGAAAGTTATTTGACAACTCTTTTACAAACGACCCATGCAGCTTACAAACGTCCGTTAGGACACGTATCCCTTGGGTAAGCCACGGAAATTCTGTGATGAGCAAAATGAAAGAAGGCTACCACACTCTTAATTAGGGATTGTGGAGCTGCGTTTTGTTCTCGCCACCGCATACCAACATTTACCAGTGAAGACACAGTCCCTTTGATGGTGAGCCTCGCAAACGATTAAAGGAAAATGATTTACGGATGTGCACCTGGATAGGGCACCTCCATAGGGCTGGCGCAGATATCCAGCTATGTTGATGCCCCCGACAAATTCAAAGTTGACATACCGCAATACTGCTGCTCAAAAAAGCCATCCTTTGACATCTATCATAGTGCCATCCGAAGCTCAAATTTAGAAACGGTCTGGTCTGGTCGAAAGTCGCAGACGAAGGAAGGAAGAAATCTTTGAACCAACAGTCGGAAAAATTAGCCTTCACGACGCTACCTCCAACACACATCCATAAGGCTACTTGGCACAGTAACTATCAGCACACATGTAATAAATTGATCATGTGATCGACGGAAGGCACGCATCGAGCGTGTTGGGCGTGTGAACGATACGAGGTCCCAATATCAACTCGGACCACTTCCAAGGTACTCACCAGACTCAGTATGATGCACGCCGCACGTCCCAACACTTACTGAAAGCTAGACTACGGAAAGATGCAATCACAACAGACCGCTGAAGCCTTTTCAGCCAGACTCTCCGGGAGTCCTTTCCGGCTTCTAAAGATATATGTGAGCAGTGGAGACATATCTGCCACTGTATGCATACGGTTGCCAAGGAGGTCATTGGATACACCAGACCTATGACGAAATTTTGGTATGACTTGGTACGTCGCAAAAAGAACGGAAGCAAAAAAAACGGAACAAGAAAGACGTGAGCTTGAGATGTTGACGTGTTATGTGATAGAAATGAAGCTCAAAAATGTTATCAAAAAGTCAAGCGTCTGGTCGCAGGTTTTCAGCCCGTAGTTTCTTTCTGCAAGGACGATAATGGAAGTCTGGTTACAGAGGCGATGAAGAGAACAATGCCGCCGATATAGAAGTATTTCTAGAACTATTAAATAATGATGGCTTTCTTGTATAGCAACCGGACTAAAACAAGGTCGACTCAGTAGTTAAAAAGCTGAATGATAACAAAGTGGCAAAATTAACAAAGGTACAACAATGCGATTCAGCACTAGCAGCTGAAAGCAAACATATCTTATCGATATTTCTTATTTAAATTAATTTAGTTGTCACAATACTTGCAATATTTCGCAGGTAAATATTATGAAAAAAAAACCAATTTTTTTTAAATGAAAACGAAAAATTGCAATGCTGTGATAATTTTATTTAATGTTATGTAAAAATATTTATTTAATTCCAATTTTCATTCAAATTACTAATGAAATGAAAGGAAAAATTAAATTAAACTGTTTCGTGACTGTCTATAATGGCATTCACAATAGTTAGGTCATTAGTCCGAGCTCGAAAAATGAAATGGGTTGAACCAAGGGTGTAGCTGTAGCTGTTCATAACGGGATAAGTTCTCTGAATTAATTAGGCTTAAAAAAAATCGCCTCTCAATGTGCCGCACTGCTACAATTGTATTTTACAATTTCAAGACTCGCAACTGATTTACCGCAGTGGTAAAAAAGCATATTCAGTTTGAATTTTTTTATTTAAAATATTTGTTAAAATTTATAGTATACAATAGTATAAAAATGGTTTTGTCCTTGTTTCTTTGTATTATTGTATTTTTGTCATTTATAGAAAGAGCGAATTGGACGCAAATCAATGCGTACTATAAACAAATATGGCTCAGATCAATTGTAATGTTTTATTGGTAAAAATTCAAAAACTTTGGAAATTTTTATTCGATTTCGATGAGTGATGAATGTTATACTCATCGGGAAAAATGCAGAATCACTGCTGCACCGATTACATTTTCGATTACATTTTGTTAGCTACTGGTTCAAGCCCTGCGTAGTACTTTGAAATAATGCAAAGCCATACAACAAAAACTCTCTTACAAACAGCACACTATAACTGATATGCTTGCTTTCTCGTGGAAGCAACTCATCCTCTTTCTTTATTTTTTTCAATGCTGCAACTATTTCAATGAACCTTTTTTGAAATCGCTCATTTTTTCTTATCCTCTGAAATGTTAACCAGCACGCTAGACAGATGATCTATCGAGTCCTCAAATATTTTCTGATATAAGTGTACAATTTATACAATATTAGCTCTTATTAGTGAAACTTAATGTCAAACTTAAACATATTTTTGTATATAGTAGATCACTGTCACAATAACAATTATTATTTTAAAAACAAGAAATCCTGTACCCAGTCCTCACTTACAAACCTCTTTCCCTTGCCGTTTTCCACATCAAATAAGAATTGCTTAAATATGATACCAGTAACGTACATACGTCGCACAGTGGTTCAGGAGCAAATTGCCTTCGACATAATTCGATGTTTTTTTTTTTTTGTGTTGAAAAGAAGAACGTTTTTAGTTAAATCATAAGTTAAAACTCATAAAATAAGTAAATAGTAAAACTGAATAGTAAAACTATTCTTAAGAAGTATTCATAAATTTATATTTGTAAAGTTTTGACCAAATAAATAAAAATTTTTATCAAATAACATGGTTTAAGATTATTTTTCAAATTTGATTTAACATAGTGAACTATTATGAAAATTTTTAAGCTATTTTAATTTTGTCAGATAGGTGTATTAATTCTCTTTTCAGCAATGTATAATAGTCAAAAATCAAACTTGTCATTTTTTAACAATGGGTTTTGCTGCAAGTGTCAATTTTTCACTTGTTATTGAACTCAATTTGGGTGAAGTGTGTAGGGTGAAGTGTGTAAGGTGAAGTGTGTGGGCTTCCACAAAAAGTGGGCGTGGCATATTAATATGGATAAACTATATATTCAGCCAGATATCTTGAAAATAGATCACCAAAAAATGCGCAATAACTAACAGACAGACGGACATGCCTAGATCAGGTATCAATGGAAATCGATATGGTGGTTGCTTTTTAAGGACGGCCGTTTCAGACTATGGACATGGCTAATTCGATTCGATCCGTCGCGCTGATAAAAATGTACATTCTTTATGGGGTATCATGTGATTCTTTAAATGCGTTATAAATTATAATACAATTCACACTACTACTACTAATTTTGAAGCATTCAATTCTTCCAAAAAAAATCTTGATTGGTTTTATACTGTTTATAAAACCAATCAAGAATTTTTATCTTTAGATGAATTTAATAGCTTAAAAATGTTCTACAGATTTTAATGATTAATTAAAAGTATTTATTTCTAATTAATATGTAAAAAAATGTATAAAAAGACATTTCAGACTATATCGTTCAAAACCATTCTTTATCCCATTCCAACACCAAAACAATATATACAAAAATAAAAAGCAAATTTTTATTATTTTCAAACCCGTTGGGAGAAGTGCCCGAAAAAAAGCTACTGTGCTACAAAATCGCAGAAATGTTTTATTCGACTAGACCTACTGCAACCTACACTATTATACGTTATCATATGATCCAATTGGCAGTTCTAGCGTTAGTTCAAATCCTGAAATACAAGACTAAATTGTGTATGTATAAATAAATATAATATAAATGAAGATTTCGGTTCTAAAGAGATAATTTAATTATCTAAAGGTTCTACCAAATTTCAGTTAACACCGAAATTATCCTTAGGATTCTTCATATTGTATTTGCATTTACTTCTTCAGTTTGGATTAAATTATTTCTCTATGAAACCATACCTACACATACTTACATAGTATAAAGAGAGAAGTTGTATTACAGTGGAAAGTGACAGCGCAAAATTCAACATACAGAGAGCACAAGAGCACAAGTGAATGAGAAAACGCAAAAGCAAATCGAATGATAGGTAGAAGGAAAGATATATATATATATATTGAGAGAGAGAAAGAGAAAGATTGAGCAGAGCATGTTAAAAAAAGCATAGCATACACCAAGGCTGCGTTTTTCAGTCGAGTGTAAAATTTTTACTTGAGTGTTGTGATGATTAAATAATCGCGGAATAAAAGCGTTGAAATCTGATATTAATGTAAATGAATTCAATGAAATGAGCTGCAGCGCTTTGTCAAATACAATTCAATCTCGCCGCCGTAGTTGTCGTCGTCGTAGTTTTCGTTTTAGTAACTCTAGTCGTAGTTGTTTGTCTTTTTATCGAAACTGTTGACTCTGCAAATTTTTTTTTCCATCATGGCTTCGGGCGACAGCAATACCATCGATCTGGAGACGTCATCTACATCGAATGCCAAGAATGCAGACAGATCCAGCTATTCAAAAGATGGTATGATTATTATTGCCTTTCGATAGATTCTATTGAGCAATGCA
This sequence comes from Leucophenga montana, assembly GCA_035044765.1. NCBI lineage: Eukaryota > Metazoa > Arthropoda > Insecta > Diptera > Drosophilidae > Leucophenga > Leucophenga montana. The sequence goes on along the minus strand of JAWNNQ010000346.1, from coordinate 279,521 downwards.
TACGTGTTAAATTTCTTAAGAAACGTCGGATAATAATTAGAAGTATATTTATTCTAAAATTAACGAATAGCTATTTATAAAGTTCATTATTTATGCTTTGTATTACGGTCTAAAAACTGTTCACACGTAGTGTTATAAAAAAAAAAAAAAATCAATGAATGGCCTTTTGTGTAAAAGCGCAGCGCATGGTTTCGTCTCGTAAACATCAATTTGTAGTAAGCAGCAACGCAACCCCCACTGTCCGAATATACTCTCTTTGTGTCTGTCTGTCTATCTCAAAATATTTATACCAACAACAATATCTAGGAAATAGCGTTTTCATGGCAAAGAAATCGTTTTAATATAAAATATTTGTTAGCTTAAATTCGGCTGAAACTTAAAAAGAGGTGATTAATTGTATTGTTTACTTTCACAGAACATGTGTCAAACTCATCGCCAGATGTAAGTACTTCAGTTTTAAAGAAAAGGAATTTAAGCTTATTTAAGTTCCCATTATAGTTGCAAGCTGGACGTGCGCTACGTGCAGGTCAAAAAGTGGATAAAGAACGTAAGATCGGACACAGGCGTGTCGGTGAGGGCGGTGAGATCACCTATAAGAAGATACAAACTTCACAGATTATGGGTTCCATACAGCTGGGCATACAGCATACGGTGCGTATAATTAATATGTATATATATTTTTACGTATATATATACATATATATATATATATATATATATATATATATATATATATATATATATATATATATATATATATATATATATATATATATATATATATATATATATATATATATATATATATATATATATATATATATATATATATATATATATATATATATATATATATATATATAATATATATATATATATATATATATATATATATATATATATATATATTTATATATATGTTTTACATATACTGAATTGCAGGTTGGCAGTTTAGCGTCGAAACCAAAACGTGATCTACTAATGATGGACTTCTGGGAAATAGAGAGCATAACATTTCCTCCAGAGGGCTCCAGCCTTACACCCGCCCACCACTACAGTGAGTTCAGATACAAAATTTATGCGCCAATAGCTTTTCGTTATTTTCGAGATTTGTTTGGCATACAACCCGATGACTTTATGGTAAGCATGCGTTTTTAAGCTTAAGAGTAATACTTCTAATACAAAGCTTCATTTTCAAAAAGATGTCAATGTGCACATCGCCTCTCCGCGAACTATCGAATCCTGGTGCTTCCGGCTCAATATTCTATTTGACCGACGACGATGAGTTCATTGTTAAAACGGTACAGCACAAGGAGGGTGAATTTCTACAGAAACTACTGCCTGGGTGGGTTATGCACTATAATCGCTACCACATAGTTTCAAACATTTTTCATCTTTAGATATTACATGAATCTAAATCAAAATCCGCGTACACTATTGCCGAAATTCTTCGGTCTCTACTGCCTGCAGACGAGTAATAGCAAAAACATTCGTCTTGTGGTGATGAACAACTTGCTGCCGTCTTCGGTGAAGTTGCACCTCAAGTACGATCTCAAAGGCTCCACGTTCAAGCGTAAAGCATCGAAAGCAGAGCGTTCCAAGAAATCGCCCACGTACAAGGATCTCGACTTTATGGAGCATCATCCGAACGGTTTATTTCTCGAGGCAGAAACTTACTCGGCGCTAGTTAAGACTATACAGCGTGATTGTACGGTGCTCGAGTCGTTTAAGATCATGGACTACTCGCTGCTTGTGGGTGTACATAATCTCGATCTGGCCATTAAGGAAAAGCGTAGTGAGCAGCGAAGGCTGGCACAAAAAGCGCCGCTGGCAGACGATTCCGATATGGATGATGGACCAGAGCTTTACGATACGGAGCTAAAGGAACGTGATACTGCGACGGGCATCAGTCGCAATAGGTACCAACTAAACACATTACAATCATATATTTCTTGTGCTATATACATCTATTATTAGTGTCGCCTACCGATCAGTGAACCGGCAACGTTTAGTAGCTCATTCGACTGCCATGGAAAGTATACAAGCGGAGAGTGAACCAATTGACGATGAGGAGGATGTGCCGTGCGTAGAAAAGCCATTTAAATTTCAATGCGAACCGCTAATTACTCTTTTACAGACCCGGCGGTATTCCTGCGCGTAGCGAAAAAGGCGAGCGCCTGCTGTTATTTGTCGGCATAATCGATATACTGCAATCGTACCGTTTAAAGAAGAAACTAGAGCACACATTCAAAAGCATTATACACGATGGTGTAAGTGATTATGAAATTTTGTCTCAAATAAATATTAATTATCTTCTAAACATTTTTATCTTATTAAAGGACACAGTTTCGGTCTGTCGTCCCTCGTTTTATGCGCAAAGATTCCAAAATTTTATGGCGAAGACCGTTTTCCGAAAGATACCATCACGTAAGTAACGCTTGCGAAACTCTTTAAACGCAGGTACTATAAAGCATTACGTAGCAAAATATTTTTGATTAACCAATACACAAGTAAAGTCAATTTATAACTTAGCTGCTGTTGTTGTTAAAGTAACCATATCTAAACAGACTGTTTGCTATTGGATATTTTGCCACAATGCCATATAGTACATAGTATACGCTACGCTCCGTTCCTCAGGCAAAGCCACCAGTGCCGCTAATGCTGTGAAATTAGTACTCCAGACTATACAAATGCTAATCCATTTCAGTACCGGCACGATGGCTGCGGTCTGGTTCGCTGCGATTTGCTAAATTGCGCTAGTTAAATTTGTAACTCTTTAAAAGCTACTCACATTTCAAATCAAAATTTTGTTTTTGTTGTACTTTTCATTCGTTTCCGTATGCCTAGTGGATCTCCCAGAGATCAAAGGAAATCACAGAAAATTTCGTACCTTGGTAACCAGTTATATAGGTAATGAAGAAGTTACAGGCGGTGAAACCATCTCTCTGTATCTCACATTTTTTATCTCTTTTCAATTTTGAATGATTTTTTGGTTTGAGATTTTTGTTTTCTAGCACATATGTATTTATGTAAATTGTTGAGAAAGAAATTTTATTTTATAATTATGTATGATTTCGGCACTTCTGAGACGTAAGAGAAACGCGACATCACCACCTCAACCACTGAGGCAGGAAACATACATGCATGCTTTGATATGATCGATCGAACGAAAATTATAAAAAAAAAACAATTAACGAGGGACGAAGAGATCTACCGATCGATCATCATCATGTTCATCTGTAATGGCTTTGGTGCTGTGCTGAATTTTTAACTTGTGCTGCTTTCGTTCGACCCGAAACAGCTTCCATTAATTATAAACTTTACCTATTTACAGCATTGAAGCATTCGCCATCGAAGCGGAAAAGCCTATCGAAGGCTATACAACGTTCCATCGACAGCGAGAACGAAATGACGCGACGTAAGTTGAAACAGATTAATATCGAATAATTTACATACATATATCGCAGAGAAGGAGCAATTGGTGACCCCGTGCATACATACATATAATACATAGTACATAGTTATACATAAATAAATACTCGTACATGCATATAAATACTCTTGACCAGTTTGGAGGAAACGGGTTAATCTAGTCCGTCTGTTTGTTTGGTCACCACTATCAGAGTTTTTGAGATATGGGTCTATTAAGTTTAAGGTGAACAGATATTATTAGCATTTTAATTCATTTACACTTTTACTGTAACCGAATCTTCGGCACTCTGCTCGGCTGATTATAGCAATAGAATACATATTTGTATGTAACATTTCTGAGTCTTACTAATTCGGGGCACTAGAAATCGAATGGTTTTTGTTTCAATTTTGTGTGTGGGGTATAGAGACTAAAGCAGAACGGATTTTATTTTTTGAATTTGGCTACATCACTTTTTCCTCTCACGCCTGCAGCTGTGCATGCCTCCAACTCGCATAGCAGCAAAATGCATCAACATGCCAAGCAATCCGCAGATCCAGTTGGTGTGACTGCAAACTCAGAAACAGCAGGAAGCGCCTCCACATCGGCAATTTTATCAGCACCGCCGCCAGTTAAACAACGCACACCGGCATCAGCTGTAGGTGCTAGTACACTTAAGGCGCGTGTGCCGCCACCGGTGCCACCACGGGGCTCACCGCGGAAAAAGGATTCTGACGGTGGCGGTAGCAGTGGAATACGGTATCCGGAATCATCGCGCACTCTCTCCACACCAGGTAATCATCAACACAATCAAGCAACCACTTCACACCAAACAGTGAGTAGCAGCCATGACAACAACACACTACAAGTGCAGCACCCTATTCCACGATTTGGCAATCGCCGCTCGCCTAGCAATGTACGCGATTGGCTGGAGCTGCATGATCTATTTCATGTTGATACGAAAGCCCCCCCTGTACCTCCTCCGCCTGTTTTGGATACATCAAAGCAACAATTTACTTCTCAGCTGCAGCGCACTAGTTCATTGCGCCGCCGTGATTCGCTATACTCAAGCTACTCAACTGCACGTTCAGAGGCCCACTCACACAGCACGTATCGGCAGAAGCCGAGGCTGCTGAATCACATTGACATTTTTCAGCGTCGGAATAGTTTAATGGCACGTAGTGATCGCTCATCAATCGGATCAATTATACGTAGTTTTCCGCCAATACGCGCTGAAAGCGTACGCAGCACACATACCATTGAAACGATGTGCTTTGATTCGCCCAGTCGCCAGACGACACAGCGCAGCCGACGGGAAAAGCACAAACGCTACATACAGTACGCAGACCTTGCACTAGGTGAAGATGATTGCGATGCACACGAGGATAATCTGCTGCAGTCCATTGCCACTTTTCTTGAGGTGAAGAATGAAATCGAACAAACGCATTGCTGTCGCAACAAAAAGCGACCACCACCGGCTTTGCCGCCAACTGCACTGAGCAACTCAGCGACCATGACGCCACTTATTGGAGAGCCACGACAGTCGTCCGCAGTTTTGATTGCAGCGCAAAAACCACGCCGTCCAAAGGCGACGCGTCATGCGAAGGGTACGGCACCTTCGCCAATACCCGAAAGTGTTTCGACGGGTGTGACTGTGCCAGAATTTCAGTGGCATGTCAACCGTATGGACTCCAATAGCTGTCTAAGTGTCGCTGGCGGCAGTTGTACATAATGCGCTTACATTTCGCTCCACCGCTGCTTTGTCCATGCGCTCATATTTAGCCACCTCCGATTTTTAACCTTTCTATGTAATTATTATGACATTCCAAACTCATGGCTTTCGTTTCGTTCTCATTTGTATTGCTAGGCACAACACCATCATGCAGTTCAACACCTCCCCCCGCCTTTGATGACATCTCCGAAGACAGCTCGAACAAAAATAGCACTTCGTCGATTGGCCGGAGATCCCATCATCATCATCACCATCACCAGCATTCGGAACGAAAAATGAACATTGGTCCGGCCTATCGAGGATCCTACAAAGAAGACATAGTGAGGTAATACATAAATATACACTAGTAACTGAGCAGCAAATAAAACTCTTCATTGTAGCGTTTCTGAAGTACATCTGGACACGTATTTGGCGGCAGTAGATACCTCGAGTAGTCAGTATGGTTCACGTGGTGGTCTAGCATGGACACCGCCTGCATCTGGTGAGGGCTCTACACCCACGTGGACTGAGGGCACGCCCAGCTTTACAGACTCTAGTTCGAGTGGTGATCTCGGTAAGTTGCACCTGAATAATTATAAATGCCCTCTTTCAAATATTTGGTTTTTACTTTCAGACAATTTTTCGCCCATCAATTCCTCTAAATCCGATCGTCACAAACCGACGGTGGAGGATGCATTAAATACGCTTTCATCGGGCATGGTAAATATTAAAACGGGAAACCGTTAAAGCCCGTCAAGATAGTATGCCTCCCGTTTATAGTAGTTTGTTGTGCGTATACCCGAACTTTGGTTATTATTAAGTTCAGATGAAAATACCTATAAACGAAATGTTTAATATACATACATATGTATCTATATATTCTTTTCTCCTTTAGATAAACTAACACAGCCCGTGCTGATATAGACTCAGATTTCATCTCAAAAAACATAGCTCGACCCCCCGAACTGGTACTCAGTATATACACTTGTCACATACTCACCTCTCGCAAGAAAAATGTGTTTCCAGTTATGTCGGGGGTACAGTACATGGGCCACAGAATACTCATACATACATATATTGCATTATTACATACTCGGATGTGTATTGCTATACATTCCCCCCTCTCGTACATATGGAAAAATCTGCAAATATCTTATATAAATATAATATTATATACAAAAATATAAATTACATTTAATACATACAATAATTTATTTATTAATTAACCTATACATATGTATGTATGTATAACGCAATAATTACGATGATATTATGTATATCGAATATACCTAATTTAAGCGTTGAAAAATCAACTCTCCCTAACTAATATGTATCTCCCTTCAATCCGATATGCGTCGTCTTCTGTCGCAATCCTAAGTTTGCATAATTTAAGGATCTTCAGGGAGATGAGATCTTTGAATGTTGTAAGCAATATGTAAATCTTGAGGCTATATATAATACATACCTAATCATTTTTTTAATAATCGTACGTCTGTTGTTTTCCTAACCAATTTTGTTCAATCTGTTTCTCTGTTCTATCCAATATGTAATTCGCGTTTTCGATATTGTTGTAAAATATATACATAGTATATACATACATATACAAATATACAAAATAATTTAACATTTCATTCGTATTTATTGTACGTATTTAAAGCAAATACATAAGTAAACTTCGCTTAGGTTAACGAGACGCAGTTAGAAACGTATACAATTTAAAGCAAATATAAAATAAAATATCGTCGTACGAAAGAAGTGAATTGATAAATAATTATTAGTTGAATGTTATAAATTATTATTGTACTATTTATTATTAAATCGTCAAATGCATTATTAAAAAAAAAAACAAAAAGAAAAATCTAAAAACAATTGCAATAAATCAAATTTAGAAGTTCATCATTCCAAATCATTTCAAAGCTAATTCGTCTATGTGATTCAAAAACGTTGGATTTGTTCTGCCTAGATTTGTTATCTACATAGTCTTCCTTGAATAAATGCCACTCAGAACCGCTATAGATTTTAGTAAACTTTATTACTTTCGATTAGTTTTTTTCCTTCTTTTTTTTTAAATACTAAGAACCTAATTACATTGCATGTATGTTTTTTTAAAAATTTTTTATAGAATATATATATATATATATATATATATATATATATATATGCAGATTAGAAAAAGCCAATTTACACAAAAAATAACTAAAATATATATGTATATATTTATAAGGTATTTTACGGGTTCACTGTTACCGCGTTTGTCGTTTTAGCTTAGATTTCTCTAAATGGATTTTTGTTACTGTTTGATTTCATTCTTCGCTTCACATTGGTACAGCGGCTATCCTCGATCTAATGCCAAATTTATTTTAGTTGTACACACTAATTGCTTCACGTGGATTGTGAATCGTTCAGTATCGCCTTGATGTCATCAGCGTCCAGTGTCTCGTACTTAAGTAACGCTTCTGCTAGCGCTTTGTGTTCCTTTGTATGTTTTCGCAGTATGTTCTTCGCACGTTCATAACTCTCCGACAGAATGCGTTTGATTTCGGAGTCGACCGTTTCTACTGTGTTGGGTCCCAGTGGCTCACTGGCCACAAGTCCCTTGGGGGATTCGATTGTGCGTAGTCCTACTTTCTCAGACATACCCCAATCCTTGACCATGTGCGTGGCAATTGAGGTAGCCTGCTTGAGATCACTACTGGCGCCTGATGTTATTTTGTCAGCACCGAAAATCAATTCTTCCGCAGCACGTCCACCCATCATTGTATCCATCATTGCAAGTAATTGAGCCTTTGTGACATGATACCGTTCCTTTTCTGGTATGTAAGCAGTATGGCCTAGCGACGGACCTCTGGGCATAATGGTGACTTTATGCAACGGATGTGATTCCTGCAAAGCAAGTTATATATAAATACTACAGCAGCACACATGCGTTAAATTGATGTACCTTTGTGTAATATGCGACAATGGCATGTCCACCTTCATGGTATGCAGTTATAGTGTTCGCTTCTTCATCTGGCAATCGCGCCTTGCGTTCAGGGCCCATTAATACTTTATCGCGCGCGGTTTCCAAGTGCTTCATGGTCACAGTATCGGCGCCATCGATTGCGGCCCTATATCCGAATGCAGGGAAAATTAAAAAATTAAATAGCCCAACAACATATACAATTCTTTAACCTTAATGCAGCTTGGTTGATCATGTTTTCTAGATCGGCACCAGTAAAACCCGATGTGCCACGCGCTAACATATCCAAATCAATTTCGTCATGCAGTATCTTTGTCAGGTAAAGTGAAAGTATCTCTTTGCGACCAGTAAAATCAGGCGTTGATACAACCACCTCAACATCGAAACGGCCCGGTCGAAGCAATGCCTGATCCAGGTCATCACGTCTGTTTGTTGCGCCAAGTACAATGACGCCGGCGTTTTGATGGAAGCCATCCATTTCGGAGAGCAATTGATTAATCGTTTGATTTGCATACGGATGTAGTACAGAATTGGTACGCTTCGCACCCACCGAATCAATTTCATCGATGAAAATTACGCATGGCGCGCGTGCTTTTGCGGCTTCTGAAATAAAAATTTACTATTTATATGTGGAAATATTAATTGTTTAGATTCAATAAAAACTCACTGAACAAGTCTCTAACGCGTCTCGCACCCTGTCCGACCAGCACCTCGTCAAATTCTGGACCAGCGGCATGGAAGAATGGTACATTTGCTTCGCCAGCTACAGCGCGTGCCAATAAGGTCTTACCGGTGCCGGGTGGACCAACAAGTAGAACACCCTTTGGCAGCTTACCACCCAGATTCGAGAATTTTTCCGGGCTCTTTAGAAATTCAACGACTTCCTTCAACTCTTGTTTAGCCTCGTCACAACCCTTGACGTCATCGAATGTTACATGAATTTCTTCAGGATCAACTTCTACCTGATTACCCAATTGAATACTAAGTCGAAAAAAAAAACTCAACAAATTTAGCTATTAGTATGTTGTAACATGGTACTCACCGGAAGACCGAACCATTCGACGAAGTGAAGAAGCTCAGAAAAATTCCAATAAAGACGATAATAACGATGAAAGTCTGAAAGAGCTATATGACAGTTACTAAGCATTATTGAACCACACAAAAAAAAAAAAAAAAAAATATGTACAAAACGAACACACCGCGCGTACCTTCAGGTACTTCATTGTTTTTCCCGACTTCGGAGAATCTTCAGAGTTTGCGGCCAAGTAGCCTTCAGCAAATGCAATTTTAAGATTTTCCTAGACCAAAGACAGATAGAAATATAGTAAATTGTATATCATGAAGATACAGAACAAATTGTAATACACTGGCTACTCACCGAAGTCTGAATGTCGCCTTTTCCTTCCGGCTTATTTAAAAGCTTTTTAAGCGCCTCCGCCTGAAGCGGTGTGTCACCGTCTGGCTTGCCCGGATTGCCACTCAACACGTTTCTTAATCTTGACGTCATTGTCGGATTTCGCTTCAGTTCGGCGGCAACGTTGCGATCTGTTTTAAAACCACGTATTTGTTTGCTGTAAAGACGTGTGAAAATCGATTAATATAATTCAAAACGAAGGCATGGTAATTTGTTTTACTTACAGCTGACGATTTGACAGGAATGGACTAAGAAGACCATGTTTTGCATAAGGATAGAACTTGCTGAAATGAAGGAGTTCAATTTCATAAATTAATAAATTGTTCAAACTCCATACGTGCACTGGCTACTTACATGTGTGCACTAGGCTGCGCTGAAGTCGTTGGTAAAGTTGCCGACGTCGACGTGTTAAGTGCGACCTCAAACGTATACTTGTTCTGCTCAAAACCACGTCCAGCGGTACATGGTTCCTCCAATGTCACGCGATAATCGCGTAGACACGGCAGCGTTGCCTTCAGTTTTTCGAAAACACTATTGAAGCGTTCCCTCTCGAAGATGCCGTTCACTCGAGCCGTCTTCTCGGCCATGTGACGCAGGTGGTCCGAAGACTGCGCAAAAAAATTCTTAAAGTCCAGTATAATGTCATGACGCCTTGTCGATTCTGTATTTCCATTGAAATTCCGCGTTGTGTTTCCTTGCAGTTTTGTTCTACTTGCAGTGTAATAGTGTGGTTTTCGACTAAAGTTTCCCAAGTAAAGATAGGGCTGACATAGGAAAAACGAAACAGCAAAATTTCACAGGAAAAGATAATTTTAAGACGTTGCGGAAACGAAATCGATTATGGCACATACATACGACTACTTACCATAGAATGCGTGTTTGCAGAGAACATTTTATTTTATAAAACTTTATAATTTAGATTGGCGCGGCGTTGGAATAGGGAGAGCAGGCGATGCAAGTGAGTTTTTTTTTTTTAGCGAAAATGTCATAATTGCTACGTGCAACTCTGGATTAACAGCTGTGAGCGTGATTGCTGCTCGATTGCAGTGCCTAAACTGGTAATTTTGAATTTAGCTGATGTGATATTTTTCTTGACAAAAAAAGTTGTTGTTCTGCTTTATATTATATGTATATATACTAAATTTTGATATTTTATATAATAATATTAAGACTATATTGTCATGAGTAGCCAATTTAAAAAAAAAGAAAAATTAGAATACCATTAAAAAAAATATATACATATATTCTATGCAACGTCTGTACAAAAAAAAAATTTGATTAAAATGCATCACTGCGTACAATGTCCAAACAGAATACAGAGCATTAATTAGACTCATTTGGCATTCATTTTTTAAACGCTGTAAAAAAACCATTTATTGAGCTGTCAAAATGTATGTAATCTAACTAAAGAAGCTTCAAAGATCCTACAAAGTACATATACTCGTGATCAGTGAGACAAGACGAGTCGATATAGCCATGACAGTTTTTATATCTGTAAGGAAGAAAAGTTCTCCGCCTAAAGATGACTTATATTTCGTTTATACGATGGGGTTTTTTATGAAAACATTTCTTGATAAATCAAAAAATTTGCTTATAAACGCTTTTTCATGAAAACAAAATTATCACAAAAACTTTTATCGAATTTTATGGTATTCTCTCGTAGTTGCCATCATGTTGTGAAATAAAATGTCAGTCGTTAGATCCAAATTTTAATTCGAGGTTGATCTCCTTCGGTTACAACGAAATAGCTATGTATTTACCAAATTAAGGTTTTTTCTGTTGTATATAATATTAGTATATCATATTTATTTCCATTTTTGATTGTACTCTTCGTAATAGGTGTTTCCACCTCGCTTTACATATTTGGCAGCTTTCTCCTCATTTCATGATAATGTAAATGTCACATAAACTAGATGTTAGACAAACTAAACTCACGGTGTAGGGTTTTACCGCAGTTGTAAAAAAACGTATTCAGTCGTTAATTTTTTTCGAAATATTGGTTATATTATTGGTTATAATTATAGAAGCAGAAAATTGTACATTATAAAGTTTTCAAAAAGTTAAATACGTCATATCCTTAATAGGCGCCCACTCGTTGCTCGAAATGTATGGATATATGTACATATGTGTTTGAAATAAATTCAGAAGATTGGAATAATAATAAAAAAGTTTTATTAATTTTTTTCTTTTGTTTTTCGCGTGCTATTTGGATGTGTGATGCGAATTGCTTGTTAACAAAAAAAAAAAAAAAAAAAAAAACGCATATTTTATTCAATAAACTTTATTTCTTTGTATCTTGCACTTTTAATGAAAATGCTAATTCTTTTTTTCACGCCATCAATGTGACAAATATACCGTTTTTTTTCATGCGCTCACAATTGAGAAAGTAAGAGAGCACATATATGTATAAGTATGTATGTTTCGAGGGAAGTTTTCAATTTATTTTACAATACAAAAATAATAAGGGGAATGAAACAAGCAAAGTAGCAATTAAAAAGTACAATATTTTTTGTTCAAATCATTTTAAAAATGAAGAATATTCAATTCAACAAATTCGCAATGATATATATTTTCAATTATCGTCTAAACTATAATATAAAACAATTTATATATTTTATCCACTATTAAGGTGAACGATGCCTTCAAGTATTTAAAAATTGATGAAGATTAGATTCATTTGTAATGTAATGATTGATAAATCTGTCAAAAAACATAATATATATAAATTTTAATTCACAAAATTAATTAATTACAACTCTATTATTCTCTACTTAGTGGTTATAGGCTTAATAAGAGTCGTGACAGTAAAAACTAGCATATCGCCTGAAAAATATGAGCGGTAAAGTTATAGGCAAGTCTTGAAAACGGTCCTAAAGGCCTGTTGTCGCATACAACTGAAACTAAAACAGAATTTTAGAATTCTGTCGTCCGCAGCAACAGAAACTGAATTCAGTACATCAGCAACTGAAACAAGTACTTTTGACTTCTTTCTGTTACTGACTGACAGAAAATCAGCTGTTTTGCCATTCACTATTTGCAACACTCGCTTTAGCAACACGAGTTTTTCAAGTTGTTGTTGTTTTTTTTTTAGTTTCAGTTCAGTTTTTGCGACAACTGAATAAATGTACAACAGAAACTGAAAATCAGTTTCAGTTTCGTTTCAGTTTCTGTTGTATGCGACATGGCCTGTTGTCGCATACAACAGTGCAATAACAACAAAAACATCAAAACTCAAAAAAAAAAGATGGGCATATATTCGCTAAAATGTTATTATTGTTGTTTTTTATCCCAACTTATTTTTGCATTAAAAAAAAAAATAACAAAACTGGGTAGGAAAAAAAAACAACAAAATTTGGCAACAAATTGTACTTTTCTCTGTGTGTGTAAAAAAAAGAGAGCGTGAGAATTTTAAAGGTAAATTCAACCTTTGATAAATTCTTTTGAGTTTTTGACAATTGTCGAATTTACCGTTGCAATATTTTTTGTGGTATATTTTAGCGTATGTTGTCATTCCAGGTGAATGACAATTAATAAGAAGAAGGTTTTTTGCGGCTATTATTGAAACATCTGTTCATAGTTTTGCTTGGAACTAATTAATTTTTTGACGCTTGAGATACTAAGCATTATTTTCATCTCGATTATTATTAAATTGGCTTCGAAGCTGGATTGGTCTGAAGAAATGACGATTTTGTACAAAGTGAAAAATAAAGATTTCGGCAAAGATAGCGTCTTTCCGCAGAAGCTGGTTCTCTGCAGCATTTCTTCAAAAAATATAATCGCATTCACGTTCAGCGTTCTACAGGATAGCGTCTACGTTTGCGACATTGTTGCGCCATGGGAACAATACAAAGTATGCACGTCAAAGACTTTAATAAATGTACTGGAATGGAGCCCGGCCGGCGACTATCTTTTGCTTGGATTTCTTGGTGGTAACATTGAGATCTGGTCCCCGAAGCAACATGCACTGAATTCGTGGACATTGCTTCATACTGCAAACATTGCTTGTGAAGATATTATACATGCTAAGTTCTTTCACAATGGCAAAGGATTATATTTTAATACACAAAAGAAGGATTTGACATTCTATACTGAAAAATTTGAGCGATTGGAACACAGACCAACACTTTCCGGCTTCGGCAGTGTGGCTAGCGAAGGTTGCATTGTGATCACTGCGTCTGGTTTGCTGGGCGCATTCACCATACCGAAGCTTAATAACGCAGAGAATAGTACAGAGCTTACCACATCGACACATAGTATTGGTTTGGCACGCAGCTTTATTTCAAATTGCTGTATTTCATATAGTGCAAGTGGTGCGCTGAATGTTGGCATCAGCTGTGGATGGCAGGAGCAGCTTGTTCATTGCTTCAAGGTCAGCCTGAAAATGGACACTGACGACCGCATTGCAATCAAGACAGAGTCTCAAGCAAGCATTTTCCTTAACTCACTGCAAAACAAGAAGATTACACACTTGAAGTGGACCCATATTGCTTCAGAGGACGTAGTCTTTGTTGTGTACGAGTGTAACGAGGGAAACAGCGTGCTTGAACAGTGGAATCTCACAAGGCGGCACAAAAGTGTGCACGCATTACTACAACAGAATAAAGGTGAATTCGTTCAATCCGAGAGCTGGGAGCATATGGCTCAACAGCACTTCTCTGTCGGTATTAGTGATATTTGCGTTACAAAAATGGCAACCGACTGTGTACAGCTCTTTGCAATCCTCAAGGACAATAGCGTGCAGGTACTAGAGCCGGGCCTGAAGAAAACGAATCACATGCAGTTTGATCGCTACCCTGATGACAGACAGCATGGCCAGCCCGCCAAATTTATTTGCGGCGATCTTTCACCTACCAGTCAAGTGCTTTTTGTTTTTGACAATAATGGGCAAATGCTAGCCATGCAAACGCCCAGTGCATTACAGGACAAGAATTTCAAGTCACTGCTGGAATACTGTATTGTTACAGGCGTGGATGCCAGCGATTTACTTATGCTGAATCTAAACAATTTAGACGCACTCGTCGAAAAACTAACGGAGAGTTTTACAAGACAACCAGCGTTTGCACGTCATTTTTACTACTCGAATTTTCTTGCACTCAAAAGTAACATTTGCCGTATTCAATCGAAACAACAGGACTTCGATAACCTTATTATACTTCACTCGATCTCCATTACATTCAAGAGTCTTTTGCGTCCATCGGATCTCAGCTCACAGGATAAAGGACCAGCGGATAACTTGGCGATAATACTGTCCGAACCTATGACGGATGTGGATACAGTACTTCTGAATTTAGACGCCAAGGACTTTACCGTAGAACCACACACACTGCAAAGTTTGCAGCAATTAATTCAGTGGGTCGCTGATCTGGCACTCAACATGCTCAACAAATTGCCCGAAGCCAAAATGAATAAGCGACAAGGGGGCTACGACATTAGTCGTGATGTTGTGGCCATCGGCAGCATCCGAGAACTGCTAGTGATGATACGCATCTGGGGTTTGCTTAATCCACACTGTTTGCCGATCTACACAAAATCAATGGACAACATCGATGTACTGTCCATACTATTTCGGCTGCTAACGCGTTTGGCTCAGAACACGTTGGAGCCTGATGAAATGCTTCTTGATGAATGCAGTCTACTTTCCAAGCAAGTATTGATTCCGCCTCGGCAGGTACGCACTCCCACTACGCTTCTCAGCTCCGTGCTGGTCACCAACAAACCCACGATGATGATGTTCGCTACACAGGTTGAGCCACCTGCGCTCCATGATGTTCAGATGGAGGATGTTGTGTTTGCCAGCGGAACGCGAGATGGCGTTAGCAATATGCACTTAGGATCTAAGGCACATCCAATAACCTGTGCGCGTTGCGGATTTGTCAACAGCGTCAACAAAGTGCCAAAAACCTCTGCAATGAAAGCATGGTGCAACAAATGGCTGTACTGTCATTGTGGCGGTTATTGGAAGCTTACTAATTAGTAGTATTCGAATTTTGTGGATCGCTTATTTTTTTTATTAAACTTCATAAGTTTTAAATGAAAATATGAAAACTGTTTTTTGTTTTTTAAATATTGAGATATGGCAACACTGTTTACCTGGTAATCAGCTGTTTATTGCGGAACAGAATTTCGCAAGTTGTTTATTTTTGTCGCATAATTTTATAATTGTGCAATGAATCCACCCCAACAAATGGATGATTTAGAAAAGCCGCAACACCAACATCCTCTGGCACACTACCAATTCACAGCAGAGGAATTGAAGGTGCTGGCAGAATGCAACTCAGAATCGTTTTTTCAGCGCTCATTGCCGCTCGGGACAGGTCTGGGGTTGGCTGCTTATTTCGGTGTTAAAAATGGATTTCTACAGCCGAGTGGTAAATATGGCGCCGTGCCTAAGGTCGTTGTTGGAGTTATCGTTGGCTACTTTGTCGGCAAGTTCAGCTACCAACAGAAATGTGCTGAGAAAATAATGCGATTGCCAAATTCCCAGTTGGGTGAAATTCTCCGCCAACGCCGATTGGGAGGCGGCGGCATAATTAGCTTGCCGGATCAGAGTTTGAGCAGAGCACTAACGCTGGCTCCCTTCACGCCAAGCCAAGCCGACATCTATACAGATGAAGGTATGAAGCCCTCACGTGGTAGCGCTTTGAATTTAGATGCGGAGAGTCGGCCATCGATTTCGGGATTGGACGACATGTATAGGCCGTCTTTGGATAGTGAGTTGAAGTACTACTTGGTCTGTTTTTAATATTTACGAAAAAAAATTATGCTTTTCAGCACCGTCTTCAGTGTTGGAGCAAGAGTTACCAATAGAACCGGCCAGGCCAGGGACAACCTATGAAGATTTGCGCAAGAAGAATCGTGAGGAACACAAAAAGCGTTTACAAAACCCGTATTCAAGTCCCTTGCCACCAGAGGCACCCGTTGTTATGCGACAGCAAGAGTCTTTAAAATCTAGTCGTCGAAGTTTCGATTGGGAGTCAGAACCCATACAGCTAGACGGTTCGAAGAATAAATATGGCGATTCGTGGTCTGACTAAATTTTTGTTATAACAGTTTTGAATATCATTTATTTACGTTGAACGTTCAGATAAATGCATAAAATATAATGTTTAAAAATGTGATGCATCATTGTTACTGGTTACTATATTATGTAAGCACTCTTAGAGTTGGCCGACCTCATACAGATATGCACCGAGCAGTTTTGTCTGAAAGAAAAAAAAAAAACAATAAAATATCATGCCAGCTTTCTTATCTTGTGTAGGAGAATTAAACTTACGCCCTCGATGTAGTTGTAAACATCAACCTTCTCATTCTGAGAATGAGCACCGTCATCGCAAGCACCGACTGGAACGAGGATAACGTTTTTGCCAGTTGCTTCTTGCAGCGTAAGAGTAACGGGAATGGATCCACCCTCGCGTGTCATATCAGGTTCAACTTTAAAAACATGCTTGACTGCTCGCTTAGCTGCTTCATAATGCGGATGATTGGGATCTTCAGTCCATGGCTTGCCATCCGAATGGAGAATTATACGCATTTTGTTCGGTGATCCACGATCTGCCCACTTTTCGTTCAAATACTTCTTGACGCACTCAGTAATGTGCGCAGGATCCTGGTTAGGTACCAAGCGAATAGAAAACTTGCCGGTAACTTTTTTGGGGATAACTGTTTTTGCACCAGGCTCATAAAACGCACCCTCTATACCATGCACAGAGAGACTGGGATAACGCCATCTGGCCATCAGAAGTCTGGTCTTATCCTCTTTGTGTGGTAGACGCGCAGCGCCAATTTCTTCCCTACGATGTGAACAAAATTTTATTTAGTGTTTAATTTACGATGCTGTGGTACTGCTATTAGCGATACCGGAAGATTAGCTCACTTGTAATCGGCCACTTCAAAATCGATATTTTCATAGATTTGATTTTCGTTTTGCAATTGCGGCGCGACCTAAAAGTGAAAGATAACATATATTGAAGCGAGCGATTGGAATTCATTGGCAACAATATACTACTTACATCACGCTCCACACCGGGAATAAGTATTTTGGTGTCTTTGTCGACCAGTGTGTTTAGCAAATAAACCAGATCGGGCATTGCCTCGTGCACGGTACCACCATAGACACCGCTATGCAAATCTTTAACGGCGCATTCAACCTCCACACTGTAGTAGACCAGACCGCGTAGGCCATATGTAAGGCAGGGCCTCTTTTTGCCAAGCCAGTAGTTATCGGATATGCATACATAATCCACATCGGCAAGGAAGTCATCCTTTCGCGCCATTAACAGATCGTCAAGACCTTCACTACCGCTCTCCTCCATACCTTCGAGAACAAATTTTACGTTCACAGGGAGCTTGATATCCAACTTCTGGTAAGCTTCGATTGCATGTACCCAACACAACACTGGTCCCTTGTCATCGGAAGCACCTCGTCCAAATAATTTGCCATCAATTTCGGTCAAGACAAAGGGTTCGGTATTCCAACCATCTTCCTTTAGCGCAGGCTGTACGTCCAAGTGACCATAGACGAGAACAGTTTTCTTGCTCGGATCCTGGGAAAAAAAATATAACATGGCAAAAAAATTATCATCTGCGCTTTAAGTTTTTGCACTTTACACTAATTATTTGTTGGACATATGCAAGTGTTATTTATTTTTTTTTTTTTTTTTGTAATGAACTGCTAATTTTCAACCTACCTTACCAAGTGTGCCTAGCAGCACCTTGGGCAGTGGCAGCTTTCTACCATCGTGCAGTGTTTGAGTTCCTAGATCAGCCAATTCAATCTCGGTACCAAGAGCTTTCAGCTTATCAGCAGTCCATGAAACCATGCGATCAATCTCCGGTCGTTTATCTGGCCAAGCGGACACAGACTGAATAGCAACAGCGGTGCTTAATGTCTCAACATAATTGGCTTTCTTTTCATCGATAAAGCTGAATGGAGGCAACCGAATAACATAAATGGAATAAAGCATATCAGAAAAATTGTGGTTAGTGTGGCTAGATATGGATATAGTAATAGGAAAATATGTGTGGCTACGCTAATTAAAGTTATTTGCATATCAGTTCAAATCAATGCATGAATTTTTAATAAATATAAAAATAAAATATAATTAATTTTGTTACTGATGCATTCATCAAATAAAGAAATCTTATTATACGATATATAAATTCCGTTTGAAAAATTAATAAGAGTAAAGAATTGTGTTTTTATAAGTAAGTTTTTTATTGTAAATGTACTAAAACGAAAAAAATATATTTTAGGATTTTTTGACTAACTATACTGCAACCATTTAAAAAAAAGATCATATTTCAAATGTAATACACCCACGCTTTTATTGTAGTCACATGTGTATGCATACCAACGAAAGTGTTAATATTATTTATTTTCGTTTTAGAACATTTCAATGAATCCATATTTCATATAAATTGATTACATTTACGATGTGGTTTCTAGAGATAGCGCGAGTGTTTTTTTGTGGTTCAATGGACTCTACTTGAGCACGACGGATTCGTCCGTCGAAATAAAATTGTGGGCTTGTTTCGTACGTGCTCGGGCCGGACCTCAAAAACACAGAAATCGGAGGCACGAAATCCAAGTAGACATTGATTCTATATTATTGACTATATTTTTTTACTAAAACTGGAAACCAGGCGGTAGTTTTAATTTTGGCCTAATCCTAAAAGTGGGATATATGTGATATATGTTCAGTACATGATCGTAAAAAGTCTTCATACCCGATTTCAAATCATTATATTACAATCTGAGGGACAAGTTTTGATTCATACAGACGGGGACAGACATCGAGCTGATCAAGAGTATAAAAAGTTTATGGGGTCTTCGATGTTTGCTTTAATGCGTTAGAAACTCCGTCACTGTAGCTTATATTATATATAAGCTTATATTATATATATCTTATATTATATATAAATATTATACGCTGTGTCTCATATGCCAAAATAGATCAAGCAGTTTAGGGTACAGTAATAGTTATAAAAATTTTATACCCTAAAGCACTCCTATAATAAAAACGAATATAACGATACATCATACGTTGAAATCCATCAAGCCGTTTAGCCATACATACAAACATTCAAATAACAAAATCTTCCTTGACTTTAAGTTTTGAAAAAAGACTTAACTGCTTAAACTATAGTGCTATAGACTTGTATAATCTTATTTAATAGACGGTTTCCAAATACTAAATAAAATATCGAATTTTAGGAGGAACGAGTTATATTTTTGGTTATTTTCAAAGTTTCATTTGTTACTTTCAGCCCCTCTTTGCGCCGTCAGTGTATTGCATTTGCAAAGATACAACAAACATGTTCTCCATATTAATTTGAAAGATAATAATTTAAGTACAGCTATACAGAAACAATTTTACGCTTCACATTAGTTTTTTTCATTATATATATGCAAACATTTAAAATAAAATTTATTTTTCATATTAAAATATTTTTGAAATTAAAAACCTTGTGTTTTTTATGAGTAATCAAAAGAAAGGATCGACTTTTCTATTTCAATACTCGGAAACTGCTATGGGTAACTTTGGATGCGGATAAAATTTTTTAAACTCTTCAAACTATTCCCGAATAAATACAAGTACATACATAAATGTAAATTTGAATAACATCACCTAGGTATGAAAATGTAATTTTTTTTTTTTTAATTCAATATACTTTGAAAACCAATAATATTGATAGGAAATTCCTTTCCTGCCATAGAATTAAAAAATAATTCTTCACTTTGATAGTACCTTGAAAACTTTGTTTTAAAAAATAGGCATACGCCTTATGTACATGTAATATATACTATATGCAATACGTAATATCCTTAAAATGTTTGAATTCGTTACAAAGCACTCCTCAAATTACTTATACTTTTTTTTTTATAAAATATGTGAGAAGGGTATGAAAATAGTATAGCCATTGTTCAAGCAACCAGCTTATTGCGAGTCTTTCGCAGATGATATCGCTTTTGGGTGCTGCGGTTTGCTGTCGTTTGTTATCAAGGCAATAAACTCATAAACAAGTACTTGATAAGCAGTCTCTGATATTAGCAACAGATAGGCCGGTAACACGAAAGCAAAGTGGGCGGATAATCTCATAAACTAACCTGAACAATTTTTGCAGATCACTGGGTACTTCGGCCATTCTTGCTTCTGTGAAAGGCACGGGTGGCAAATATTTAAATTAAACAACAGAACCGATGTTAACTGAGCAAAGGAAATACTTCGTCTGATTTGTAAAAAAAAAAAAAATGAAAGCAGCGCATTTGCGCTTAAACAGCTCCAACGTTTTGCTCACACTCTAGCTTCGCACTGCTCCTTCCACATGTGAAAGATGTCGGCGCAAATTCATTTGTACAGACGTTCTATTTATTGTGAGTGCGAGCTGGTCTAATATATTGCACAAGATAAAGATGTTATAATAAACCATTCACAATATTTTGGTGAAACCGGTCATCAGTGGTCATCTGCTCGTCGCATTTTATGCAATTATAAAATAATTCTTAACTAGCAAACAAAGCAGTGCAGTGGCGTAGATAGGATGAAATCAGGAAAATAATTGCATCTATGGGCGTTAATGTTCCCCATTAGCGTAGTAATTCAAATTTTTTTGTCAATAATTTAATATCAAAGTTTTTATTGATACCCTATCCTAAATATCCAAAAGTATACTAGGTTTGCGCAAATGTGTGTAACAAGCAGAAGAAGGTGTCCATCCGTATGAGGTGACCAGGCCAGTGCAGGCGCTGGAATTTTGCGCGCTGAACTATGTCAATGTCATCTACAGCTCCTGGTTCTTACGGGTCCTAAACTCGACGCCAACTCTAATGGGACCATGGAATGATGTCAATGTCAGTATCGCGAGTAGCATCATCAATGTCGCGAGTAGCATCACTTCATTATGGAAGATCGTTCCCGACCGTTCTACGTATGTGCATTGACGTATGATGTACTCCATCAAGAGATTAAAAAAGTCGTACGATAAAGCATCACCCTGGCTGAAACATCTATTGGTATCAAAGGATTCGGAGTAGTTTTTTCCCACTCTGACAACGCTTTGGCTGTGTGTCACCATGCAAAGACGAAAGATCTTTGCTGATATACCAAGTTCAGATAGGGCGTTGAAGAACTTCTTTCTGAACGGCATGTTGAAAGCGGCCTTATAATCGACAAATAGGTGGTGTGTGTCTTTCTTGTACTCAAGGGGGTTTCCCTTGATTTGCCGAAGAGTGTAAATTTGGCCATTGGTCGACCTCTTTGGTTTGAAACCACACTGATGAATGGCGTATCAGTGCATCCGTGTATGGCGAGAATTTTGTATCTAATTGAAAGAAGACTTAATCCACGGTAGTTCGCGCAAACAGCGGGGGTCTCCTTTCTTGAAGATAGGACAAAGAACACTGAGATGCCAATCGTTGTACATCCATTCATCGGACCATATTTTGCATAAGAATTGCGTCTGAAAAAGCGTTTCCCTCTCCGTTTCTCCCGATATCACTCTCTAACAGCTCGTGTTGCTCCCGACTGCAGAGTTCTTCTGTAAGCGGCGTCTTTCTCTGCAGTAGCTTGGCGACACTCGTCATATCAAGGGATCGTCATAGCCAAGGCATTAAATATACCTTCAGGGTGGCAAAAGTTTTCATGCAAAACATATTTGGCGCTTTTGTAGTCGCTTTTATTCAAACGCGTCTGACCTTATAACTTAAAATACCAAAATTCAAGTTAAATAATGTATGAAAACAAAATAAATACCGTTTGCATGACTTGTCTATATCTTTATCGCTCATATTTTTCAGGCGACATCCTAGTTTTTAATGTCACGACTGTTATTAAGCCTATAACCGTATCGCCGAGTTCGGCGAGCCAATAAATTTATCAGAAATTCTTTGCAAAGACACCTGCCAACTTGATCGATAAAAAACCAAAGCTAAATGAAAACAAATAGAATTGAAATTTTACATTAAAATTTTAAATGCAAACGTGCACATTATATACATAGATTGGCTCGTATTTTTCTACAGCGGCGGAGCTCACTGTCATCCAATTTTTTTTTCATAATTTATAGATTTTATGCGTTTACATTTGGGCAAATGCTTGGACTGTCCACCTCTTCAGCATTTTGTAGCCAGATAAATAAGACAAAATTAACCGATATCAGACGAATTTTTTAATTAATAGACAAAAAATCTATAAATTTTTGAACGATAACAGAAAAAAATCGAAATACTCCAGGGCTACTCAAAATGGATTTATTACAATTGTGAAGTCGTGACATGCACTTGCATTTACAAGTCGTGGGAACGGCCCTTATACTTTTTATGCATTTGCATTTGTGCAAATGAATGGACTGTCCACCTCTTCAGCGTTTTGCAGATCACCGATAAATATGTCAAAAGTAACCGATTTTTAACGTAACACAAAAGTGTCTGATTTTCAACGATAACAGACAAAAAATCGAGTTATACTGCGGGACTACTCGAAATCGCTTTATTACAATTGTGAAGTCGTGAAATACACTACTGAATATTATTCCCCCAATAGCATATCTTGGAAATGAATTTCTAAGTCGTGAAAATGGTCCTAAAAGAATTATAATTGAAAGAGCGCAAATTTGGAGATTTTAATCGGTTCACTCAAGTTTAGCGATATCGAAATTATTTCGATAATTTTTGTTATCGAAATCATTTCGATTATTTAAAAAAAAACAGTGTGAGCGGATTAAAAAATAATTGGGATTTTTAACAACAAAATTTATAATACTAAAAAAGCGTACGGTGAAGTCATTTGTTGCTAAATTTTTTCGTTCAAATGATATCAAGTAAATTAAATTTTTCAAAAATATAAACGCTAAAGCGGTACATACAACGAATAATGAAACAAAGCTGAATTTTGCTAAACTGCAAGTCTCAAAATATATCTATTTGCTGTTTCTGTTTCTCTACCAGAGGTGTGTTGCAGCCGCTGCTATTGTTTATTTATTTGTGTGCGCTTTTAAAGGCGCGTAGCTGTGTGTGTGTGTTTGTGTGTGTGTGTCTGTATGAGTACTGTTTAATTAACAAATTGTTTAATTTGAATATCAATCTGTGCTTACGCGTCACAATAAAACTCCAAGGACTTGACTTTCAAGCGCTTTAAATGTGTACCTTGGAGTTTCCCTTCCACGCTAACATTATAATAAATTTTGTGTACTAAAATAGAAACATATTGCGTGTGGCTTTCCATTGCATCGAAATGAGTCGCCGCCGATTGTCTTCGTCATGTTTTTCTTGTTTCTTCTCTTCCGCTTGCCTTTTTATATATTTTTTT
Organism: Leucophenga montana; assembly: GCA_035044765.1. Lineage (NCBI taxonomy): Eukaryota > Metazoa > Arthropoda > Insecta > Diptera > Drosophilidae > Leucophenga > Leucophenga montana. The sequence continues at coordinate 255,722 of JAWNNQ010000346.1, read as the reverse complement.
TTTATATTCTCTTTATTTTAGTCTCGTAACTTCTTTCACAGTGCACATTTCTGAAGCGGATTATAAATAGTCGAAGTTGTTGTTGTGGTGCTGCTGTCAGTTCACCGCTCCCTTCTTGTGTTGGGCTATAATTCTTTGGAGTTTGTTGGGTTGTTGTGAGTGGGGAGATTAAAGTGCAAATAATTAGTGCCAGTTTACGACATGTTGTCTTACATTATGTGTAGGAATTATATTTAATATACATACATATGTATGTACATACATATATATGTATAAGAAAATAAGTTCAATCGATGTGAAAAAGACAATAAGAGAGTGCCGCCTTAGTAGACCAAAAACAACAACAACAACAATCACTCCAACATTTAATAACCAAAACGAGCAGTCAAAGTAAGAAACCAGCAAAGCGGAACTCGAAATACATTCATACATATACATATATTCGACGACAGCTTAGACATCGACAACGACGTTAGTTGCTCCAAACTCTCACAAAACAGCAAATAATAAAACAACTAAAGAAAACGGTAACATTCAATCGGTAGACTGGAATTTTTCATACGCTTCACCAGACGCATAGCTTCGCCGAAGTTGGCCTTATATAACATATGTTCGATAAAACGCAAAAAAAAAATTAGGATTTCTCACCAATTAAGAAAGTTTTGTGTACAATAAAAAGTTCCGTATTTTTTTACAGGTGTAAATGTACGTACATAGTACATAGATACCCCGTTGACCAAAAATCCGCAGGTGTACGTTTTCCGGGTGTCTTGCGGAACCGAATCGGTGCGCATCGATTTGCTCGCTTTTTGGCTGCAAATTGTTTTCGGATAGCCTCGGATACGGATTTATTTCCAAAATGTTCCTATGTTTTAAAACTATTGTAATAACTAAAAATACCAAAAAATTACTCAGTCATTCAATACTAATAATTGTTTATACTAAAACTTAAATTTAAATTTGAAAATGCACAGAAAAGGATAAGAGACAAAATTTGTTTCACGCTTTGTTCGCCTAAGGATGTTCGTTTGGCTGCGTACTTTTGGTCAACTGGGTATCTTCCGTTCCAAATTAGATGACATAAAATAATTTGTTAAGAGCGTTATTTTGAGTGCTAGTTCGATAAAACCTGCGTACCAATAATCTGCTTGATATCATAAATCTTGATATATATTATGCATACAGATATGTATATCAAATCAACCAATATCAGAAATCAAATAGGTATTTATGCTAAGAAGCGAAATAAGTAACATGGATATAAGTAAATTATATTCAAGGTATGGTAACTCAATGAGTCCGATAGCTTATTTTATAATATACATTTGAAGTTCCATAACACAAATCACCATAATCCACAAAAAAGTTAAACTTATGAAAAATTCGAGTTATAGAATTGTTTATTGAACCTAGTGGATTTATCGAAAAACAATACAATTATTGAATTAGACACATTTTTATATATTCCATCTCAAGTCCTCTAGTTACAGTAAATTAGAACATTCAGAAAATATTGTTTTCATATTTTTTTTTTAAATCGTGCAAACCGTACTTGGCGGTACACCGTCTTTTACAGCCACGTCCTTTCGTCCTTGATGGACTTTCTCTTTATTTAGTTTTAATTTTTATTCAGTTCTATGAGTTTGAACAAAAATCTCTACAGAGAGGCGGTTATGTTTACGCCGACAGCGATTACTGGGATTTACCCAATTTTTCTGTTTGAGTTATGGATATATTCGATTTACAAATTCTTTGAGTTATGGAAGAAAAATGTAGAATTGTCGCTCTAAACGCTACTGCTACTATTAATCAATTTTTGCATTGCAAGGGTCGCTTCATTTAATTTTTATGCGATGCCAGTTTTTTGAGAACTAACTAATATTGAAAATATCTGAAAACGAAATCATCTCTTCGGGTTCTCAACATAAATTCTATTAGAAATAGTAGGTATAAAACACGATATAGATTTGGAGTTTATACAATTATAGATGTACACGTCTACATGCGGTATATATGTACCTTATAGGTTTGCAAGGTCTCAAATTGTATGTTACAAACCATAAACCTAAATTGTTATAAATATTTAAGTTATGTGAGAAGGGCATTAAAAACATTAAATCTTTTTGTCGTTGCTTTTGTTAATTTTTTTATATTTTTTTTATATAATATTACCCGATGTTCTTTTTGTCTGTCCGCGCTCGATGATTTTCTGCAATTTTCTTTTATACAGTTATTTTGCCGCTGTCGCCCAGTCAGACCAAAAACAGCGCCCCAGCTAGAAACAAACATGAAGCGTTCGCGATCATGACATCGTTCCATACCGTCCCGTCCACGGACTTTGTCTTAGTCTATCTGCGTTGCACTAATCGCTCGTAGCACGTCATCGACGACTACACGCTTTGCTCTCCATTTCCGCCTTCGCTCATTCGTTTCCTGTGCACAGCTTCTGTGCTATTATTCCCCTTATGCCCTGAACTCCGTTATATGCTTTGCATAGATCTACAAAACCACATTGAAACTTCGATGAAGTGGACACTAAGCATGAGCAAAATGTTTAATTTTACCAATAATAAAATACAAAAGGGCTATTTTCAATAACTTTTATTTTCTGTTAAAATCCCCGTCAATTAAGTTTAAATCATAGCTCTTTCATTATAGAAATAACAGACACAGCAGTTTTTGAACAGAAAATAGCAGTTTTCATGCTAGTGGCAATAAAACAAATATCTAGCGGACAGATAGAAGCGTTGATTAATTAAAAGAAATAATAATAAGAAAAATTTCTCAAGTTATTTGAATAGTGATCAAAATAAATATAAACAAATATTTAGACAGAACGAATACCGATCGATTTTCAAGTTAAAAATTACAAAACTGGGGAGGGGAGTGGGTTTTTTGGGGGCTACACCTAAAAATTGGTGTACCATGGTAGTTGTGACATAATTTATACTTAGAACCATAGGAAGTCTCTATACCGATTTCAGATCGATATCTTAAAAACTGTTTTGATTCATACAGACAGGGAACAGACAGAAGAACATGGCTTGTTTGATTCGTCTCGTCGACCTGATCACGAATACAGGGAGGGGTGCAACAGAAAACGATTTTACGTCAAAATCTCTAAACTTCATTCATAAAACTAAATTTTGTGAATAAAATTTGAAGATTTTGAGGAGAAAGACTTTTCAGTGCCAGGTCGACGAGACGAATCGATGTCTGCGGCACACCCTATATATACTTTATGGAGTCTCCGATGCTTATTTGAATGTGTTATACAAACTGCGTGACAAAATTTTAATACTTTTCACACAACGTTTGAAGATTATAAAAAAGGTTTCTGGGTACCCTGCCACAAAAGACATTAGGTCATTGGTCTCAATCTCCATGGTCAGATAAAGAATATATTGCTTATGGATCGTAAATTTTTCTTGCTTTTGGCATAGTGTGATTAGTTGGAGCAGAATTTTTCATTTTGAACCATTTCTTATGTCTTTGTAATATGAGGCTTTACTGTAGTTGTGCTTGTCGCTGTTTAGTTTGCAGCACAGTCAGTAGATTGTTAAGTGGGCGTACTTAACTCGGCTTCTCTTAAAAGAAAAAAAAAAAAAACAAACGCGCTTCAGTATAGCTCAGCAGAAATAACTAACATTAATTAATAATTTAATATTCATCTAGTTAATATTAACTGACTCATGAAGCGTATATAGTTTGCATTAACTTTGCTATTTGGAACATTACGAAAGAAAAAGAAATTTTTTTGTATTAGTAGATATGTACAATAACTAAATAAAATAAAATAAAATTCTTCAAATCTTATCAGCGCAAAAAATCTAATGGATCGCAGCTTGGACTCAATCGGAAGCTGTTCACTCGACGTAGACGCCGATTCATCTGATATCTCAGGTATTTTGAAGCCGCCCAAAACAAAGAATGCAACACGATATCCACTAATAATTTAGTTTTTGCTTTAATTTATTCGTTTATTTGTTTGTTTTATTTGTTTTTCCATGTATACCTACACCAACTTAGTGCCCAACCACTTGTAACCAATACATGTTGTTTCACAATTATTAGCATCTTTATGATCTATGTCGTTTATTAAATATTTTCTTTAACTCTTATAGATACCAGCGGTAGCTTAACCACACCGCTTTCCGTAAAGGACATAACGCGCGAATTTACCGCCAACATACGTGAACGCTGCACAGTACGTACGGTACAGCATAATACAACTGCTTTTCTGAATCCGACAAGTGGCCAGGTCTGTATGGTTTTAACGGAGCCAAGTCCTGGTACTCCTCTTGACGGCGTTCCTGTCATACATACGCAGCAAAACTCGTTGGGTACGACAACAACAAGAACCAACTCATCGGTGTTGACAGACGTCGATGAATCTGCCTACGACAAAAAACCGAGTTACCTGAATCTGGCGTGTTGTGTTAACGGCTACTCGAATCTGACCACATACGATTCTAAGATACGTCAGGATATAAACAAGTCACGCGAGGTATCGCCCATACGTCCGTCGACAAGCAGTTTACATTATTGCAAGAAGAACAATTCGCTGGCTGCGCCAGTGCTGTTAACAATGCCGAATGTCGGCTTGAATACGGTGCCTACAACAGCAACAGCGCCGCTGACGAAACAACCAGCGTCTGGTGTTGCTGGCAAGTATACGTTGCTGGAAGCAAACAATAACAACCACCATCAAGAGAATGACATTGTAAGCGAGCTATTAAATGGTTCGAGCGATGACCGTCGTAGTGGGAATATTTCAACAAGTTTTATACAACAGCGCGTCGAGCGTTTGTATGGTCCTGGTGCACTGGCACAGGGTTTTTACAGCCCCAAAAAGTATTCCTCACCACGTTCTAAGAAACAAATTGAGGTTGAAGGGCAACATAGCTCCACTGAGTTGTCTAGGAAATTCAAACAATTATCACCAAGCAAAGACTATAGTGAGTTTAGAAAGAAATTGGACTACAATGCAAGTACAGCGGCAATTGCTCGTAATACTAATGCGGAGCCAACGGCTTCAATCAGCGATGGCTTGGTGAGTAACGGTGGTGATGTTGAATTGCCAGTTTTCCGACATTTAAGTCAGGAATTTCGAGCACAGCTGCCGACCGTGTCACCAAAGAGGAACGCAACACGTGTCTCGCCTACAAAAGAACTGCATGCTCTCAACGGCAATGGACATGATGCCGCTGCCAAAGAGGCCGATGTTGTCGATCATAAAGCAACTGTGGTGCCAGCAATAATCGCCGATAAATATGCGACGACGACAATAAAGTTACTGAGCAATGGGCCGGAATCAGAAATGATTGCTTCTATTGCACAGTGCAACGTAGTCAGCGATAGGCCAATCAAGGATGGAAATCATTTTCTGATTGTGCTTAAGGGCGAACAGGCACGTCTGCTGGCGCTGGCGGCCGTCGCTGAGAAGTACATCGATGCGTTGTCGGTATGTATTTTATTACTAAGTAGCGTAAACATATGAAATAATGGTAAAAATATGAAATAATTTTTAATATATGTATTATATATCTGGAATGTACACACAATATTTCATAACTTCTTTGTCCAACAGACTTAATAAATTAAAGGGCTTTCTTAAAGCAGATCCCAATCCAAAAGTTAGTACCACTATGCGGATATATAATCTCGAATAAAACTACGAAACAATAGTTTAACGCAATAAAAATAGTCAAACATAAAATCTCTTATCCATTTGCAACGATTCTCTCTACTCATTACAAGCCATAGCAAATTTTCTGAGTACTCATCGAGTATTAAAAATTTTGTTGGGCTCCAATTCACATAGCACCCTCATACACAAGCCTGCTCCAGTTTTCACTTAACGAATTCAGTTTAACAGTTCTTTCGGTAAATCTTTATAAAAATGAAAATACAGGTATACAAAAAATTATAGATAGCTAGTCGGTGACGCCCTATGATGACCATGAAAAATGGTTTTAATTGTTTTACACCGCCGAATACTCCTTAGATTTAATTGGATTCAGCTTGGATCGCTCCAACACTACAGCCAATATCTATATCTTCTGCAATGAGAATTGACCATTTTCTTTCCTCATAACATATAATCTAAGTAAACTTAACTTCACACAAAGTCATTAAAGTTTAGGCTTTACGTGTCCGTAAAATATTCTTAGTTTATTTTTACTTTCTACTTAAGCTGTTTAGAAATAAATAAATTATCTGTTATATTATAGAATAATCCCGAAATAACCGAAGACACATTCGGTCTGCTACGTTCGGCTTCAGGCAAAGCACGTTTGTTGGTAACACAGAAAATGAAGCAGTTCGAAGGTTTGAGCTCTATTCGAAATTTTCTTTTCTGGTTTTGTTGATTTGTTTAATTTGTCTTACAGGTCTATGCCACAACAATCTAAATCGTTCGCCGGAGGATAAATTCCCTACAACCATAGATGATTTGCAGGGCTTCTGGGACATGGTCAACTTGCAAGTCGAGCATGTCGATTCGATATTTGCAGATATAGAGAAACTAAAAAGCAATAGCTGGAAGGTAGAAAAACTATCCGAAATATGCATGTACGCTATTTATGTACTGATTTAAGTAAATTTTACATTTTAGCGCATAAATGAGCCCACACCTGTAGGTACAACATTGAAATCTCAAAAAACTCCTAAGACTGGCAATGTTAAACCGAAGGCGACGAGTGCAGCAAGTTTAAATAGCTCAAAGTCTGATGCTGCCAAGTCTGCAGCTGCTCTCAAACGGGAGGCACAACGCAAGCAGCTGATGGAAATGAAGCGGAAGCATCGCGAAGCCATGACTTCAGCGAATTCCGCTTCCGGCAAAACAAATATTGAAGAAGGAACCTCAACCGGGGATTCATTGATGAGTGATAAACTGATAATTGCCGTGGAGAAAAGCAGCTGAATAGTAGCCAACTTAGATAAAGGTTACTAGCATCATAACACTTTAATATCCTAATTCCCTCCTCTCACCTGCCACTCTGTGTCTGTTTGTCTCTCTAATATGTTATAATTTATGTACGCATATTCCTAGTTGAATCAATATATCCTTAACTAGTCCTAACTGAAAAAAAAAAAACTAAAAACGCGGAAACGGAAGCTTCAAATAAAGACAAAAAATTACATGCCCAAAAATGTGGTTCAAATACCTAAATACTTAGATGCACACGCACATATGTGTAGATGCAATGCTACAAGCAGCAGATGGGCGCACAAAATTATTACATATACCGAAATTTACTATTTAGATTGGATGCATATCGCGCCAAAAAACTTTGTGAACAATAATCGATTTGATCTGCTATAAGATTAGATTAATTAATTCAGAAACTGCCGCAGAAGCAATAGTAGCACTGTTATATCGATTCATATGTTTGTAATAATGCCTTACGTCTGCGTGTTTTTTGATTGTATGTTATATTTTTTAAAATCAAATAGCGTTCTAATAATTCGACTTTTAGTTTGAATAATTGTAAATTAACACTCATTCACATGCCGAAAGTGCAGAAATTTAAAAGACATTGTTTGTAGTAGATATTTAAGTAAAAAAAAAAAAATGGAAAAAAAAACCAATTAAATTGTTATATTTTTTTGGTTTTATTAAACAAAATTTTGATATTAATATTTATAAGCAACGGAATTTGTCAATGGCTTCGAACATGTATGAAATTTATAATTTTGTAGCTTAAGCCGAAAATCAAACGGAAGAAATCGAAGAAAGATCAATACGCTCTCAATTAATTTATAACATTTTTGTAATAAGAAATTATTTTTCACTAATTAAAGCAATTTTATTTAAAATAACAAAAAAAAAATGCATATGTTTTCGTTTCTATCTGCAACAATAAAAATGGAGTAAGATTCAGTTCATGGTGGAACAAATGTAATGAATACAAATGCAACTTTTTCAATGTCTGCAATATACATATTTGTTTTTAAAGCCGTCGTTTTGGATAGAGTTAGGTCCAGCATTCGCAAAAAGCACCAATTTAATTCAAATGGGACGATCGTGACGTGATCTGCGCTTGGCATAACCATATATGTGTCACGCCCCCATATAGTGGTTAACATACACCGAACTTCATTTCCCCGAGAAACTTTGAGATAGAATGATGAAAATTGGTGAGTTTATGCGCTGTCTGTATGAAGGTTAATGTGATTGAATGATCTTAGAAAGGCATAAAATAATTTAACTAATAGTTTTATTTTCAAGGTCAATATCTCGAAAATGTAGGCCAATATATATAATTTAATATTTCCTCGTTGTTTGAAGTACATTTTCCGAATAAAGACACAAACACACTGTTACTTTGAGCGCGATATATTTGGTTCCGGTGGAACAAATTGTATGAAGTTTAGCCTAGCCTTGAAGTAAGAATAAGCAAAAAACTTTCGAACGCACTAGGCCGCATGTAGGTAACGACACTAGAATAGGCTTGTAATAATATCGATAATTCGATATTTTTATATCCGCTATGGCAGGGTTACAGGGTATATTAAGTTTTTGCAAATTTAAGTAACGTCAAGAAAGGCGTTTCTTTTTGATTTCATATACATATTTGCACAAACCTAACATACCCTGTTATGCTATGGAAACTTTACTTGAAAATAACTAAGCAAAAAAAAAAAAAACAAAGAATGTGACATGTACTCCTTTTAAGTCAAATTAATGGAATCACAACTACCAGAAAATGTAAAAACATTTACTAAAACCATCAACATAGAGCCGAATGAAGACTTTCAAAGCAACAAGAAATCTAAACAATTTAAGGACAGTGCAAAGCTTGTACAAACAATGATTTCAATTGGATGATCCGGCTACAATAAATTAAACGCTATTTGCTACGCTATCATTCATTGTTTCAATAAACTGTTAGACGGATTACACTAGGTTATTATACCGAGTTTTATTAAATAAGACACTACAATCAGTCGATTTTCCATGCCTTCAAAATAAAATTTGTGAAAGTTCGGCCACATATTTGAGTAAAAAAAACTTGAACTATGAAATCCTACTAATATTACAAACGCGAAAGTTTGTATGGATCTGTGAATGTTGGATGTTTGTTACTCTTTCACGCAAAAACTACTGAATAGATTTTAATGAAACTTTACAATAATAAAGCTCATATATCAGAATAACTCATAGGCTATAATTTATGAAGATTAAATTAACGCATTTATTTAATTAATTTAAACAAACACAGCTCAAACATTTTAACAACGTCTGCTGCTTTGAGTAGACGATTAAAAGCTGATAGCTACAAAATCGTCTAGCGATCATATGTTTGCCTTCAATGGTCATGTGTGCGGGATGATATTAGAAAGGCAGAGAATGAAAGAAGACCGTTGGCTTTTCGAAAGTTTAAATTTTAATTAATCAAATTTTTGTTAATAGAATTTGGGTTTTAATTAAATTCAAAAATAAGCATTTGTGTTTAAAAACGTATGCATGTATATGCCGCTTATCTGAAAATAAGTTCCAAAAATTGTTCTATAATGTATACATATGAGAATAGGTTGTTAAGTATTTTTCAGCCTCCTACTGGCTGTATCAGGTATCAGGTATCTTCTCAACTATATTATACCTTATACTCGTACACGCCATATATATGTTTTTGCAGTAGGCCTTGATTTGCAGTCAAATTTTGCGTACTACAAACTCTATTACAAAGTAGGCTGAGGATTTTATGGCAAATTAAAACGGTAAAACGATTGCGAAATTTATGTAACGTCAAAAAATGGGAGAGGACAGGTTTGTATAGGCCCTAATAGTGCGGTTGGCATGTTCACACTTTATCTAAAGAGAGACTCTAAATGTAGAAAGACTCTTAGTCTTTGAGATGTCAACGTTCACACAGACGGACATGTCTATATCGTGTATATATATATATACTTTGTGCAATTTGCCACACCTCTTTTCGAGAGAGGTTTTTAATATTTCTATTAATGGTATTATCGGTTTTTCAGACAGTTTCTATCGCATTAAAGGAGGCATCGTGCATCCCATAAAGTGTACATATTCATGATAAGCCCGTCGAGACGAGTCAATCTAACCATGCCTGTCAGTCCGTCCATCCGACCGTCCGATTATTTTCACAAATTTTTATTTTAATGATTAATTTTTTAGGTCTTAAGTTTATACAGTATTCATATCGATATGCCACGACCACTTTTTGAGTGCTTTTGTACGAAAACCTTCTTCTTTCCCATTATTATACCCTGCACAAAAAATATTTATAACAGGCTATATTGGGTTTGTTGAGCTATTAAAATGTATGTAACATAGCGAGGGAAGCATCGGAGACCATAAAGTAGAGATATCCATGATCAACGTGAAAAGACGAGTCGAAATAGACATATCCGTCCGCCTACGCCTATATGTTCTCCGTCTAGAGAAGACTTAGGCAAACTAAACACACGGAATAGACTGTCTAGATACCGCACTGCTACAAGAGTAAGTTGAAATTTCATAACTCGCAAAAAATTAAAAAGTTAAAAAATTTGTCGAAATATTTATTATAATTGGTTTGCCCCAAAAATGTATTAGCTTATCAACGCCTACTACAATAAAAATATGGCGTGTATAGGGTAAAATATAGTCGAGCACTTCGACTGTAGAACTTTCTTGTTTTTTTTTTTTAGATTCTTTTTGTGTACAAAATAACACTCATCAACCTCAAATAGTTACTGAAATGACGAATTTGGATTTTCTTATTTAAAGAAGAAGTATCACCGCCCACTTTTCGAGTGGACTGTATTCCTTTTGTATGTACCAAATCTCATCAAGTTGCCTCAAAAATCTGAGATACGACAAATTTTAAAAATTAATTTTTCTGGATTAGAGTATGATATGCGGCATGGTATTTCGAATTCATGAATTTACGATTGTGTGTGTGTGGGGGGGGGGAGAAGTAGAAAGTTATTGATTGTCATTTCCTTGGGAATTACCACAAACGATTCTTTTGCAAACGGCCCAAGCAGCTTATAAACATCCGTTACAAAACGTATCCCTGGGTTAGCCACGGAACATCCGTGCTTTAGGTTTTAAGCCCGGAGTTTCTTTCTGCAAGGACTATAATGGAAGTCTGGTTATAGATGCACTGACACTATGGATAAGTCACTTTTTTAACCTACTTCGCAATGAAGAGAACAATACTGCTGATATAGAAGCATTTCTAGAACCACCAATTGATGATTGCTTTCTTCTAGAGCCACCGGATTATAATAAGGTCGACTCAGCCATTACAAAGCTGAAGCAACGGCAGGTTCCGATGAAGTGCTACCTGAGTTATTCAAGACCGGTCGCGAAGAATTGGTAAGGCGTATGTACAAATTCTCATTCAAAATATGGATCACTGAATACATGTCGAATGGTTGGAATCTCAGTGTTCTTTGTCCTATCTTCAAAAAAGGAGATCCCGCTGTCTGCGCGAACTGTCGTGGAATAAGTCTCCTTTTAATTGGATATAAAATCCCGCTCACTGTATACACGGCTGGATCCATACACGAATGCTCTATTAAGCCAGTTCAATTTGGTTTCAGACCAAAGAAGTCGACCAGTGAAATTTACACTCTACGGTAAATCCAGGGAAACCCCCGAGAATACAACAAGACACACACCACCTATTTGTCCATTATAAGGCAGCTTTCGACACGCCAATAAGAACGAAGTTGTTCAACTCGCTATCTGAACTTGGTATTGAGTATGGAGAATTGCAACTTCAATGTTGTAGAAAACTTTGTCTACCTGGCAACAGAAATAATCAGCAACAACGTCAGCCTGGATATCACTTTTGCTATCCGCTGCTAATTTTACCTCAGCAAACTAATAGAAAGTAGAGTCTTCTCTCAATGTACGAAGATAAAAATCAATTAGACCCTGATAGTCCCGGTTCTGATGTATGGTGCAGAAGCGTAGACCCTGAGTGCATCGAAAACAAGGACTTTGGGAGTTTGATAGAGAAAGATTCTTGTATGATTTTGGCTTTTATACTATTCACACAGTGTTTGAATAGTATTACCAGTTTGTCTTAAAGTTTATAACGCATTAAAGGAGACATCATAGACCCCATAAAGTATATAAAGTCTTGATCTAGCTATGTCCGATGTTGTTGCGCATTTTTTGGGTACCAATTTTTATGCTATCCGTTGTAAATTGGCACCTAGATTTATTTTTATTGCAGTCAGGTAGAGTATCAATATTGACCCGCCACGCCCAGTTTATTGGGTAGCCCCTATGCAAACCCACTCCCCATTTATATTTAAAAATTTCGTGTGAATGGTGAACGTTTTTCGTTTTTTTTTTTAATTTGCTCATTGATCCAAATGACAGAATGCAAAAGCTGAAAAATATAACTGATGTTATTTATAGAGCTATGGATTTCTCTGATGCATTGTTACCCAGTATCGGCATTAAGAAAGAGAAGAAAAGAAATGTTTTCTACCAGATGACATTGTTTTTTTTTTTTGGATTTACCGCGTACTGAAGTACAACAAATAATAAAGATGGAGATATGTATATCTCTTTTGTACGATGGGTTTTTATTGAAAACATATCACGATAAGTAAAAAAAAGCGTATAAACGATTTTTCATGAAATGTATATTATTATGAAAACTTTTCATGAGTTTGTCCACATTTCATGAAATTCTCTCGTCGATGCCGCCCTGAAATTTTTATGCTATTGTGTGATAAATGTGAAATGTAGTGACACTCTGTTTACTCCAAATTTCCAAAGAAACATGTACATATTGGCTCTTTTTTGGGTTTTCACCGTTTAATAATAGTATTAAATATTTACATATTTATATTTAACAATACTTTTGCTGATATGGATTGCCACCTCGCTACACAAATCTAGTAGTTTCATAAAATGTGTTGTATAAACGAGATAACAGATTGTTTATCAGATGAAGATGATGATGACCAACATAGTTTTGGGCCGAAATCTATTAGTCTGGAAGAAAGCGATTTAAAGAATTGCCTATGTAAAATTAGAAGAACTTAAGCCGAACCAAAACGATTTTTTTTTACATTTTAATATAAGTATAGCCAGGCGCGGTCCAACGGTCCAATGGACCTAACCGGTATATTTTTTTTTAGGACTTAGGTAAGATACACAAAATTTGGTGTATCTCGCGTAATTAACAAAAAAACCAAAAATTGTACGTACAAAAACTTAAAATGGGAGCCCAGTTTGTATGGGGTTGTCCCTTAAAGTGGTGTTGGTATGTTTCCTGAAGAGGGAAATGGAGAGTCTAAACATCCATGCCGGACATGTCTACATCGACTCGTCTTCCGGGAATATACACATAAACTTTATAGGGTTATTTATTTTGGGATTTATTTATTTATTTCCTAGTCTGCACCGGTCTACATTAGCAAGAGTGCAGACTATTTCGAAGTCGTGAATACACGATAGCTTTATTCTCACTTGTTTCCTATAGTGTAGTGTAAGCGGCTGCACTGGCCTTACATTTTCAAATTCGATTATAGAAAATCTGAATATTTCTGATTACAGTTTCGTAATTAACAGCAAAAACTAAACCCATTAGTATCATTTTAATAAATTGTTTTTGTAAAGTGTTTTCAAAGGTTTGTGTTAGCTAAAATCTCAAGAGTTTATATAAAAAATTTCTATCATGAATTGAAAGAAGGATATGTAATGCAATCCTTGTCAAATCTTATACAAAAATTCTCATTCAGTTGAAAATCGTACTACGCTTAAATGTTGTAATAATTTTTATTTGGCTTCTATGGTACGACTTATTAAATAATAAACTATTTGTAAGTACAAATTTTTAAATTATTATTTTTTTTTTCATTTTATTAATTTTCATGTATTTACTGTTCTGTGACACGGATTAAATATCCATTTACCTTTTGTGGTTGTTGCAATTGCAATAATTGTTGTTGCGTAATACTATAATATTTCTGTCTATAACTAATATACAATATATATATATATATATATATATATATATATATATATATATATATATATATATATATATATATATATATATATATATATATATATATATATATATATATATATATATATATATATATATATATATATATATATATATATATATATATATATATATATATATATATATATATATATATATATATATATATATATATATATATATATATATAGATTTAGATTGTGTTTCAATAAACTAAATTCATCTCTAACTATATAATTCAAGCAATAAATAATAAAAATTAATTAATCGGTTATCAATAACACTTCAGACTTAAACATATATAGCTTATAGATTCTATTATTACCCATTTTCATATATTTATATAGATTTATTCATGTCAAAGATCATTAACAATACTCTTTTTTTGTTATTTTTTTTTTCCTTTATATTTTTAAGCAATTAATTCTAATACATATTTACAAATGAACGATCGCAAACTTTAGAGTATTTTGGTTGTCGATCTTGCTTTTTTTTATTATTGATTTCTACAAATACATTTAATGCCGGTATACATATGTAGAGAGTTTTCAAGATGTATAGTATTCGGATAAGTACCTACTATATATGTGTATCTTGTTGTGCAGCCAAGCGGGTTTTTCTTTTTGGGCTATCTATCGTAGTATGTGTGTTAGTTTCTATAGGCTTCGTCGCTTTTATTTTCGTTGGATAGTTAGTGCAACAGAGTACACTCATTGCCGATGCACAGAAAGCGTTGCGAGCGTTTAAAAAGCTGCCAAAAAAAACTTTTTTTTTTTAAGAAACCAAAAATTGAGACCTAGTTTTTTGGCTCAATGCTGTTATACTGTACGTATAAGTTACCAGTAACCGGCATCCCATTATGATTTGTCTACAAGCTTAAGCTTAAGTATTTCAGCTAAAAGTATATACGTAGCTTTGAGATTGGCGAGGTGTTGAACAGCCGTTTTCCACTCTAATCATCAAAGCCACCCAAATCCATCACTGCTGAATTGAGTGCGGCGTAAAGCGTGTTGGTTGCTGCGGCTGTCAACATTGTGCCATTGTGATGATGATTTTGGTGCGGATTGCAATTAAACTCCAGTTCGCGTTGTTCACACTGCTAGTCAAGATTATGCGGCGGCGGACTATTGGGACCGCCCATCATAAACGATGACGGACTATGCACCGAAATGCTATCCAAATCCAGTGTTCCGTCGCCTTTCTCCAGCATTCCAGTGCCGTCCTGTTTCATCATCATGCGACGCCACTTGGCGCGTGCATTTTGAAACCAAACCTACGAGGGAAGAATTGATTAGACACCAGAACGTTTCATTAAATTTTAATAACTTTGTAATAACCTGCAAAACTCTCTTTGGTAGACCGGTTTTCTGGGACAATTGCTTCAGATCCTTAGCATCCGGATTGTGATTTATAGCAAAGTAGGATTTCATGGTACGCAGCTGGTGGTGCTTGAATGAGGTGCGCATTCGCTTGGTGCGCGACGAAGCGCTCATGTGAGATCCGCGGCCAAAATCGAGATACTCCGTGTTGAGATCTATAGGATGACGTGAAAAAAGAAGCAATATAGCAAAATTTATGCCAGTTTGTGTTCATTTTTGCTTTTATGGTGGATTTTATGGAGGGCGGTTTTAGTGTAGCACTTAAATCGTGCGCTACAGAATGCTTTACTGTGCATTAAACAATTTTACCTAAAACGATTGTTGCATCGTATGAAGCTCAGCCAAGTGGCGCCATACGCCACTGTACGATGTTTATGGATATAAAACGGGCAGCAGTAAATGCATGATGTTGTTTCGCTAGATCGTGGCTGACTACCTTAACGACTATTTGTACCTGTCTGTACTCATTCGATATGATGCCCTTGCTTACCTATGTTTGCTGTGAGCGCCTCAATCTCTTTCGGCTTGCGCTTGCGTGGTCTTCCCTTTTGACGCGCCGGCTGCGGCAGACCGGTGATGACGTGAGCTGTGGGCACAAAAATGCCGGTAGGAACAATACGACTTGGGTCAGAGTGTGGACTCGAAGAGTCATTCTGCGGTGAACCAAACTGCGCTGAATACGGATAACTGGCGCTCATGCTCGATGAGGCGGTATCGCCCTCCCGTGCAATGCTGTAGTGCGTCCTAACGTTAATCAAATCAAATTATTAGAATGTTGCCCAAATCGTTCATTAAACTGAAATATATTCACTCACCTGCAATATATCAGCGCATCGATGATGCCGAACTGATCGCCCTTAGTCAGCGGTGTGTGACAGACGGTGCAGCAGAAGCAATTGACATGAAATACCAGGTTGCGCGCGCGCATAACCAATTCATTCGCGCTGATGGATGCCAGGCAACGCGAACAGCGGCGTGTTCCAAAAAAACTAAAATTAAAAACAGAAAAAAAAGCGAGAAATCCGTTTAATAAACGAACGTAAGCAAAGCTACATGATATGAAGCTCAACATGAATGGGCGCCCACTCGCTGCAATTATATCGCATGATTGCTTTAAAAAATCAATCGAATGCAAACCAAAAATTTGTCTGCGAAAGTCAAATTATACTTCGTACATCTACAGTATAATCACACTCACACAGTTAACCACTGGCATCAACTCAACAGATCAACAGGAAGCTGCTGGTTCGGTATTGTGTTACACCCGCTGGGGCATTTGATGCTGCCGCTTATTTGCTCATTCATCATTGGCAGTCTGCATACGTTCCAAACTCAAATTTAGATAATAGGGATTGGAGAACAATCAGACAATCGGCAATAGCAGACGTTCGGATAAATAGATGATAGGTTAAACTATATCATGCAAGTTCAAATGAATTTTTGATTGCATTGCTGGCTACTATTTGGTATCGTGGCCCTCAGAGAAAAGTTGCCAAAAAGTTGACAATAATTAACTTTACTTTTATAAAGAAATTTGTAACGAAAGACACAGATAAAATAAAATATTGTAGAACATTTAAATTTGTTTGAGTTCATAATGTCATTACCTTGGACAGAACTGAGGTGTAAATACGCTTTAAACGCACCTGAATACGGTTTTCACACTAGGCAACAGTTAGCAGTAGCAGTTATAAAATCTGTCACATTGATCAGTAGCACTAAGCAGAGAATATAATAGAACACCACAAAACAGTTTGGAAAACGTTTATGGCCTGGTCACACGGTCTTATATTTTCGTGTCAGATTGCTATGATAGTCGCGCGACATCGTGTGACCATGAAAAAATATATCTCGCGCGACATTTTGTGGAAATAGCTCCGTTTCTATTTCGTTTCTATTTCGTGTAGTGTGTAGAGTAGCGGACCATAATATATAACAAAAATATAGTGGCATCGAATGTACATTTTGGATGTGAACAAGTGTAATGGAGAAAAAGACCAGCACTACAACTACATATTTCTCGAAATATACTTATTGGCCATACGCACTATAAGTTCTATATGCAGAATAACAATTTTGAAAACTAAAGTTAAGTCATAAGAACAAATTTCAAACAGTTTGTCAGCACTACAAACTTACTTATATGATTATGTTCTCAGTATAGTTGTTTCCGCTTGCAAGGGTCTACTGATCTAGCTTTGCTTAATCTTCTAAAACCTCTATCTAAGAACTCATCTTCAGTAGAAAAAAAATTATATTTAAAAATTGTGCATATGTTACAGCAAAAGAGCAAAAGAAAGGAGTAGGAAATGAAACATAAAAGAAAAAAACCCACAAGACACGCGATTTCTTTGACATTAATCAAAATAATTGGCGCATTTCACTGGATATTCGCTCAACTCAACTCAGTTCAGTGCAGCTCCAGATGATGATGATGTCGACGTCGTCTTTTGGTTGGCTGCCGAAATGCAATAGACAGACAGACAGATAGACAGAGAGACAGCGACAACAATTTCATATAAATTCATCATATCGTGCGAGCAGCGCAACAGCAGCAGCAACTGAAGCAGTGAATGTCATATATTGCATGTCAACGTCCGTACCCGGTTCCCGTTCCCGACGCAAAAGATGTGAGTTCCTCATTCATGTGATGTAGGGAATTCCATTTCGTTGAAAATTATTTGGGATGTGATGCCGAGACGAGAGATCAGCACGGAACATCTTGTAGATACAAACTTAGATACATGCAACTATGCCTCCCCGATATCGTTGCGTCTTCAATTGGTGTGATAAAATAAAATCACAAGTTACTTTCTGTTCTGAACAGCAGTGAATTTGTACCTTTCGCTGTTGCTTCGTCTTGGTTTACCGACCCAACAATGACGACGACGACGAACGAGAATGCCATAAATAATATTAAACATGGACCCAGACCAGAGAGCCACCATCACATGCGAGCGCGTTTTGATCTCAGACTCGGCTGCTGCCGGTGCTCATAAAACTGTGAGCTGTCCAACTACTCCACTGCTTCCTTCTGGGTTCGTGGTACACATTTTATTTTGCTGCTTGCTTGCGTTTCCACGCCTCTCAGTAGAGGGAAAGAAAAAATGAATTATGATTATTGCCATGTAAAAGAGCAGGCGAAATGTCAAAGTGACAACTCCTAATATATGATTATGTTTTCGAGTGCTCGAAATCTGATACGGCGATGCTAAATACGCGTTACCGCTGCCGCCGCTGCGAACGTTGTCACCGGTTTAGCGCTACAGTTGCTGCCTTCCAGCTTGGCTTGTGATGTTTGTGTCGTAGCTTCTGCTGCTCTGCCGTTCTGCGGTTGACTGCTTCTTCATACTGATACTTATGCGCGCGCAGAATTCCCACACAAGGCCGTATAGTCCACATCGAAATTCAAGTTGTCTCCTTTGCAGCTCAGTGTGTCACATCAATTGTAACTACTGCTGCTGGTCGACACTGCTCGCTCGGTTGCGGTGAGCCACATCGTTCAATAGTGTCTCAGTTGCGGAGTGCATCTCTCCATTCATCCATCTATCCTTCTGTCCGTCCGTCCGATTCTGTCCAGCTGGTCCGTGGTTGCCGGATGGGTAGTCGTTTGTTCGTTCATTTGGTGCACTATGCAACAACGACAGCAAACAAAATCGTAGAGGTGGAACCTGCAATGGTGCGGAGCACACACACACACACTCAAAGACAGTCATATGACAAAGTTTCTGCTTTTGTATCTAGAGTGCACACTATCCATATCTGTTAGTGTATCGCATCGCGATTCAGCTCAGCTCAATTTGAGAGGTGTGTACGAGTAATACCCACAGATACACTATGTATTTCTATATATACATACCTATATATGTGTGTGTGTATGTCGTGTTGTGGCAAATGTATTGTCAGCGCATGTGACATTTCTACAGCTGCTGGATTTGCACTTGTTTGCTCAATTTACAGATGGAGTAAAGATGAAGCCAACAGATATATTGTCAGTGCAAGAGAGGCCTGCGGCCAAAAACTGTGAGAAGGCGTTGCTTACGTTGCACATGAAGCGTAAGCGCACATTCAAAATGGTTACATTAAAATGCGACTAAGAATGGATGAATCACTACATGTGATTTACGTACAATTACGCTCAGAGTGTTGGATTTCTCAAAATATGTAACCATTTTTATGTTCTTTATAAGTAGTGTAAATCGAATTTTAATTCTGAAACGAAGTTTCAATGTATTAAAAGTGGTATTCGAAATCCCATAAAGTTGATAAATTATATGTGCTAGCCTCATATTTTTTGATATTTTTTATGTAAAACTTAAAACAAGGCTGCCATGCCTACCTCAAATAGATTTTGTATAAAGAATAGACTTCATACAAACCAGAAGCCCACTTATAGGGTTGTCCGAAAAGTAATGTCAATAGATTAAAACGAATCCTACGATAATTTTGACATTCTAATGGCCAGCTGATGGTTTGAGTTGCTATGACGGCAGATGGCCGGCCTCCGTTAGTGTTTTTTGACCGTGCTGGAGAAAGTGTTCTGGAAGGTGGTCAGCAGAACTTAACACTACCGCATAAAGCATGCGCTAATCAAGATTTGTAAACAACGTTCCGTTGTTCAAAGCAGCCCTGACAAAATAAAAGCCTACATTCATGCCCGATTTCAGATGGATATCTTAAAAACTGAGTGACAGACGGGCATGGCTAGTTCGACTCGCCTCGTCGAGCTGATCACACTACTTGTGAATAGTATAATAATTCAAATGAAAAAAGGGCTTTGCAGGCACTATTTACTACAACGAATTTTGATCGTTAGGTCGTTCAAAACCGCAAAATGAGGATACGAGGCTAACTCTAACCGAGAATATAAAAACAAATCATTATATATAAATTATTCATTCTGAAAAATAGTGAAAAGCAAATCAAAAGTAATGCATAAGGCACCAAACAAAAAATTTAAAATGAGCATTCTACTGCAATCCGAAACAGTACTATCCAGTGTGTCTGTTAGTGTTTTTTTTTTTTGGAAAATCTCAACCCCTTAATGTTCTGCAATGAAATTATTTTAAACAGTCTTTTGCTTTGTTTTTGGCAATATTTGTGATTCAATCTATGTACATATACTCGTATATAAATACGTAAACAAATTTTGTCTCCCATTTTAAGGTGTTTAACAAAAAAAGTGCAATTTGTTATACAGTGTTTTAGGGATTAATGAGTAGATCTGCACAAAAAAATTGTGTCCAGTTTTCTAGCCTAATTTAGCTTCATGCTAGGGTAATTAAGCTTAATTTAGCTTAAGAAGGTTTAAAGTTCTCTTAAAACTTAACAACACTTATAGTTCACAAATAGTACAAATAATACAAATAATATCTGTAAGTTCTTGTGCGTTGTTTGTTTGTTATTTTTGTTTGAAAATGAAGTAGCATTTATTTGTGCACGATACGGATTTTAGTAACCACAGGAAGCATTCGGTCGGCGCCGAAATCAAATTTCGACCGATAAGCGGACCTAGTTGAAAATAATTTTAAAATTTTTTAAATTCATTCTTCCACTGTCTGTAACTGGAAAGGGTCTAAGAAGCATAATTCTATTATGAACTCTGAAGCATGCTCGAGTAGAGGTCAACATGTACTAGATTGCAGTCAAAAACTTTTATGCTGATTTACGAGATTACATAAAAGTTCTTATTGAGCTCTGAGCTAATCCAAACTTAAGTAGAATTGTCATTTTTACTGCAGACAGCGGCCAAAGCTGATATGAAGCATGGATCGTGGTTAAGTGGCGTTGTTTGCTACGACTCAATTCGGTCGCATATTTGTTTACAGCACTCGAACACTCAGGGCCACTTCAGATGCTTCGATGCAATTCGAAGCGAAACTGACTGCAGTTCAGTGTCCGCTTGCGATGTACATGATGATGACATTGATGGGAATATGATGATGAAAACATGCCAAAGCGCACAGCAGTCGCAGTTTGGCAGGCGGAACGACGCAACAAGAACCAAGGAGAGGAGGTTTTATAGGCGGACAACTGGACGGACCGACAGACGGCGAGCATCCATAAATGTCGTGTGGCGTGTCGCTGGCTTTGGGTTTCCGTGTACGGTTCAACTCGACTCGACTCAACTGAATGCGGTTCAGTTCGATTTAGTTTGGCTTTATGGCTATACGTGTAACGTGAGAGCGTTTGTAACATTGCAGCGCAACGACCCTGCGGAAGGGCTTTCAGTCGCAGCGGCTACGTCAACGTCAGCGTCAGCGGCGCTTGAGTTAAAGTATCACGCTGTGCAGGTTCTTCCGATTACACGGCGAGTGTTAACGTACTATTTGTACATATATTTTACTTTTGTTTGGTTTGGTTTTGTTTCCTGAGAGCGCGTTAAACAGAGATCGAACCAATCTCAACGAGTGAGTGTGCACCACCCCATTTGCGAATTCCCTTACCAATACTCCGGTTTACCCTCGGATCGCTGTCGCTACCACGTCGAGCGTGTGAGTCTCGCGTGCACCCCGTTGCGATAATTCGGCGCTTGGAAACATGTTGTTTTTTAAACGTATACAATAATTATTTACATTTCATTGCTATTGAGTGTTAAAAAAACAACACAAATACAAATCATAGTTGCTTCTTAGGGGTTTGAGTTTGATGCATTGCAGACTATGTTTTTTTTTTTTTTGTAAGAGCGAATGCATTAAGTCCGATTTTCGGTTTTGGTTTTCCTATAATTCTCGGCGATTTAAACAATTTTGTGTTTAATCCGCTGGAAAATTAGTGTATTAGTTCTTTGCTGTTTGTAGGTAAACAACTCTATTGAGCACGAGATACAACTTTCGAGCGCAGAGACTTAAAGATGATTGCATAATAGTGATATTCATATAGGTATAAACAACATCTCCACATATCATTATTGATATACAAAAGTGTCACACACACGTTCTTTGCATTAACTATATGAATTACACAAACAATTTCATCGTTCTTCGTTATCTTTCTTTGTGTAGTAAAGATGATAGTGCCTATACCAAAGTTCAATATACAACAGTTTCGCATGCTACATGGTTTTGTTGTTTGTCTGAAAGTTGTTCTGAAAGTTTGTAACGCATTAAAGGAGGCATCATAGAGCCCATAAAGTATATATATTCTTGGTCAGCTCAAGACAATTTTCGCATAATTTTCAAGTGGCGTGTCATGCCCACTCTTAGGGGTAGGCTCCAACAAACTTACTCTCCACGTTTAGGATGTTAGTTTTCATAAACTTCATGTTAATAGTATTTAAACTTCGGTACCACTGAAGAAAACGTTTTTCTTATTTTTTTTTTGTCTTATTGTATTGACAGCATCTACACAATCAAGAATCAATGTTTGATTTCATGTTATAGAGTATCTCATTAATATTTTTCTTCCATGACTTCGGAATTAAAATCTGGGCCTGCATGAATTTTTGACCTGAACTGACGACAGATAACACCCAGTGCCACAAATATTCTTGAAGTTTTCTTAAAAGTTCATGATTCAAAAACTACGACGGGTGACAAAACTCAATCTTGTCAGGTCTAATGCATTCAAATTTTGAATATTCTATAGTTACAGAAGTCAACTTCAAAGCTGTGTAAATGATTTTTTTTTTCAAATTTACTTGGAATGTCTGAATTACTTATTTTATTAATATATTTATTTTAGAAAATACCCAAAACTAAATTATGATTTATGTTGAGAGAAAAAATGAATTTTGTATTGAGCAACTCTGACATCTCACGTTATGATTTGATGAGTTAACATTTGTAATCAACAATTTCACCTAGAGAGTAAATTTCACCTAAAAGGAAGAAATTTCAGTGACCCCTACGAAATTGATTTGGGTCCGAATTGGGGTGAGTTCTGTGGATTCCCAGGATTGATTTAAAATAACTTGATGTATTTGACAAGTTTTTGTCAAATCAAGCTCTAAAATATTTGTCTTAAGAATTTCGCCTTAAGCTACCTTATACGAGGGTTGCATTGTATATTGGGTCCTTTGCAATTCTAAGTACTGACATTTCCATTGGAAAGTTTGACATTTTATAGCAAAATTTACAAAGAACGTTTTAATGTACGTGTACTATTTGTGTTGTTTACAGTGACTTGAAAAATTCATCTCGCTCAAAAAATGGAATTAACTTGAAAAAATTTTCTTAGTATCAATACACTAACTTTTGGCGATAAAAACCATCCTTCGCCACTGTATGGTCGACTGTAGGGTATGCCAAGATGAACTAATCCAACAAAAGTGGTTCGCGAATGAAGCACTTCTAAGCAAATGGTCTCCTGGTTTTTCGCATAAACTGGTTAGACGGAACTGTTCCATTAGAGCAAAGTATGATGGTCATTATGAATGTGCACAACCGTTTGTTTACCAGAAGTTTTGGGAGAATTAAGGAAAACCAAGCCGGATTATGCTTTTCGACAAAAATGCAAGCTCTCACACATCGGTTGACACAAAATCACTCAAAACAACGAATTGAATCATCCGTATTACTGCCCTGGCTTGGTATCCAATGACTGCTTTTGCTTTCAACTCATCAAGAGTAAATTGCGAGGTCAAAGTTTTTCGCGGCTTGCAGAAGCTGTTTAAGCTTTAAAACAGCTTGTTCTGGAAGTACTCACGTCTGAGTGGCAAAAGTAATTCGAAAATTAGTTCAAACACATGCAAAAGTTAATTCATGTTTATGGAGAATATTTTGAAGAACAATAAAACCATTTTCATTGATTAATTACAGTTTTTTTTTTTTCATTATAAGGTGCACAATATAAAACGCAACCCTCGTACCAAAATACCAACGGTGACCATACAAAAGATCTCAGGAAAGTGATAAGCACTCGAATAACTTAAATAACGATCCAAATATTTAACTTGTCCACACTAAATTTACAACTTAACTACTAGATCAGTAAACATGCCGCGACCATTAAAGCGTGAGACTAACTCTGACCTTTATATACTCAAACAACAAAGCCAAAATGGTCAAGACTTATAATAATAGTCTCCTAAACTAATAATAATAGTTAATAATAATGATAGTACCTATCATTTACATGCATAAACGTTTTTATTAAGACACGATGTGGCGTTACCATTTAAATGACTGAAATGGGGCGCTGTAACTTCTTCCTAGTTAGTTAGCTCAGTAAATGCTCACTGAAATTGAACAATTTTATAGTTTAGCAGATAAGATTAAGAAGAGCAACGCTGAATGGATTCGCCGTCTATTTTAAGAAATTTAAAAAAAAAGGCAGGTTTTAACGTTTTTGTTGGTTTTTATATTTTTTTGTTGAGAAAATTCGGCGTAAAATGATTTTTTAAGATGCCATTAAACATTTTAATTATCGCAAGCGTATTTTAAGCATGGGTTTGAGGTTTAAGGTGAGCGTCATTGTCTTTGTGCAGCTGCGGTAAAGAAGCTGAGCAGCGTTTAAGTTTGGGTTCTGGCGCTACGTGGCAAGTGCTCGTAAAAAAAAACTAAACCCTGAGTTGCATACTCTTGTCGATGTCCCCTCTTTTGTAAATTCTCGTTTCTTAATATTAGTTTATGTTTTTTATGCTGAAAGACGTCGCTTCGAGGGTGCCTGCATATATCTAAATATGAAGTCGTTAAATTCCACTGACACCCCTCCCTTCGTTGTTCATCTACTCCCCCGATTTATGTACTTGTATTAGTTTAAAAGTTTTAACATTTTATGCTTGGCACCTTCACTACTTGCATGTACTTCAACTTTTGCGGTTTCGACTCAAATGCCCGCCGTTGTTAAAGTATTTTATACACTGTACCCAAAGTGTAAAAGGGTATATTAAGTTTGTGCAAATATATGTAACAGGCAGAAGAAGGTAAACAGACCTTATAAACTATATATATTTTCATCAGCATCGGAAGACGAGTCGATATAGGCATGTCTTCCGATGATGTTCGTTCTAACAGTATGTTTGAACGAACAGATCTCTGAGACTAAAAGAGCTAGTTACTTGAAGTTTGGATATTTAGACACTCATTTTCCCTCTTCAGATAACTTGGGACATAATTGGGAACATGCCAATGTCATGTAATTTGTTGTTAACTACGCTAGAAACTCCAAATTTGGTGTATCTTACATCAAGCCTTACAAAATATTCTATATAGATCCCATGCAAACATCGTGCCCATTTTTTGAGTTTTTATAAGAAAATTGTTTTATTTTTAATTGGTTCTAATTATTTTAACTGTTGATAATTGTTGTTAAAATATTCCACATATATCCAGATCGAACCACTAAAGCATATAATGTATGGTTCAGATAAGGAGCCTTTAACAAGGTACAGGGTATCTCGAATTCGACTGCAGCGTCATTTCTTGTTTTTATAGAAGTTGTACATAATTTTCATAAATTTTTTTGCTTTTGTAATTTTTTTATGAATTCGAGTGGAGTTTAATTCTCTTTTTGTGACGCTTTAAAAATCTTTTATATTTAGAAAATGAACTGTTTGCACTTTAGTTTAGTAGTTGGTCCGATGATAAAGTTGTAGTCGCCTAGAGGAGCGCTCAGAAAAAGTGCTCAAGATAAATTTTATTGCATAAGCAAACGCGCGATTTCAACGCAGTCGTAAATCCGTCGGCTCTGCGAATGAGCTGAAAGCCTCTTCACAGACCGGGCACCGTCAGCTCGCGGCACAATTAAGCGGATATGCTTCGCTGATTTAAAAAAAAAAATATTAAAAAGTCAGAATAGAAAAACTGTAAACTTTTCACTCAAGCCTAGTTCGGCCCCTGATTAAGACATTCTCCAGTTCCAACTAAACCAGAGCTGGCAACAAACCAACGAAAGTTGGCGCATCGCCAAGCGTACTTAACTGAAATTCATACTTTTTATTTCAACTCTGCAATGTTTAAAAAAAAAAATTTTTTTTTCCTAAGCACCAAATTACGGCCAGATTTGAGAACTAAAGTGAGCAAGTGAGCGTTATAAATATATAAAAATCACTCATAAATCTTACGAAAAGAGGCAGCATTTGTGAAACTTTGCAAAATTATTGCATTGAAAGATGCGGCTATGATAAATTCAGCACAGTAGAAAGCGTAGACCGACGAAACAGGGGCATATAATGATTTAGTATATATGTATTTAAATCGAAGACGTGCCTAATCGTTCAGGATACCACATTGCACCACCATTAGGACAAATTCAGAGCTACAATCCGACATGTCGTTTTTTTAAACGAACAGGTGCAGAGGAGATAAAAATATTTCTAAGGTAAAAATGTTCCGATTTTCGATTCCAAAAAATTGTTCGGAAGCGATTTCGTTAAAATAATCTGTTTTGGCATTGAGAATATGAATTTAATGGTGTCAATTCCAAGTGAATTCGAATTGCAAAATCATACTGAAATTGAAAAACAGACAACATATCACTTCCGAACAATTTTTTTGGATTCGGAAAGCAGAACAAATTTAAAATTAACCTTTGTCAGCCCTATAAAAAATACATAGCACTTGTACACAATTCGCATCGAGTTAAGTATGTACAGGGTGGCGCAACTGGTTTGAATTTGTCATAATTTTTTCATTAAAAAAACTTTTTTTAAAAAAATAAAACTTGGGGAATTAAAATGGAATAACACAATAAAATATCGAACAAAAATCATTGAAATTTATTATGAAAACCAACGGTACATTTATTCACAATTTGATAAAGAGAGATGATTCTCCATTTCCAATTAAATAACTCCGTTAACAAGCCAAACAGCAGTAAATGGGCTACGCACAATCCAAGAAATGAAAATACATCAATGCAAAACTATCCACATCTATGGTTTCAATAGAATGGGACATCTTCCATTTCATTTCGGCCGAAATCCATTTCCCCGGATTTAACGGCTCCCGACTGTTTTCTTTTGGCTTATTTCAATAAATGAGTGTAAGTCAATAAGACTTCTTCATCTGAAAACCAATATTTGTAATAAACTCCGTGCCATAACACCTGAAAATTTGAGAAGGTTATGGAACATGTGTTGGAAAGAGCACATATTCGCGAAGCTCCAAATGACCATCATTTGCGAGACGTTATCTTTCATGTTTAATTCAATTAAATTGCCCATTTTTAAACTTAAAAAAATAAACAAGAACGCTCCAGTCGAATGTGCTCGACTTCGAGATACGCTGTACCTTGTTTTAGGCTCTTTAGTGAACCATAGATTATATTATTCAGTAGTCCAATCTGGACATATGCGGATTTAATTAAACTTAAAAACAACAAATTTACGTAAAAATACTAAAAATGGGTGCATATTTGCATGTGGCTTCTACTTAAAGTGTTGCGATCTGGGCCTATAAGATTTGCCATATTTACCATTTCTAGACTAATTAAGAACAAAAACAAAAAACTTCGAAAACTTAAAAATATTGGCCTGATCTGCACCTTTGCGGTGTATTTTATTAGGTTTTTCGTAAGATACACCAAATTTGGCGTTTCTAGCGTAATTAACAACAAAACCAGAAATATTTTCA
Source organism: Leucophenga montana (assembly GCA_035044765.1). NCBI lineage: Eukaryota > Metazoa > Arthropoda > Insecta > Diptera > Drosophilidae > Leucophenga > Leucophenga montana. The sequence continues at coordinate 227,831 of JAWNNQ010000346.1, read as the reverse complement.
TACAAAAAGGAGGGCTAGTTTTGTATGGTGGCTATCCCTTAAAGTAAGGTTGGTATGTTTATTTTTTCTGATCGGAGATCCTTTCGTTCAAATAGACGACTCGTCTTCCGATGTTGAACAAGAATATATATTTTATTGGGTCTGCCACACCTCCTTCTGCCTGTTACATACATTTTCACAATCTTTTGATGTTGGAGGGTTCAGTGAATGCAAATAAAATTGTTTAAGATATCATATTCAACGAAGGTGTTCCAATTTGGAGTCTTTATACAAAAAAAGCAAGTATCATATCTCGTAGTTAGACCATAAATCCTTACAACTTAAATCACTGAGTTTGTCTGCCCATTTTTTAAATCATGCAATCATTGCAAATTTATGGAATAAATATATATATATATATATATATATATATATATATATATATATATATATATATATATATATATATATATATATATATATATATATATATATATATATATATATATATATATATATATATATATATATATATATATATATATATATATATCTTAACAATGTCAGCCAAAATATGTTAAATAAAGCCCAAAACAATAAAGCCCAAAACAACTGATATTTCATATGAAAATTTGAGTGTTCCATGCGACTTCATGTCCAGTAGGCTCTAAAGTGTCATTAATGCTAACATTGTGTGGTTAGTGCTGTTAAGTAACGTTGTGTTTTCACAATTTATCGTCTACATCTAGAAGTTTGACCTTTTTATATGTGGAATTCAAACTCAGAACGTTGTGACATACACACGCAATTTGTCTTGTTTACAGTTACTTATATATTCTCGTCCGATAATTTTTCACAACTTCCGGTGAGGACTATCACAACAAAAGTGGATCGATGAACTAAAATATTTATACCTTTGTAGATTAGCCATCATCCTAAGACACGATATATCGGCGGTGTAAACATCGAAGATCGGTTACTAGTGCCAGAAATCACTGAAGCAGTGCACGAACTGATATAAAAGATCGACTTGTGATTTAATAAAATCAAATAAAATTCAAATAAAAAAAAAAAAAAAAAACGTAAAAACGTGAACTTCGATTGAACCGAATCTCTAATACTATTCACACGAAATTTTAAATCATATTGTAAAACATAAAGGTGGGGGCTTTAGATAGGGGCTACCGCTTATTTTTATGTTATATTTTTACCGATAGCATTTACATGTCATTACAGATGCTGAGTTATGACGAATTAGATTTTTCGCTTATATGCAGTGAGGCACCACAGAAATGTGAAATGGTATTATCAGTTTGTCTGAGAGTTTGAAACGCATTAATTGAAGCATCGTAGACCCCACAAAATATATATATGCTTGATCAGCTCGACGAGACGAGTCGATCTAGCCATGTCCGTCTGTATGTTGTTGCGCATTTTTTGGAGACCAATTTTTATGCTACCCAGTTGAAATTTTGCACACCCCACTTCTTGGGGTAGCCCCCATACAAACATACTGCCAATTTTTGTGTTTTTGTAAGAAAAACTTCTTTATTAAAGTCAATATTAGGTTGAAATGCGATTTGGGCCTTTTTATAGACAGTCACTTAACATACATAGACTAATGCGCTTGGCTCACTCAAAATATACTAGAAGTGAACCAGCAGTTTAAAAATAGTGCTTATATTGAAGTCAAGGTCGCAGGCAAGACAGAGCTGATGTTGTTTGCACGTTAAACGATGATAATATGCGCGCGCTGGTTTTACCACCGCATGCCATACATTCTGTGATCTAATAATATTATTGCAAACCACCATTTACCAAAAATTTTCAAATATCAAAAAAAAAAAATCTAAATCACAATTGTTGCGACCGGCTAGTGGCTAATAATTCAAACTCAACTAATATGTTGCCAGCTATTGCGAGTTGTTGTTTGTTCTCTTCTAGTTCTCTATATGTTAACCTATAACACACACTATATATTTCATATTTTGACGTACTATGACGTATGTTAAAACTAGTTGTGAATGGATGTATATAATTCACAGCTAGTTTAATTGTTTTCTATCTTCACCTTTGTTCTTTTTTATAATTACAAACTGTATCACATACATATTTATGTATATGGATTTTGAGCCTATCAATGTCCTATCCAAATTCCTGATATCTGAACATTTTTTAGGTATATTTCTGGTATACAATATTTGCAGTTGCATTTGTAATTGCTGTTGTCGTTTTTTGTTGTCATCAACGCCGGAGCATTCGCGGCTTATCCATTATAAAATCTCAGCACCAGCATCATTCTCAACAACAGCCGCATGCTAGATAAGCATCCAATGCGCCAACACACGGGGAACGGGCATCTCACCGCGATTTTGAGTGTTGCCGCCGTGCAATTTCTGTCTGGTTTTTTTGTGTTCTTTTTTTTTTGTATTTTTTATGATGTTCAACGCGGTTCGTTGCCTTCAACGGACTATCCGCCTCATATCGTTCTGCTGACCAGTGCAGGTTTTATAGCCCAGTCTGTACATTTTATTACACAAGAGCATAAAGTGTGGTGGCAGCAGCTAAATATATTCCTCAGATAAAAAGGAATTCACATTCGAACAGGTACATCGCAGCGCCGGCCACTTGTAAAATGTCAACGACTGCAGCGGCGCTGGCAGCTGGGATATAAAATATATCCTCTTTACCTCCGCTATCACTTCAAGTTTTCAACTTCATTTTGAACTGATTTCAATTTTATTTCGGTATGTCCATCTAGTAGCAGCACTTTTTTTATATTTCAGAGATATTCTTGTTTAGTGTCATCCATAGAGAATTATGAGCAATCTGGATTTAAATCTGCAACCGCTTCTATTCGAGTTGAGGACACGTGTTTTCATGATGAGATTAGCGTAAAAATTTTATTTTTGCATTTTTATTACATATTTTCTTTTTTTTTTTTAACGCAATATTATTGCAGATTTGATGCCAGCTATTCGTCATCGTATTTTATTATCGATGGAAATTGAGTTGAGTTGCTATATGATTTGTTGTTTTTTACTATAATTTGTTGTAGCTGCTGCCATTGGAATTGCCAGCACGTAGATTAAATGTTTGCTCGTATACTAAATTTTTTTAAATACAATTCTATATATGTATATATACTTGTATATGTACTCGTACAATATATACAGCATTGAAGTTCTTGGTATTTCGAGTCACCAGTTCATTTGGGGTTATCAATTCTTATTAATGAAAAAAATAAAAAAACATCTAAAACGCTGATAATGATTCAATTCGATTAGCGGCTTAACTAAAGTATAGAGTTGCGGCAGATTAAGCTTCAATTCCAAAGAATCTTCAGAAATTATGGTTACGATTATTGAAGTTATTGTATATATGTATGTAGTAAATACTAACACAATATAAAAATCATTATTTAACAGTGGTTTAGATTTGTACATTATTTAGAGGTAGGCACCTGAGATTCTACTAATAATATTGTATTATATTGTCCTTACATAGTTCGTATCGATCTAGTCACATTCGTCTCTTCTACTCATATACAAGGTTGATCTAAAAATAACCGAGCTTTTAATTTAAATCATAGAACACGTAGCGCCATCTATTAAATGTTGGCAGTGTTAGAAAGGTACATTTTTCTTCTTTCGAAAGCAGCTAAGTTCGTGCTAATCGTTTGACAGATTACAAAATGACACACGTTTTAATAACAGCAGTTTTTGTAGTAATGTCGTAAAAACAAAAGAGCAAATATTAAATTTTGTTTTAAGCTCGGTAAAAATTTGTTGAGAGTTACGAATTATTAAAAAAAAGTTTATAATGATGATTGTATGAGTCATGATTTAAATAATGATTCAAGACTTGGACGACCCGAAGCATGTAATCGTGCTGTGTTGGTGGAAAAACTTAGTGAAATAATCGCTATCGATGTAAATTTCACTGTGAGAATGCTGACAGAAGATTTAAATTCATCTTACTGTACAATCTACACAATATTAACTCAAGATTTGGGTAAAAGAAAGGCGTGTGCACGTTTTGTTCAACATCAGTTAAATGATTATCAAAAAATCGCCCGTGTAGTCAATGAATTTTTGAGGAAAAAATAGATTTGTCTCATCGACCACCCTCCGTATTCGCCTGATCTATCACCGTGCGATTATTTTCTCTTCCCAAAAACCAAAAATGCAATGAAAGGAGATTTTTACGATCACATTCCAGCCATACAAGCAGCCGTGACACAAGCGCTAAAGAACATCCCAAAAAGCGAGTTTTAAAAGTCTATGGATAAATTGGTTGACCATTGCAAACGTTGTATTGAGTTAAATGGATCGTATTTTGAATAAATATTAGGTTTGAAACATAATACCATGCTTGTTTCATTTTATAACTAAAAAGTTCGATTATTTTTAGATCTCACTGTGTATATGGGGTGTCATAAAAAGAAACGATAATTTGTGGCTTTCTTAAGCTTTATAAGTCCAAGAGTCGTAATTTCTAATATATTGACTCAATTTGATATTGATAACTATATTGGAAGTTTATTTATTTGCTGATGGTGGAAAAGATGAAACTTGTTTTGGAATGTTTGGTAACAGATAGAAAACACTAACACTAGATTCCAGTATAATAATATAAACTTTCTCCTACACTTTTCTTGAGTAATTTGTGTGCACTGAACACGAAAAACATACTGATTTTTTTTGTTCATTTGGTCCCACATGATAAAAAATGTAAGACATTCGTTAAAAATTTAATAAAACTTGAACTTTCTTCAGCTGTAATGCAGCTACTCGGGTAATTTAATCACCTTTCTAGCGATATATCGCTCATTTCAATTGGTCTTGCCCTTCACACTAGATGCTGGTTTAAGTAAAATCATACATCGACAAACAGAAATATACCGTTATCTAGGTGTCTGGACAAACGGAATAACAGTCAGTTAAGGTATCTTCCAAGGTCTTGCAACAAAAAACAAAAGTGCAAAATTGCACAAATGGCTTCGTGAGCGCATTTGTGCCAAATAAAGTGGTGCAACTTTGCTGTTTGAGATTTTGGTTTGTTTATTTGTTTCGAACTGGTATTACATTTTTGTGAGAAAAAAGAAACGTGAATGTATTAAATTATTGGAGAATAAAGTGAATAAAACTACTTAAGAAATACAATTAATGGTGGTTATATGAATTGCAATTTTTGATTTTCAAATTTGTAGATATACAGCCGACAAGAAGTTGTTGCTACCACATAAAAAATACCAAAATTCGCGCTGGTACTTGCTAAATTTTCGTGATACTTGGCAGCACTGTTTTTGCATTGATGCAAAGAAATTATTGATAAGGCTCTGAGTCGAGCGAGGTAGTGCAAAATTTTTTACTGGAAATTGTTGTTGGTATTGCAACATTTTTCTTCCGTTTCTGCATTGATATAATGTTGGAGGACCTTGTGAATACCTTGAATATGATATTTGCCAAACTCAAACTAATATAATTATTCCAGATTTTTATTTTGATAAATAAATTAAATGTTTATTTTATAACATATGTTTTTTTTTTCAAATTTATTATACTAGAATGTCACAGAAAACGCTATTTCCTCTAAATGTCCAAAATTCATTGGTAAATCTAAGTTTTAAGTATTTTCGGGCGAAAGCGTTTTCAGCGACACCTCGATTGATTTATAAGCATCAAGTATTAACTTTGTAACTGCATAAATTGGTTGCAAGTTATAACTTTGTATAAATTCAAAGCGTAGCACACTTATAAATGTGTTATTTCATTTAATAAATGTCACTATAATTATAATAAAGTAATATCACTATAATTAAGAATTATACTATAATGAACTGATCTGGATCAATATTTCAAATTGTACGAGGGCTGAATTTATAGTCTCCAGGTTTGATATTAAGGAAGTTGAGTGTGCCAGTGATTCTAACTGGACTACAGGTGTGGGACAACATGCTATAGATACTCAATGGGAATATCAGTTGTATATTTTATAGAGACTGATATTATTAATTTCTATATCAAATCAAAACATTCAAATTATCAAAGTAATTATAAAAAAGTTGCTTGTAGCAGGATATTTATGTGGACCAACAGTCTTAATGGAGCGGTCTGATATGAGCTAAAATTGCATATTTTATGGGGATAAGATTTAGGAACCATCTGTGGACAGTGGTATTGTACGCAGGCTACCACTAAAAGTGGGCAAGGAATGTTGATATGGATACAGTATATGTTTAGAAAAGCGGGCAAGCCCTTGCTCTCGTTGCTCTAAGTGCTCAAACCGTTACTTTTGCATGCTTGCGATTTTCGACGAGACAACAACAACAACTTTCGGCGCAGCCGACAACGAAACAACAACCACACACGATTTTCGGACCATCATAAAAGTGTTCATTTGCTATGATTTATGTGATTATTTGTGTTATGATTTAATAAACCAAATAACAACAATACAGCGAAGGCTCGATTTTCTTCGCGACGCATAGAATCATAAAAGTGTTCTTTTTGCTTAGATTTATGACTTCAAAATCTCTGTTTGTTGTAGATGTTGTTGTACTGCTCCCGATTCAAAATTTCGTGGCTACCACTGGTTTAGAACACAAGTGCACATGCTGTATGCTCTTCATACACATTTGTTTTTGCAATGCTCCTCAACATAGACTGAGAATTGTTGCACACAGACGCAGCGCTTTGCATTAACCATACGAGTTACATACAAAATATCATCGTTCTTCGTAATCTTTCTGCTTGTAATAAAGAGCATAGCCTCTACACACATACCACACACACACACATACCCAGCTCTTTGCGTCAACTAGCGAAATTTACACAAACAATTTCCTTGTTCATCTTCCATTTGTAGCTTTCACGCGCCACTGGTTACAATAATTTGAATTTTGATACAAAACAATGTGGCGCGCTAGGATATAAAAAGTCACACAAAATTATGGTTAGTTAAAACCCTTTATAAAACAACCTTCTTATTACTTGAGCTAGAAATACTACCATTATTTTGGCTCTCTCTTTTATATTGTATTATATACGCACATAAAACATTCGATATTTATTCAGATCGGGTAATATTGTAGTCTACAAATCTATTTTTAAGAAGTATCACACATATTTGATTAAATTTAATGCCTGCTGCAACGAAACTTTTATGACTGCATAAATTGATTTGGTATCAGCACAATAATATCTCCTTAGAATTAAATTATTCGTAACTAAGCAATCTAAAAGCTTCTTACTTAACTTACACTACAAATAGAATATGTAAATCGGTATTATTAATTATGTGAGCGGTAATTATTTATGTAAAACGTTTACAAACATACAGCAACACAATTTTTTATGCGAAAAATTTTTTTCAAAATGTTATTTAATATTTATGAGTTTGTATTTCGATGTTTGATGTTTTTGTTATTAACGTGTTCAAGATGAAGTTTATATAAACTTTAGTTTCTTTTATTTATGAGTCTTTGATTTGACGCTGATGTACAATTTCTGCGTCCAAATTTCAAATTGCTTGTAGTATGCTGCTGTGGCAACACCCACAAAAAATGAGGAAAATGAGTGGGGTTGACTATGACGCTTCAATAAAGTGGGGGCGGCGACGGCTTCAGGGCAAACGAGAATTCCCTATACAAGGCAAAGCTGTCATATTTGACAGTGGGCATATAAATCACTAGAGTGGATGCACATGTACAATACATACATACATACATATATCGTGCATTTAAAGGTTGTTTTTTTAGTAGGTAAGTTTTTTACTGTAACAACACTCGAAAATTTTATCGCTTACCGAAAAGCTGATAGCATATTTTCATACAATACATAATTGTGATCATGCATAGGCTTGAATTACTAAAAGTTCAGTGATTGAATTGCACGGTTGGAAGACGATCTACTTTTTTACAGCGTTCAGCGATGAGGGTTCACTTCTTTCTCAATGGCTTTGTCAATGAGATAATTCAATATGATAAATAAGAGAAAATCTAAAGGAAAAATACACGGTTTGCTGCGATTTATGGGTTGGTGGCATCATCGGGCCATATCATCAAATATCATTCGCACGGAATTTTAATAGTAAAACATAAACTTTCGGGGTGGGTTTGTGTAGGAGGTGGGACACGCCCATTAGCATATGACCGTGAAGCGACCAACCATAAGAACCATACATAAGCATATAAGCGAGCGGTGGGTTTGTATGGGGCTACCTCAAAAGGTGGGAAGGACACGTCCAGTTGTATTTGTGTGTGAAGCGGTCATTCATAAGAAACTACAACATCAAACTAATATTGATTTACAAAAAAAAAAAAAAAAATAGATGACTTTTCAAGTTTCGCGATTTTTGATTTTTTTTTTAATGTTGGTACACATGTTCTCAAAAAAAAAGGTTGACATGATCAGCCATTTTGCATTTTTGGTTTGTTTTTGACAGATATAAAGGTTAGAAGTATTTTGGTGTTCTTGACGATTTTTTGCTACCGATTAAAGAATCTGTATGAAATTTTATGTTGAAAATAAAATTAAATAAAATTAACGTCGAATCACTATCAGATAAGTTGCTGAGAATGTCGGCATACCTGTTGGCTCATGCCAATAAATTTGAACGGATTTTTTGGGAATGAAAGGTGTTGCAGCGAAGTTTCTTTCAAAATTGTTAAATTCTGACCAACGGAACCATCGCATAAACATCGCTCAAGAATTGTTGAATGATGCACAAAAGGGATATAACTGGTGACAAAACATGGTTATGACGTTCATGCCAATGGAAGCGGTCAGAAGAGCCAAGACCGAAAAAAGCACGCCAAGTTCGGTTAAATGTGAAGGTTTTGCTCACTGTTTTCTTCGATTATAATAGCGTGGTGCATCGTGAATTCTTACCAGAAGGTCGTACGGTCAATAAGGAATATGTACTACCTTGAAGTTACGTGCCGTGAGAGTGAATCAATAAGTATAAAACGTCTGGATTTGTAGCAAAACAATGCATGACTTTGCATCACAATAATGCAGCTGCTCGTATATACATAGGTGCTTGTTCGTGATTTTTTTCCAAAAACAATACCGTAATCTAGCAATAATTTTGTACATACAGAGAGATAGCCTTCATAAAAATAGCGAAGAGCATCGCAAATCATGATACGTAATCTGCTATCTCTTTTACGTTTGATAGCCTTATCAACAATATTTGTGTGTGTGCGTTTTTATTACATGTAGAGCCTATGTGTGTTTGATTCGATTGATTAAGTGTTTTACACCCAAAATATTCAACCGATTTTGATAAAATATAGATTTTGCATATCTGCAAATGAATTCCTTTCAAATGGTTTATGTTTTGTCAAAAACGGTTGTATACTGTTAAAAAAAATTTGTGATTTATTTCAATTTTAGTTCTATACCATTTAAATAAACACACTGTATATGCGAGTATGTAGTATTCTGTGCAGCCATTTGATTGATAATACCACAAAATTAATATAGTTTCAAAAGCACAGATACAGATACAAAGATACTCAAATTCACTTGCCGATATATCACATGGAATGAAACGAATCGAAACGAAACATTGTGAGGCATGCGGTCTGGAGTGAACTGGAGTGCTGTGGAGTGGAGTATTTGAGGAGCAAAGTGCATGGCATGACACAACTTGACATGGCATCGTACAATCTTACGATGCGACAATTTCAAGCGGAGCGTTGCATGCAACAGCGGAGCAGCAGTCATGGAATGCTCTATATCGTTTTGTTGTTGTTGTTGTTGTTGTTGTTGTCGCGCGTTTTGAAATATGAAGCGGTAATAAATGTCACAAGAATCATTTGAGAGGAAATACGAGTGACGAGCGTGACTTGCGCGGAATTTATGAGCGATTCGAAGTGAATCCGCAGCCCAGTCGCTGTGCTGCTGCTGAACTTTCCCTTTGCGACAAACATTTTTCGCTACGAATGATAAACTTTTTGATTTACGCGCTTTGTAATATATATTTTTAATAAAACTGTGAAACTGTGCGACAGGTACACAAAAAAAATGTTAAAAAAAAAATATATTTTTTTTTAAGAAACTGAAACTTTAATACTCTTCACACCTGCCCTATTAGCTCGGCAACGCTGGTGTTTTACTTTAGTTTTTAAATATTTGAATGGATGCTTACATCTACAAAATTTTAATATATTAAATTGTATTCATATCTTTATATATTTCTCACTAAAGATCGTATTGGTCTATGTGTGACCTTTATCAAGTGGTAACCTATATAAGTATATTAGGCATGAATTTCGTCTTTTTGATGTAGATGGGATGAAATTATTAGAAAGAATTATAAAGAATTAAATAAAAATGTAAGGAAATTTTGGATCGAGAGGGGGTTGAACTCAGGTCGTCTGGAATGTTAGGCCGATCGCTCAGGGCTGCCGTGAGAAAATCTGGGCCTGCGACTAAAAAATTGCGGATCTCTATTTTTACATGCAGTAGCAACTGTTTTGCACTTCTGCAAATTGCGATCTCAGTGAGGCCGGGCCCGGTGTAATTTACACCCTTTACCCTCCCCCTCTCGATGGACCGGCGCATGCTAGACATTTGATCTATTCATGCCTCACATATCTGCTATTATTAATTGGTTTCACGATTTGTATTTAACATTAATAATTGCTTTAATTCTAACATGTTCGATACAACAAAATATATACAAAGTGTTTTTATATGGGAGAAATATATTTTTTGGACTTGTGTTGCTTCTGGTTATAAAAGGCTTCCATACCAACTTTCAAACCAATGTTTCAAAGACTGAGGAAATAGGGCGAACAGAAATGCACAGACAGGCTGACAGAGAGACGGACATGTCTAGAACGACCCGTCTTGTCATGGCTGATCAAGAATATATATATATATATATATATATATATATATATATATATATATATATATATATATATATATATATATATATATATATATATATATATATATATATATATATATATATATATATATATATATATATATATATATATATATATATATATATATATATATAAATATTAATCATCCTATTGTAAAACGCTATACAAAAGGCGCCAAATGTCAATTCGGTTTTGACATTTGTGAAGTAAACTAACTCAGAATACAAATCGACAAGCCATGAATCGGTTTACTTCGCAAGAACGCGGAATAATTGTTTCCATTTTTTAACCTACGCTCAAGCCATCCTGAATCTCAACGAAGAGGAAGACGATTTTTCATCGAAAATTATCATGAGCGATGAGGCTCATTTCCATCTTAGCGGTTACGTGAATAAACAAAATAATCGTTTCTGGGGCACCGAAAATCCGCGTCATCCACGAAGAGCCACTACATCCGCTCCTAGCCCCTGGTGTGCTGTTTACGCTGGAGGAGTCATCGGGCCATTTTTCTTTGAGAACGCTGCGGGCCAAACGACGACTGTGGACGGCGCGTGCTTGATTACCGAAGTTTTTCTTCCTCAATTGGATGAATTGGGACTGGAGAACATGTGGTTCCAACAGGACGGTGCAACGGCGCATACTGCTCGACCCACAACTGATATTCTGAAGGAAGCATTTCCGGGTCGCTTAATCTCTCGTTTTGGTAATTTGCACTGGCCGGCCAGATCACCCGATTTAACCGTTCAAGACTTCTTTTTATGGGGTTTTTTGAAGTCGCGGGCTTACGTCAACAAGCCTCAGACTCTTGTAGCCTTCTCTTAAGGAGAATATTCGCCAGGAATGCGAGAACCTGTCTCCCGTAGTTCTGGCAAGAATGATGGAAAATGCCATAAACTGGGATTATGGTCATCAACACTGGCGTCGGCCACTTGGCCGATATCATTTTCTCTACTTGATGGAATAAATTCTAATGGATTAAATAAACAAATTTCACAAGCAGAACCAAAGTTTTTCATTATAAAAAATATGTATATATATATACTTTATGGGGATGCTGCTTTTAAGGTGTTGCAAACATTGTGACTAAATTGTAATTTTATGTACACTATGTGTGAAGAGTATAAATATAGTCCTAACGGTAGCTCGCGTTGCTTCAGCTGCGCTGCAACTTTAAAAATCCAAGTTGGTTTTACTTGTACTCGTTCAATCCAAATTCTAACTCTTTGATATTAGGTGCCGTTGCCGTTGCTGTGATGATCACACGCTGTTTTTCAACACTTGGCGCATGCTTGCAATGCCAGCGTTCTAATTGCAACTTGGAACGCGCACTTGTCCGCCGCACCATACGGCGTTGGCAACGATGGCGGTGCAAGTAAATTGTTGTTTGTTGCACAGAAATTCGGCGCATAATTATATAAGTCCGCGCTGTAATGCAATTTAATGTCTGTTGTATTTGTTGTTATTGTTTTGTTGCACTAATTTCGCGTGTTTGTTGCATGTTGCTATTTATTGTTGTTGTTGCTGTATCTGCGGCTGGTTGCATGACAGCAGCAGCCGCAAAAGTATTATCCACAGCAATGGATTCCTCCCTCTGCCACCTCTTCTAGCCAACAAATCCTCACTCGCCGGTATCATTGCCACTCGTTTGTTGTCAACACTGATTGTTGCTTTTGTTGCAATTGTTATTAGTGGTTGTTGTTGTTGTTGTTGTTGCGGCTGCCGTTTTTGACTTAGCGTGCCAGCACTTTTCACGTTTGTTCTTGAGAGCGGAATGCAAGCAGAACACACGCAGCAGTAGATGCATTCACAAAAGTCGCAGTTCTAGCGGAGAAGGTAATGGTGTTTTATTGGTGGAGTGGAGGCAAGGCAAGGCGAATGTTGAAGGTGTCTTCGATGCGGTCTGCTTGGCACATTCGCGGCCGCTGTCAGTTCAACACTCACTGATTCACCTCGCCGTTGCAGCACAGTGGAACGAAAGTGAATTTTAAGGAATTGAAAGGAACCAAAATAAAGTGACACCCAGATGAATGGAAATGGCCAAATCGACTTGGTCTGTTGAGTTAATCATGAATATAATAAGGTATGAGTATACTCAATATACATACATACTAATTAATCCATACAACATATACTATATGGCTATAAAAAAATAACTGTATACAAACTTTACAGTGTTGCAAAATCAAAAAAATATACAAATTTTTATGTTTTTTTGATCCATCAGCTCAGATACCCACTTACTATCCAGTTCGTTTTTCACGTTTATGGAGGTGCTCATTTAGCAAAAGGAGGAGAGCGCACGAGAACGTTAATTTCGGTTGAACCAAAGCTCTAATACCGTATCGTATTGTAAAACGTAAGCATGGTAGGTGGGATTATATAGGAGGCCGTTCAAGTATAAAGTAAAGTAAATTTTTGGCCATTTTTGACTTAGCCCCTTCTCTGGTAACACAAATGTGTATACCCCCACACTAACTGCAACGAAAAGTCTATGCGTTGAGCTTCAGCTGGATATTTTACAAATTTAACAACAAAAAATGCTCAACAACATCAGGATGGACGAACATAGCTAATCCCGTGGAGCTGATCAAGAATATATAAAGTTTATTGAGTCTACGATGCATCTTTTAATGCGTACCAAAATAGATGGGAGCGTTTTGAGGCTGTAGTTCTATCCTGGGCTTATTGCTGGGAAACTTTGGTGAATTTTCCTGACTTTAACACATTGTTAGAATGGTCTCCATACTCGCCGAATGTTATTTTAATGGACTACAGTGTTTGAGCTAAGGCCTCTGCTAAACCCCATCAAAATTTAGAGTTCGTGGAACAATGACTGCAGAGAAAATTCGGATCGAATAACGGTGGAAGGGCGTCGGCCTATAGTCAAAAATTGTACGAAGGGTTTGAAGCTCTGCATACGATATAGCTATGTCCGTCTTTCGTATGTGTCAATACCGACGAGAAGATATTCGCACTGTCACTAAATACTGAAACTAAAAATGAGTATTATATGCAGAGTCTGCATACGAGTGTGTCTATATGAGAAAGTTGGCAGAGTATTACAGATATGCTGAAAGTATAATATGCACATTACACTCATTAAGTAGATGTAATGTATAAAAAATTTCCAAAGTAAATCATTCAGAATAGTTACAATTTCCATTTTGCGACTTAGTTGATACAGTATTAGTATAAGTTTCGTTTGTAAGAGTGTTATGTGAAAATGCCGATGGCCAAATAGTCAGTGTTAAGGGTTTGTATGGTATAGTTTAAAAAAACATATATGTATATTTATTGTTTATATAAAACAAGTTATACTGCTAAAACCGAAGTTCCTGACTATCTGCCGTGCTCCCATTTCCACTTACTTTTCCGTTTTGTGTTTTCAGTAAAGATTCAATCTGATTTTTTAAATTTCATTGAGTTTATTGTCTCTTTCAGTAGAAGTGGGTTTAGTTTTAAAGTAAGATTCAAAAGTAATATGACTTGCGCATGAAATCGCAAAACCCAAAAGTAAGTGAAAATGGGAGTTGTATATAACTAAATTGTTATAAAAAAACGTTAAAGATATGGACTCATATAATAATTACGAAGTTATAATAAAAAATAAAGAATAACTGTCAATCTTGTTTTTCATGCCCTATTTTTATAACAATAAACGCTTATAGTTTCGTATCGAGAAGAGTCATTTTGTTATAGGAAAAGTTGTAGAAAAATTCAAAGCTTATTATTTAAGCTTTTGTAGTTCATGTGAAAAAGGCAGTTAGAGGATTTTAATGGACAGATAGACGCACGAATTCAACAATCATAATATAAAATATAATAATGTTAATGCTCCAAAGTCTTTAGATTGAAATGATTATGTTTTTAAAATAATACCCTGTCACAAAATCAAGTTAACAACAAACATCAATACACTAAACTGTATTGTAATAAGATGTTATATAGGTACCTTCAATGCCGCTACATTTCTCTAGATACGCTTAGTTCAAACCACTGTGCGCCTTTCCCACCTTCACTTGCGTTCTATTGAACGACGTCACGGAAACAATGACGACGGCTTTGGGTTTTCGGAAAAACTGAATAAATATTTTTCATTTGCGTGTTTGGAAATCATTTTCTAGTCAATGTCTTGGCATGCAGTTCGCGGGTTTATCTGATGCATCAAATAGTCATGCAGAATATGGCTGGGGAAGAGTCAGCAGGGCGGTTGCAGCAGTGGATATCTTAAGAGAAGTAGTAAAAGGCAACGATTTCGTTTTCTACGACCGTCCGTCGAACCCAAGCGACGTGGGTAAGCGCAGGTGAAACAGGAAAGATCTAACAGCACCACACTTCCACCCCCGCTGCTTTTACTCACCTATAATAATCGCTCTTGCAATAAATGTTGCCGTCACGTGAGTAACATGAGGATTCCCTATCCAGCGGCTGTCGACACGCATAGCACTGCAGGCATCTGACATGCCACCGTTTTTCCACAGCGGAGAGGTAGAAACGATCCTGTAAAATTAAAAAAAAAAAAAAAAATTTAAGAAAATCGTTATGTGGGTGGGTGTTGAGCGCGCTTCTAGTGGCGTTGGCTGTGCTACTCACCTGTATTAGGCGTCCACAGCCGGCGCACTCGTCCGGGCTACGTGGCAGTTTGGACTCTGGACTGATTGACTCGGGACTGCTGGGCGGTCCGAACGGTTCCGTTTTGAATGAGATGCCGGAATTCGTTTCGTCACTCACCTCCGTGCAATCCAATGTGGCAGTGCGACTGCGACTGATAGTAAACTTTGCTGTCGCATCTTCGAAAGTGGCACGCTCGGCGGTTTCGTAGCTACATTAAGAACGAAAGTGACTGTTTAAAATACGCATTAATATAGTTTAATGCTGATTAAGTTCACCTTCGGTACGGTTCGCCGTAGTTGTTGCTGCTGCTGCTGCCGAATGGCTTTGTACTGTGATCACAAATTTCAGGACAGGAGGATGATGAGGAGCAAGTGCGAAAGAGCAGGTGATTGTTATTTGCACCTGCAGCACTGCCGCACTGATTGCTGCTCCCGCTCTGGTGTGCTACAGGTGGCGTTGGACTTTTCTCTCTTGCGGCCGGCCCAAGAAATCTTGCGCTCTGCTGCTGTAAATTTAAACGAAACGAAAAACACAAAAATTAGGTTAGAGTTGAATGCATAAAATCTATGAGGCTTTGAGGCTTCAATTAAACGCTTCAGTTGTGTAGCTGTCAAGCGTAATTGAAACTGCTAAAAATCGTGCATCCATACCGGCTTTGAAATTCAAAGCGCGTTCAATTCAAATGAACTGTTAAATTCCACCACAACTTTCAACTTCAATTAAAAGCGACGATTCGCTAAACTCGAAAAGCGTAATTCCGAGAATTGCACCGCAGGATTCGCGACATTTGAGGCATATGTATGTGACTGCCGCTACGACTGTACTCTACTCTTCCCTCCCCAACCCAATGTTAACGCTACTGGCGTGGGACAAGTGCGCGCGCGCGTTGCACGTGTGTAAAAAATTATTGAGAGAGCTGCACTCAGACTTGTGCATAAAAATTGTGAATAGGAAAAAGTCTGATTGTGAATAAAAAATATGGCAGCAAATGCTCTTGAACCACTCGAAAATCGCTTTACTTCGACTAATGGATTCTATTTGCTCTTTTTTTTTTGTATTATCGGCGGCTAAAGCAGAAAAATGTTGTACGGATTTCTTTTATTTTCGCAAATGGCGCTCGACAGTCGAAAAGAAATTCATTGAAATGAGCTCGAGTGTGTGCCGCTCTATGGTCCGTCCGTTATACCAGTCACCGTCACCGTCGGCGTCGCCAAAAACCCAAACAGACACGCCGCATTTCATCTTACAGTTTCGAAGTGAGTGAGGATGCTACAACTCAGCCTCAGTCAGTCAGCCCTCATTTCAGTCTCGTTGCTCCAGATTTACTTATTTTTGATTAATTAGTTGAAAATAGATTCCACAAGTCAGAAGGATGACAGCTTTTCCACACTTTACGCAAAAAATCATTTTTCATTTTTTGCCGATGCAGTTTTTCTACATTTTTGCTGCGTTTATAGATACTTGATATAAGTCGATTCATATACTAAATTTCGCATCTGTATGACTGTCTTTCGGTTGGTCGGCCTGTGTATCTATCTGTCCATATGTCTTAGTTGTACATACATATTTCTCTCTTATGTTTTTCGCAACATGTTTTTCCCTTAAGCAGCCGCAGCAGACGATGTCGTGCTCATGTTGTGATTTGATTTGTTTTCATATAGCGTATAGAAAATACCGAATTTCCTTTTGACATGTCCCAAGAAATCACAAACATTTCGCAACAAATCCCAAAATAGTTGTTGCTGTTGTTATTGCTATTTTGTAACAGATATTTTGTTGCCAAATTTGGCATTTTGGACATGTGTAGTTTTCATCTTCGGCAACAACTTTCTTAATTTGGTTGTTGTTGAAAATGGTTAAAATATTTCGATGGAGGTTTCCTTTTTGGCTCTCAATTTCAACACTGTTTTTTATTATCTAAATATAGTAAATTTTAACGCCATTTCAAATGTAGTTTTCTTGATAATTCATACTGCCAAAAAACACTAAATTCTAAATTCTTCGGTCATCCTGAACTCCCAGTGGAGCTAGGGCCTCTAATCCGAGATCTTTATATCCCATAACTTATAAAAGCGATTTTTTTAAAATTTAACAGATCTTTTCTGAAAAACTGTTAATAATGCACCTAAGCAATTTTGATCAACTTAACAGGACGAACCATGAACACCAGTCGGAACGTCCGTCTGTTTGTCAGGGTGTTGCTATGCGTATTACTCACTCAGAACTTTTGTAACGTCTTGGATTCATGCAAGGAACCACTGACTATTACAAGGTTCGCGTGAAGCATATTAAATCTTCAATACAGTTAACGTTTTGTTTTGTTTTGTTATTCACACATAGTTGTGCCGTTTAGTTTATCGCACGGTTGAGAAATCAAAAATATATAGTTGTAGGGCAATTAACATTGAGGAATAGGTTCCGCACTAAAAATTTTCATTTTGTCAACAAGTTAAGTGAACGGAATATTGAACTTTAAAATTATGAAAAAATATGAGTGAAATTAGAACATTTTAATTTGGATTGTCCTGGGATTGCTTTTTTTTTATTGCTATAAATTATAGTTATTATGTACTACAAAAAATTCGATTCGCTACTTAATTGGAAACTTTTAAACTAAACAACATGATAAACGCTTAATTACATGATACAATCAGATCGATTATAATTAAATAACTATAAATTTATAAACATAAGCAATACAAGTATCAAAATGAGCGATGAAGATGATGACCAATCCACCGGAAGGTACAGCTCCCATACAAAGATGAAATGTATTAAAACTTGGGTTCCGCCGAAGTTAACATTTTCTCATGTTTTTGTTTGATATCAATCATTTGAACAAAGCTGCTGAATGAATTATTAGGGGAGCACTGTAAATAAATAGTTGCCGTTGCATATACAAGTTAACTGATGCAGGGTAATGGTCATTATTAAATGTTCAGAACTATTTTGGTATTATAAACTTCTTCGTCTTAGCCATTTCAGCACCTACAGATATATTGTAGTACATGTAATATAATATTATCCAAAGGGTTTAATGAAAAACTCATGGAAATATGCACTCTTATAAAGACAAAATCATATGATCAAAATTTCCACACATTACAATTAGTGTGCAAGAGTAATTAACCAATATATTTTCTTGGCATCACGAATAGCATACATGAATGTATTCCTTATATCCATATATGCAAATGTTTGTATTGTACTATGTAGGAATATGCTTTGTCACTTGCACTTGTCACGACACGTGCGTGAGCCAGTAAGTCAAATAACTAAAATTTCGAAATCTGCTAAATTTCTGTAACCAAAATTTTCACAAAGATGAATCTTATATCATTATTTGTCTAATATTATATTGCACTATCATACGAAATATTAGCTGTACATTTTGGTGTCAATTCACGGCAAATCGCTGAAATATACGTTTCGAAATATATTTTCATCTATAAATTTCGATATTTTTTTGTATTTTTTTTTTATGTAAAATATACCGTTATTGAATTATATGGCGTATTATTTAAGTTTTTCATTCAGAGTCTTATTTCCTGTATCATCATTATAGAGACGTTTTGATAATATACTTGACAAATAATATCAAAGTGGAAACAATTCATTTTGATAAAAAGCAAAACAACCACAAAAACCAAATCGGATAGTGAAATTTGGTTTCTTGTTTATTGTTGATTTTACACAAGTTTCAATACAATAAATAAATAGTTCCGTACAAAATTAGAAACATATAAAGCAAACTCATACAGTTTTATACTCGCACAGGTGAAATCAACAATAGTATAAACAAAATGCATGAATGAATAAAGGCAAATATGTACTGGAATACGTAGTACATACTATGTATGCATAGACAATAGCTACATACAAAAACAAAAAAGATTGAACATTTTATGTGTTTGCACACAATACACGAAGTGCAATATAAATGCTGAATAAATACAAAAATCTGTAAATAATAAAAACAAATAACTCAATACACAAATAAAAGATATTAAACATTGTACCTACTAGCTAAAAAAACTGTCAGTATTTATAAAAACTTGGCTAACAAAAGAAAAAAAAAGTCCAAAAATAAAGAAGATTCATCAAAATGAAAATGGCTGTGGCCATCCATCGAATGAGGAGAAACTTGTGTGTTGCTTTTCAAAATGGCGGCTATCTACAAAAAAGTTTCCGACTGTCTCTGTGTTTATAAGAATTTAATTTATGCGTTTTATTTAAAGTGTTATTTCGTTTATAATTCGCGTGACAGTAAAGCATTCACCAAACACCAACGCAGAATTGAATGAAATTTGAAAATTTATTAACTCATATATGTGTACGATACATACATATCATATATATACATAGGTACATGCATTTTGTTTGAACGACAGCTGTCAAATTGTACTGAAACACATGTCTAGCAGTAGTGGTTGTCGTAAAAAAAAAAAATTTCAATTTTTTTGATTACATATTTAAGTACTTCTGAGACTTTACATTCACAAATTTTAGTTATTGTACATACATACATACATATGCATATAATTCATTAAATCCGATCGGATGTAAATCTGTCTAGACAAGCTATTAGTAAATACTTTAGTTTGAATTGGACCTCAACAACGTTGTAGGTCCGATTTCTATTGAAGAGTTTAACAGAAAAAATATCTAATTTCTTGTATTTTTAGATCTGTTTTCAATTTAAACTTCGAATCGTAGTTTGTGTTGTGCGGAAGTGGAAAATTGCAATGAGATGAAGCGAAACTTAATCTTGTATGGTAAATCATGAGCCTACATTTAGTGTTACTAGCATTTAGCATTTAAAGTCCTTCGTATTATTAATAATTATTCCTTGCATACATACCAGCCTGGGCATGAACAGAATATAGATAGATAAATATATGTGGGTTAACTGGTTTATTCAGTTAAAAAATAAAATTAAGGAGATCGCACAAGTGGCCGTTCAAGTATTACGTAACGCGAAGAGGGGGAGGGGGGACTCGATTTATTTCGAAGTGTTATAATGTGTGATTCAGTTTTCGTAATATTTCTTAAATTATTTTAATTGTGATAAATATTAAAATAAATAAATATTTGAAATCATATGATTTTAAAAATTAATATCATCGAACCAGAATAATTATTGACAGGGGTTTTTTTTTAAATTTTATTATACAAATCTATGCTGGATCATGTGCGTGAAATACATAAAATACGTGTTGCTGCTCAACGTGCTGGAGAACTTCCATTTACACTTACTGAACGAACACCACTTCGATGAAGATGCTTTGTGAATTGGCGAAGAGGAAACTGATAACTGTTTGGTACGTACCTAAACGTGTGATTTAGTATAACATTCTGTACCGGCTTCATTTTATTACGTTATTCACGGTTTCGGTACGGTTCTTGGATTCTAGTTTCGATATAGTTATCGGTACCGTTATGGGTCAATATTAAAATTCTTGAAAAAAAGAGAATTATTACTATGGCTAAGGTTATCAAATTAATAACATGTTACTTAAATTTTTCGAAATGAACAATTCTTTATTCAAGAGTAACCAAATAAAAATATAGTTATATTTTCATACTCTTCACATATAGAGTGAATAGTATTATAATTTTGGCATGGAGTTTGTAACGGATTTAATGAAGCAACGAAGATCCCATAATCATAATATTCAAGATCAGCTCGACGAGACGAATCGGACTAGCCATGTCTATCTTAGAAAAAATAACAGTCAGAGCTGTTCCCGTTACGGTTCCCAATTTGAATCGGTTAATTTCGTTTAACGGTTACGGTTCTAGATTTTTACCATGGTTAGAACATGTAAATATAATCACAACTTTAATACACTTCGTACGAATTATATTTGAATTTTTATAAAAAAAAAATTTTAAATGGTGATTATTCACGTTTGGTAGGTTTTTCCGAAAGAGTGATAAGAAACATTGTTATTTTCAATTCTCTACCAAGCCTATACATATACGGTATGTTCTTAACTGAACATTAGGTTTAATATTGACGCTATATGCTTCAGCGGCCCAATCCGAACCGATGTGGGAAATTTTATACGGATTTATATAAGTAATATCCACACCAGATTTTGAGTATTTTGCCTATACCAGGGCTTACTATCTGGATTATTACTATGCTGTAGGAGTCAGATGTAAGTCTATGTTGGGTATTTTATAATATAAGAAAATACTGTATTCCAATTCCTAATTTACTTTAGAAATAAAGTATTCAGAATAAAATCAATTCAGTGCAGTAAGGATTTGTAAGGAGATCATGCAGCATAGTGAGTGAGTGTGGCAAGCAAAATTTTTGTATTCTTCATATGTGGTGTGAGTAGTATTGGAATTTTGTTACGGAATTTGTAACGCATTAATGGAAGAATTGCAGTTCTCATAAAGTATAATCTTGAACTAAGGCTATGAAATTGGGAATAGATACTTTTTGTAATCCTATGCTTATCATATATAACAAATATTTCCTGCCACGCCCACTGGAATTTTAAGCAACTAGAGAAAACAACCGTTAAATTGTAATTTAGTGTTATAAAGCATAAATAATCGATAGACAGACAAGCGGACAGGGCTAGATCAACGAGCTGATCAAGTTTATGCATTCTTTGTGGGGTCTGTCTCTTTTAACGTTATACAAAAATACCAAGAAATCGAAGGCAAACAGATCTGGTACAATTCGACTATACCTTTAACATGATTTGTTTCAAACCTTATGTAATATATATTGTAGAAGCACAACAAACGCTATGTATACATTCACAAAAACATGGACGATCGATACTATAAATATGCTTTGAAGGCGTTAAAATGTTTTATAAAGCGGCTAATGCCATTTAAATGATAATAGATTTGCACCTCTATATTTTAAGCCATTTTTAAAACAAAGAATGCACATTTCGTTGGTACCTACTGATTTTATTCAGGTTTTGAATCATAATATTAAAAATGTAAAGATGTCCAAATATTAGAACTTCAATTTTATAATGTAAAATAATGTTGGAAGTATAAATTAATTATATTGCTTTATTTTACTAGGGACCAAATAAGTCTCACATAAATAGAGATTTACTTGTTCACTAATACAAGATATTTATTAGAAGCAACAATAGACAACTATCTATAAAATTGATGTAAGTATTTTGTGCTTATTAAAAATTTCCCGTCGGCACGGTCACTCTGACTTCACATATACTGCGAAGCAACAAATTTTTGAAATACACCGCGCCATGGCTACTTGAAATTTTTTTAATCTAAGTAAGATTGAAAATTTGTACAATTATGTTTAAAAAGCTTAATTTCAATAGTTAAAAGTTAGCTTAGGTAGTACTCGGAGCACACGAATTTTTTTGTTTTATTAGAACAGTAAAAAGTAATTTCGCCCAAATTTAAATCTTTGTAGGGTTGAAACCTAAGCAAATTTAAGTTTTATTTAGCTGGATTGTGTATTCATCAGTGAAGATTGTGAAGACACAATATTTCTAACATTGTAAAAAAGACGTTGTACATTTTTTATTGATATATCTAACCATTTTGCCTATGTAATTGGGTATGTCAGTTTTATTACAATCAAATGGTGTGCGATGAGTTAAGCTTCATAATAATTGAGCAGGTCACACCCAAAAATGCCTAAGAATTTATCTGAATATAATCCTTTTTATGTGTTTTTCTTTGCTGGTTACTTACAAATAAATGATTACTACTGGTATATGTTGGAATGACTATTCTTCAATATTATTGGAGTTGCAGATCATTTTATGCTTTGTTCAAATGTACACTTCCAAAATCCAAGTACTATATAGGGTGTCATAGTCTTACAGTATCAAGCGGAAATGGTTATTTCAGCTCGTCTCGAATCGAAACTTTGGTACCATTTTCATTAACTAATGTATTAACTAAAAGGTATCTACACCGAAATATTGTAAAGCTAAGATTTTATAGAAATGGTTTCAACAGGCTATATATGTATGTCGCAAGTATAGTTACAATTTCCATCATAAACTACAACTCTTGTAACTTTGTAACTTTTCCTTATTAAATATTTAAAATGAGCAGTGGGTTTGTATGGAGGCTTTTGATTGTAGTGACGGGTAACATCCATTATTTTTTAAATTCTTGAAGTCTTTGTATTTTTGAATGGAAGCTTTTAATATAACAAAATCTATCTAATCATAAAACGAATTTACCAAATAAATATTTTTTAAACTTATAAATAAATAATAAATTTCAAAAACAAAGGAAAAGAAAAGAAATGTTTAAACATATTTTTTCGGAGGTGGGTGATTTTGTGGAAATAAAAGATAAACGGCCGTATTATGGGACTTGTGGCAGTGACAAGTGCATAGTGTATATTCCTCAGTAAAATCTTTAAAGTAAAGTTTGGTGGCTCTATCTTTTATAGTCTTTGAGATATCGGCGCTCATACCTACTAACTACATACTGACGGATAAAGCTATATCGACTCGACTTGACGCTGATCAAGAATATGTATACTTTATGGGGCCTCCTACGCCTCCTTTTACCTTTTACACAAAATAAGTCTACCCTTTTCTCTCCAAGGCAGCGTATAAAAACATCTTAAACTAGATAGGACAACTAGTTTATTATCAGCTAAGTTCATGAGAAAATAAGAAATTTTTAAAAACAAAATTTTCTGGAAAAATCAAACTAAACTCATTCACCTCGAACCTTGTTCACAAATTTCCTCTTAAAAAATAGTTTTAAGTGTTTTTCAATACTTATAATTTGAACTAAACCCGACAGTTTGGTATTTATTAGGGCGGAACAAAACTCAAATTACGTTTGAAATTTACTTCAAACGAAATAAAATTGTTTTAGTTGTTAGCGACCTTTCTATTAATATGTATATATTTTTAGCAGGCTCGAGATCTGAGAAAAAAAGAAAATCTTTTTAAATACAATAATTGAAATATATTGATGTAAATATTAAATTAGTGAAGAAATTGCGTAAGAAATTTCAGTCAGAATAGGTATTATACAATATTATATTGTCATCGGATCCATACGTGCATGTTGAATCTCAGCTTATTTCGACCATTAGAAGTTGGCACACAAAAAAAAAACACACACAAAGTAATTTAAACAAGTATCAAGTATCAGAACAATACAATTGCGGAAATAGTTTGTGTAGCATATACATATTGCATACAGATGGACGGACAGACGAATATGGGCTTTGGTGCGGGTGGCATTCGAGCGAGCTTGCAGGCTCAAGCTAAATACTTAAAATTTACAAATTTACTCAATTAATAGCTTTCTTATAGTTTAAATTATAAATTAATATTTGGCATTTGTTCAGATCTCGGAAGAATGTATTTATAGTTAAAGCAATATGTGTATATTTTTTTTTACTGTACAAAAATGCTGTTGGCCAGTTCCCTCCCTTGGATCCGCCAATGTGTAACCAAAAGTAGCACATACGTGACAGTGATACACTTCTCGCCACTTGAATAGGATAACTCTTAAGCGTCAAATTTTCACGACTCTTAACTAAAATTCAGAATATATTTGGTAACAAGGCAAGTCTCAAATTATGCGTCATGTTATTTCGAATACTAAGCATAGAAAAATAAAGAAATTCAAGAAGAAGCCACCTCTTAACCCGGTTCGAAAAGCGCAACGCCTCACTTATTTTCATGGCCTGGCATCGCATGGTCTCAGACGAAAAAAAAAAATATAATTTGGAATTATTTCCATGACCTCCCAAAGAAACCCACCATTTGGGCCGGCTGCTAGCAGAGTTGGAGGTGTGATGGTATACATAATCTTTTTATACCTCTACCATGGATTTAGCAACATGATAATCACACTGTTAACAATCTTCATTTGAGTAAACACATAAAAAAAAAAAATAGAATCTTCATATTACATTATTAAAAATTAGTAGTACATAAGATACTTTTGTCTCTTTAGAGTCGTGACGCCTGAGCTGCGTTGCATTGCGTATGCGGGTATATGCATATTTTGGCTTACAATTTGTATTTGATGGCACGTAGAATTGGATACTTGTCACCGGAAAAATGTCACGGAAATCATCAAAGGACAGATCGACAAGTGCCACACCGCCCAGACCCGTTGACTACACATAGGCAGCCTTATTAGCAGCGGTATCGGGATCCTCATAGCCAACCTAGATGCCATTCTCACCCAAGCGATAGGCATAGCTGCCGAAGCGTTTTGTCGGATCGCCAACCTTACGCAATGGACCATCGGCACCCTTCAGATGCTGATTAGCCGGATTCGGAAGCTTGGAGCAAATCTCGGGCCAGCTGAGAAAACCAGCGGTCTGTCTCTGTAGACCAGCAGGTGCAACACCTTCAGCATCCGATACTGGCGGCAGGCCAGTCAGACCGGAACCCTTCGACAACTGCCACGAGCGTCCATATGGCGATGGCAATGGAAACATTGTTCGTTCAGCTCGAAAATAGGTGCTGGAAAATCAGCGAACTCGGCATTATGCTCACCGGTAACCTAATCGTAGGCAAGCAGATTTACATAATCCAGATTGTTAATCAATGCGGGTACATCAAAGAACAGTGACGAATTGACATTGGACAATACACTCAATCCAAGCAGATAACCATCGGGACGGAAGGCGTTTTTCAGCTCACAGTGAATTCCTCCTTGTGCTCTTCGGATTTCTCATCGACAATAAAATCACCGCTGAAGATTGTCTTGAAACCCTTCCAGAATTTACCAATACCACCGTGCATCTTCTTCGGTTTGTTCTTGGGGAACTGTCAGGCCAGATCGAGTCCATCGAAACCATAGGTCTTGATTAACGAATGCGAACTATTGATGAGTGGTATGCGTGCATTCGAACTCTCCATCAGCATCAAATATTTATTATTCTCCGGATCAACTTGATCTTTGTCACCGCCAACGCTAAGCAAGACCTTCAAGTGTGGATACTTTTTCTTCACACCGGTAATGGTGCGATATAGACCGCTGCCGACATCAAGATCAAGTTTCTCATTGCTGCTGACCAATTTATTGGATGTGCGATTAATGCTGGCATAGCCATAGACGAGATGCGAGCAAAATTGCAATGGCGGTTCCAGATCGTTAACGATTAGTTTCGAGAGACCTTCGCGCACAAAACTACTTCCATCATAATAGCAAATCAAATGGGTAGTACCCTGATTGGCAATGGTTTGACCGATGGTCAGGACGCCCACACAGAGCGACAAGAGGCTGAACAATTTCATTTTGTGCTTTTGTCCACTCGGATCGAAAGTAAAACTGAAATGCGCCAATACATACAGCCCGTGTTGTTAAAACGTATCTAGAGAGCCAAAATTTGGAGCAATTAAGCTGGCCTACTCACCGGATTTGAATATTATTGAAAATATTTTGGGGATGGAATACACGTCAAGTATATGGATCAGAACAACAATATTCGAATATACCCGAACTAACCCAAGCCATCGTATTTGCATGGAGCTCTATTTCCCTAATTTATTTGGACAATTTGCATCCCTTACAAACCGAATGAGTGAAGTTTTGGAGCAACAAGATATTACAATTTTTTTTTAAATCTAAAATACTCCATTTATCTAAAATTTTAGTTAAGGTGCAAAATTAGGACTCCGCGCATTTTGCTGATTTTTGGCTACTTAAAATATACTTTATCACTAAATCTTTCTTCTGGTCAAATTACAACAAATAAATATGGCTATATGTAAATTTATTATTGTATTGGAAATTAGTTTAGAGATCTAAGCAAGTATCCAAAATATTTCTTACAACAAAACAAATTTTGAGACTTTAAATAGGTAAATATATGTATATTTATAAAATATATATGTATAGTATATACAAAAATGCATACTTCCAAAAATTGAGATTGGACAACTTTCGTTTCGTAGTTTACAAGCAAAAATTAATTTTCAAAATTGTGAGTGGCTGTTACCTTTGAAGCTGAGAACAAAATAGAATAGAGAGCATGTAAGTCTAAAGTCTTATCAAACTTGGCACATTTTTTAAATAATTTGTCCTACGCTTAACACGTGTAGGTACAATGTCTAAGTCAAGTATTCAGAAAGGCTTGAAAATAGCGCTTCGAAAAAAAATGAAGTATGTACTCGAAGCGATAACACACCAATCTCGCAAGCAGCAATCCAAAACCATTACGGAAAAAGTGCTTAAAAATGAAACATTTCGCCAGGCAACCCGTATCAGTGTGTACGTGAGTACCGAGACGGAGGTGGATACATTCGATTTGATTAGGGCGATGTTTTTCCTGGATAAACAGATATTTGTGCCAACTATTAAGGACGGCGCAATGAAAATGGTGCGCTTGCGGTCCGTGAGTGAATATGATAATCTTCCACTTGCCGAATGGAATGTCAAGCAGCCAGATTTTGACGAGGAACGCGAGAATGCCCTGACTAATGGTGAATTTTTGACAAAAGCATCAAATTGAACTCATTTGAATTTATTTTAACTCACACAGATCACGGCATTGATATCTTTATCATGCCCGGCGTAGCGTTTACAAAGAGCGGTGCACGTTTGGGTCATGGCATGGGCTACTACGATAAATATCTGCAAAGCCACACTGAAAAATATCCAGAGAAGAAAGTAACTCTGATGGCCATTGCATTCGTTGAGCAAATACTGCCCGAGGAAGAATTACCTGTGGATGAACACGATGTCCGAATGAATAGCGTAATCACGGAATAGCCTTAATTCATATTCATTATTTGATTATTATGCAATATTATGCATATGGTTGTGAAACTAAATTGGATTGCAGAATTCTTCTCGGTGGTCCAGGACGCTCAGTGGTTGATAGGTAGGTGGTATAGTTTTGTATTCGTATATGATTTAATTTGTGTTGTACTCTAATTTTTCCATTTGTCAAATTAATTGTAGTGTGCGTAGAGATACCGCCAATAAAATTTAATTGCGATGTGTATTTTCAACAAAGCTTACAAAAGGTAAATTTTGCAATTTACTATCTATTTATTTGAATTGCTACTCGTGTTTGATTGAAATTGTTTTTAGGTTTTGCTCTGCAATGGGATACTAAAATAACGGGACACGAAAAATTAATTTCGGTGATACGGAATGCCATAAAACATATAACACATCAGGAGACTTAAGGACAAAATTCTGTAATGTCGAAGATATTAATACTCAAAAACGCCTGGGTCTGCTACCGTAATAAAAGGCGAATTAAATGTGAACGCTTGCGAGATAATATTCTGGCAGATCTTAGACCAAGAAAATTGTGTTTTCTATTATAACAAAAAACAATGTGATCAAATGATTAAAAGCTTAAAATTCGCTATTGAATTGAACAGACCAACATAGAAATGGAGAAGTATTTTGTTGCAAACGTATAAACTTCGAATGAAGGAGTTCATGGATGGACACATTATGCGGTCTTCGATTCTTTTTTTAAAGTGTTGCAAGTATAATAAACAAGTATAATACTAATCACACTAAGTGTTAACTGTGTAAACTTAAATTTTTGTGTTTTAAGTAGACGTGGCACGCCCATTTCGACACATTTGAAGCTTAACATTAAGAAATCCGTAATCAAGTTTAAAAACAAAATTGTAGCAAAATAGTAGCTGGTACCGAAACAGATCTGTTTGAGTCTCAAAATAACGATTAATAAGCGATAATTACTCACAAATGCATGAGAAATTATTTTGACACAAAAAGTAACACAAATATAAAATATTTTACCTACAAAAATAAAACATGGGGGGAGAGCGAAGAATCTAAATATGCAAGTCCAGTTCTATTACTAAAATATATACGGGAGACTCGTCCCGATCTTGAAACTACATATAAAAACCGTAAAGTGGGCGGTGGGTTTGTATGGAGCTATATTCTACAATGTGCGTGGCATTTTATCTTTTATCTTTCAGCTTGAGGTTATAAAACGTTTATATACGCAATTTCAAGAAGAACGGAGAGACTATAGTTATTCGTCACAGAGATGACACAGAGTGACGAAGATTGATAGATCGATTCTTCTTGTTGCTTATCAAGAATATATGTAATTCAAAATATTTTCATAAAAAATAACAAAAGTGGATGGTGGATTTAAATGGATACTACTACAAAAAGTGGGCGTAAAATTAATTTTGGACATTTAGATGCGATGGGCATTTCTGTGACACCCCTGCATTATTATAATTATTATGCCATTCACACATAGTGTGAATTGGTATTATCAGTTTGTCTGAAAGTTTGTAACTCATTAAAGGAGGCATCGTAGACCCCATAAAGTATATATATTCTTGATTAGCTCAACGAGACGAGTCGATCTAGCCATGTCCGTCTGTCTGTATGTTGTTGCGCATTTTTGGGGACCAATTTTTATGCTATCCAGTTGAAATTTTGCACATACGTTTCTTTTTATTGCAGTTTAATGGAGTAGGGTAGCCCCCACCGCCCACTTCTGACTGTTTGTATGAAACTTCTTTATTAAACTCAATATTAGGTGAAATGCCTTTTTATGATCACCCGCTTACATACATAGACTAACGGGCGTGACCCGCCCACTTTTTGAGGTAACCCCATTACAAACCCACTGTGCAATTTTGACCTTTTGTATTAAAAACTTCTCTACTAAAGTCAATATAAGGTTGAAATGCAATTTGGTACTTTTTGATGGTCAGCCGCTTAACATACATAGCCTAATGGGCGTGGTCCGCCTCCTTTTTGGGGTAGCCCCCATACAAACCCATCGTGCAATTTTATGTTTTTTTTTATTTAAATTCTTCATTGAAATCAATATTACCTTGAAATTTGATTTGGTGGATTTTAGTGGACAACCGCTTCATATACATATACAAATGGGCGTGTAGCTCCCACTTAGTCCCCCTAGTCCCATATAAACGCACTGCTAATTTTTCTGCATTTGTATGAAAAACGTCAATACCCACTTTAAAATCGATATGGTACATCGGTTCATACACATTTACTAATGGGCGTATACCGCCCACTTTTTGGGGTAGCCCCTATTTAAACCACCACTTTTATGTTTTTCAATACTATTTAAAATTTCGAGTGAATGGTATTAGAGCTTCGGTTCAACCGAAGTTAACGTTTTTTCTTGTTTATTATAATTATTTTAGACAAATGGTTGAATTTCAGCCACTGGGAGATCTTTAGTAATTAATAATACTTTAAAGAAAGATAGTTTGTAGAAGAGCTAACTCCTCCAGTGGACGTAATAGACCTCCGATGGAAGTGCATAATATACGAAAACCATTTAACTGATTGACATGTCACCAAAAAAAAAAATTTGTTTTCATACGAGTATATACTAAAAGTGCGGGATGAGTATAAGTGGAGATACTCTTCATTTGGTGTAGCTACCACATTCCAATTAAGGTAACATGTCTATCCATAGAGAGCATTTATACAGAATTCAAGTATTATCTACAGCAAGACTAGAAGTGAGTAACAATTTTCATATTCAGTGGGAAGTGGAATATCTTAAATACTGAAAACGGTGAAATTGCTGGAGTAAGTAACCTCGTACATGTTAATTAAGCTGTTTCTTGTGCTAACCAAAGTCTTAGATCTGTTATTTCTGACTAAAATGTTTTTTTTTTTTTATAGTTCTACTTTGGAAAAAACGTGGCCACAACTAATTAAACTCAATGAGTCTGCCGAATTATTCGTACCACACAGACGTTTGACAAGATCTTACACGATAGTGTGCTTTTTAAAACACAAATTCGTAGTAAAAATCCATGCAGAATTTTTAAATTACAAATTCATTCAAACATTTAACAAGGCTCTGAAAAATGTACATATAAAGGATAAAGCGGTCTTGGCACCCACAACATTTTAGAAATTTGTTCTGCAAAATATGCAAGTTTGTAACAAATAAGAGTTATACTATAATAACACTTTTACTACGGGTCGAATGACCGTATGGTAAGCGAGTTGGGTGTTGTGGGCGTGGGATACACAAAATTTAGTGTTAGACATCTGCGTATGGTTAAAGAGAATCTAAATGTCCAAGTTTGATGACTCTAGCTCTAATAATTTCTGAGTTCTTTTCTCATAAATCCAGACGGGCATGGCTAAATCGACTCACTTTGCGATCCTGATCTTCTTCTGCCTATTATAAACATTCGAACAAACTTAATAGTATTTAGTTCTAAGCCAAAAAAAAGTAAAAAATTGGCCACTTTTTTTTTTTGGGCACATTTAATATTTAATGTATTATCATACGATAATGAGTTTTGAGAGACTCCTAGTCGTCTTAACGTATGAATATTTTAACTTTGGTAATATTGGAAAATATGAATAACATTGTTGTCACAAGTGAACAGTTTTTTTCAACCTTGGTAGAAAATTTGAAGTTTTTGTAGTTTATTGTTATTTGTTATATTGTGAATAGGCTATATATAAAATTATTCACAACGTCCGTCAAAATGTATGTTTACGTTTATCATGATTTGGCTAAACAATTGTTTAGCCTACTTTAAAATGTAATTTGTAGAAAGCAAAACTTGGAGGCATATCAAGGCCTACTATTAAAAAAATATGGTGTGTACAGGGTATAATATAGATGAGCATCTCGACTATAGCCATTTTTTTCAGATTGTTAGTAAATACTGCAAAGCTACAAATCTAACTGACAATTTTGTAAAAGGATCGCGGTCTGTCGCTTTTCTTCGCTTTCACGTCAGTACATTTTCTTGTTTCAAACTAAAAAAAAAAAAAAAAATCTAACAAGCGACTGAAATGATTCAGTATGAATATATACCAGTACATTGTGTTTGTCATCATTTTATTTTTTTTTATCCGTCCGTCTGCCTGTGTGTTCCTTTCCGCCCTATTAACCAATCCCTGAAATATTGGTTTGAAGGTTGGCATGGAGACCAGAAGCAACAGAAGTTCATTTTATCCATTAGAATGTATAGCTTCCATACAAAGACACTTTGTATTTATTTTGTTGTATCGAACATGTTTGAATTAAATCAACAAAAAAACAAGAAAAAACGTAACTTCGGTTGAACCGAAGCTCTAATACCATTCACACGAAATTTTAAATAGTATTGTAAAACATAAAAGTGAGGGTTTAAATTGGGGCTACCCTAAAATGTGGGCGGTACACGCCCACTAGTAGATGTGTATGAAGCGATGTAGTTGATGTGTAAGATGCCGCCAAATCGAATTTCAAGTTGATATTGACGTTTTCCATACACATGCATAAAAGTGAGCTGTGGGTTTATATGGGACTACCTCAAAAAGTGGGCGGGACACACCCATTTGTAAATGTATATGAAGCGGTTGTCCACTAAAATCCACCAAATCAAATTTCAAGCTAATATTGATTTAAATGAAGAATTTTTTCATAAAAAACACAAAACGTCACGGCGTGTTTGTATGGGGGTTACCCCAAAAAAGTGGGCGGGCCACGCCCATTAGTCTATATATGTTAAGCGGCTGTCCATAAATGGCACCATATCGTATTTCAACCCAATATTGACTTTAATAAAGAAGTTTTCATACAGAAAGTCAAAAGTGGGCAGTAGGTTTGTATGGGGGTACACCAAATATTGGGCGGTTCACCATTTTCACCAGTGAAAATTTTCAACTGGATAGCATTAAAATTGGTCCCCAAAAAATGCGCAACAACATACAGACGGACAAACAGACTGGCATGGCTATATCGACTCGTCTCGTTGCGCTGATCAAGAATATATATACGTTATGGGGTCTACGATGACTACTTTAATGCGTTACAAACTTGCAGACAAACTGATAATACCATTTCACACTGTGTGTGAATGGTATAATAATAGTTGTTTTTAAATTGATCAAATAAATAAAAAAAGGTGAATCTAATTAATATATGAGGTATAGACAGCTCAACTGACTTCATAAAATTCTAGATGACCTGGGTTCAACCCTCGCTCGGTCCAAAATTCCTAAAAATTGTATTTTAATTCTTTCTAAGAATTTCATGCGCAACAAAATTGTCCACAGCCCTCTAACCCATTCAAATTACGCCGGCAGACTCCTTAATAGAGGTCACACATAGATCAATATTAGTTCGAAATTTTTATACAAATACAACATATTCTTTATATATAAACTATAATACAATATATTAAAAACATTTCCTAGCAAAAAGGGCAATCTGAAGAGTCTTAAAGTTTTTTTTTGTCCACTTTATGAGCAAATGAAAATTGAGAAGTTAAATTTTTCAAAAAATCATGTACTAACAAATGCAAAGGGTTTATTATCGCTATTACAAATGCTGTTGTTCTATATAAGTACATTATACTTGATCATTCTTGTCTTGGTCTACTGCTGCTCACACTGATAACATTTGTAACCCAAGCTTTGTTGAAGAGATAAATTAAAAATTAATCAACGACTGCTGATTGCGTGCTTGGAGTTTGAACGCGGCAACAAGTCGTCTACGAAGAAAAATTTTACAAGTATGGTTCAGAAAGATTAGATTTGGCTTTGGGATGACAACAATAAATAAAAAAAACATAAATAAAAGAGCGCTGGGATTTTTGATTTTGAAAATCATAATCAACATTTCTTATTTTGCTAAGGTTATGTGATACTACAGCTGAACGAGGTCAAGAAATGACTCATAACTGACTTTTAACTGGTATGGCGTTGTTAAAAAAACATTTTGAACGGCAAGAACTCAAATATTTAATAAACACAAATCTAGTTTGAATCGAATAACTTCAACAAAATTAACTGCAGCAATTCTGTTGTTATTATGTGCCCACTCAAGCTTACCCAATGCATCACAGGGCGCTCCTCGGTGCAGACGCCCATGTGCGTCTTTTGGAATGACACGAGGTCTATTTCCAAGGATGATGAAGCTGCGGTATGTGCAATGGGCAATGGTTGGTCCAGACGTTTTGGTTGCTGCGGCGTGCCGGCTTCGAATTGCTGCAATAATTTGTGCTCTGAATAATCCTTTATTGGAAAATAACACAGTGCAACGTATCCGCAACGCGTTTGAAATGATTTTAATGTAGTTGCTTTTCTTTGATTTTTCGAGATGCTTAAGGGAACATAAAGCGAGATCACAATATTCTTTTTTATTTTTTAATTTTTTATAACGCTTTTATAGCACACTAATGTATGTTATTATTATGTTGTCGACGGTTTTGTTGTTGGTTTTTATTCGTTTCAAACATTCTATTTTATTTTATTTTATTTTTTTTACTACGATATATTTTTTGGTGTGAGTGATACACAGGAAGCACATGCAAAACAACTCAATCCACTTTGACTGCGGCTACACTTTTTGTATCTTTTTTTTAACGTTCTCGATATATTCTCTTATTGCTGCTTGTTAATGTGAGATACTACTGGATTTGTGTTGTTGGCAGCGGAAGATGTTGACTTTTAATTTTAATTTATGTGCGTAGATATTCTTTTTAGATATTTTTCATTTTATTGCCTCTTTTTTATTTTATGAAAAAGGTAATTTAAGGAACATTAGGGTTTGCTTTGACTCCAAGACACACACATAGACTAAGTGACCACAGCGACGCGACGGCACACTTGACTTTGTTGCAGCTATATTCACAGACACTGATACATTCACAATTGCAACACTGCAGTCACACAGATAATCGGACACATATACACACACACGCACGGAGTTCAGACTATGAGGCGCGATCCGACTCGATCAGTTTTTAGTTTGGGTTTGCTTGCCGGTTCGGTTGCACAAACGTTGACAGTTTCGAATTAATTTATGACATTAATTTACGCCTCAGCAAAAAAAAGGCTCCTTCAATTGACTGACCAGACGAGAATCGCGCTAAGAACAAGACGCGGACGAGATACGAGCTACTGATAACACATTAGAAGCGATTCGCTTAACTTGGAATGCGCTACTCCATCGCTAACGATGATATGATGATAATAATGTTATTGATGTGATGTACCGTTACTGATAACAGCAGCAACAACAACAAATGCTATTTAACAAAAATGCAACACAAATAATTCCTTATCAATGTCAATGCAACGTTAGGCAGCTGCCCGCAAGACCTCTTGAAGTTTTTCAAAATGGCTATTACAACCGGCCCGACGGCAATGTGTTAACTAGTACCGTTCTTTTTGTTGTTGTTTTTTCTATTGTTGTATTTGTAGTTGTGTCAAAGCGGTCACAGCAGGTTCAACTGAACGATAGTTGACACGCCTGCGGTTAGACATGTACCGCACAGCGAGAAAAAAAAACCCGACAACAACAAAACCGAAACTTTGCAAACAAAAAAAAAAACAAAATTAACTTCAAACGAATGCGTATGAATGGCGGCGTTAAGTTTACGTTTTGCGCGTCGTCGCATATGCGTGTACGTTCACGTTTGCTTGGCGAATGCGTTTTGAATGGTACGTCGCTTCAATGTACAAAATGCGTAAAGGCTGCGAGCGATTTTCTGTTTCGCTTTTGATTTTTCACCCGTAGTGTATTTGATGCGAAACATGCGCGCTGCGTCTCATTCCCATTCGAGTACAATGGTGAATGCGATGCGCGCTCTCACATTGAATTGAGTTGAGTTGAATCAAAACGGCTGCAGCCAGTAAAGAGAGCGACAACAAGTGAATACGCTTGCCATTACACTCGCACTCATATGCGCAGTATACCATCTCTCTTACACACAGATCACAATGCAATGTGCAGCGATATTAATACACTATTGTCT
Organism: Leucophenga montana; assembly: GCA_035044765.1. Taxonomy (NCBI): domain Eukaryota; kingdom Metazoa; phylum Arthropoda; class Insecta; order Diptera; family Drosophilidae; genus Leucophenga; species Leucophenga montana. Next base: position 191,612 of record JAWNNQ010000346.1, on the reverse strand, counting down.
ATTCACTTACGCTCGGGCATGTATATGACTTATGAAGCAAGTTCTCACTGTTCTCACTTTTAAAAATGAGAGAAAATTACGTTTGTGTGCGAGTGGGCGTGGTGTCGCAATCTTCTATTGTGAAGGCTTATTTTTTGTTGCTTTTACTTTGTCGTTTGTTTGCTTTTCAATATTTACATATATATATCTATATATATATATATATAGAAATTTATGTGTGTTTGTGTGTGTGTTGCAGTCGAAGAACATTTCATGACAGGCATCTTTTAAAAGCAGCATGAATAGTACATTGATTTTTCAGGACGTTTGTAACAAATTAAGAAGTCGACTTATAAAATTAGTACGTATTAAATAAAAATTCTCCCAAGCTAATGTGTTAACATAAAAAAAGTTGAACATTCAACAACAAAATGCACGATACTAGCCCTGTCATCTTAGCCAAAAAGACGGGTCAACCTCGGAATAAAAGATAATAAGCTGTAAATTGGTATAAACCTTTGTTTCGGAGTTCTATAAATTGTCTCAAAAGTCTCATAGAATATAGTGACGCGGTCTTAATATATTCAAGGTCAAAGGTCGCGAATATCTCACTTCCTATACCTTAAATGAGATTTGCACCTTTTATAAAAGTTGTAGAGTATGAAATTCTCTAAAACTTTTCTTTCAACTGTTTTTTCATATTATTAACCGTTTTTGAGATAGAGCGTAAAGAGTGCACAGCGCACAGTCATATATGGCCTAATGCAAGGTCAAGCTTGAGTGAAGGTTAATCGTATGTTGTAAAAATTTAATTTTTAACTAATATTTAATTTTTTATACTTATCTATATATATTTAATTCCTTATATATAACTATTTTATTTATAAATGGCAAATGGCAGTTAGCTATCTTCTTCTTCTTCATCGTCTTCTTCTTGCGGTCGCTCGAGAATGTTTAAGTCATTATCATCATCCTCGTTGTCGGTGTTATTCGTCTCCAAACCTTCCAGACTTTCGGGATCACATACACTTTCTTCATCGAGATTATTTAGATATGATGAAGCGTTAAGGCAATATTGTCCATTGCACTGGCTACAAGCTAAAGAACATTGTAATCCCGATTTCCTGCATCCGCTGCTCGAACCACAACCATTTTTGCAGTTGCAAAATATTGCGCTGAGCAGTTCACCTGGTGCTGGGGGTAATAATGTTCTTTCCGGTTCCAGGAGTTCATTTTTCAGCATCCAGCCCCATTCTTGAGGTTCTAAATCATTCCCTAGCCACGTTTAGATAGTAGGTAGTAGACACGATTGATATGTTGATGAACCGCTACACTTGTTGGTGGAAGTGTTGATAATTATAAAGCATTATATAATGCCAGCAAGATGCGCACTCCATTCTCAAATAATGTTTGTACGGGGCAGTTTTCTTGTTGAAATACTTCCACCAGTTTATCCAAATCGGTAAATTTCTCCAATCTTCTAGTAACAGTTTTTTTCCCCCTTTTTAAACAGCGCAGAAGTTGTGTCACAGCCACTAAATGAGTGTAAAAATCAGATGTGTTTTTTAGAACGAGGATATTGATCAAAGCTTTTAGAAGAATATATTTGTGTTTTAACATTGCCTTTGCCAACTTTTTTAACGAAAATTCCCTGTTGATGTGATTGAGTACGTCCAATTAAAATAACGAGCAAATCAATATCTAATGTACACTTTTCGACACTTGGAATGCACATTCACAGAACTTAAAGTTTTTAAATAGTCTTTATGTCCATCATTTCTTGCAATACTTGCAGTTTTTAAAGTTTGCAAATCACGTACAACATTCACAGAAACACCTTCTGAAAGTGACTTATCACATATAAAACACAAATCAGCCATAGCTCTTAAAATTGTACGTCCGTCGTTGCGAATATACAATTTAAAACTAACGAATAAACTTGGCTAACACAAAGTGGTCCCTTCAAATTTTTATGGGTTCGCGAAGAGTATTTAAAATTCGATTATACCGAACTTAATGTGTTTTTTAAGTTTTTCTTGTTTGTTCGCTCGGAAAGATGTTGCCAAAATCGAAGACGCAGACTTTATTGTTGGTGTTTTTGTTACTTTTAGCTTCTTGTTGGCCGTGCAGCAGCTGACAGCAGCGTTTCTCGTTGCGGCAATGGTAGCAGTTAAAGGTGGTAGCGCACAAAAAAAAAAAAAAAAGAAATAATAATAAATATAATAAATATATGTACATAAATATAAATATAAAAATAAAAAGAAAAAAAAAATAAAATCGAGCAGGTCTTATTTACTTTACTTTTCCTCTTTTTCGGTTTTATTTTCAAGTTTTTTGCTCTTCAACTATTTGTTCTTTTGTTGATATTTTTGTGTATATGTATATTTCATTTTTATTTATTATATTATTCTTATTATTTTGTATATCTATGTTTGTATAAACCTACACACATATGTATATACATAGCTACAAATATACGGGTATGTAGTATTTTATGAGTAAAGTAGGCACAAGCAACTGCAAAAGCATGTATCTGATTCGCATTGTCAGCTTTTGGTTTGGTCGCCGACACGATTGCAACCGATTTTGTATATTTATTTGTATAAATACATACACGTGTACATACATAAGTAAATATATATATATATATATATATATATATATATATATATATATATATATATATATATATATATATATATATATATATATATATATATATATATATATATATATATATATATATATATATATATATATATATATATATATATTATGCACATTTACAAGTGCTCATATTAAAGTATGTGTGTTTTGCACCTATTGTATTGTATATACATACATATGTATGTTCATGAGTACGTGCTATATGTATATATGAGTATATGTCTATATTTTTAATTTTTTTTTTTTTGTAGAAATACAAGTATGTGCAAAAGTTGTACTGTAATATTTGCGGATAGAGTGACAGAAATAATTTTATCTACATAAATAGTACATACATGCAGTGGCGTATTTCGAAGGGGAGTAGCATGTGGACTCGAGAAGTGCTTCGTTCTTTAATACAATAGTGTACACTAAAATTAGTCTTCTTGTTACTTTTTCAATTTACTATATTATTCTTCTTCATGCATTTGTCATAAATAAGAGTTATAAAGAGGAATTCTTATTATTTTGACTATGGAATAATATGGATTGTAGATCGGAGGAAACCAAGATCATAAAGCAAACTAGGGATGGTTTCGTAAACTAAAAAGTGAATTCAAATCAATGTTATATAAGTTTAAGGAGCTTGAAAAAACGTTTAGTGGTATGAAAAGCTTGAAAACTTGTACTAAGCAAAAGTAGACGAATTCTTCCAAGGTAAATCAGGTAAATCAGGCATTACGAATTTTAGTACCTAACTATTTCTGCCGATGTTGCTGTTTTTAGATGTCCACCATCATGACGTTTTTTGATGCTACCAGTTTCATTATAATTTCATTATAACTTGTTTTCATTATAACTTGTTTTCATTATAACTTGTAACGGTCCGATACACAAACTTTTTGTTCACACGTAAATGACGTAGCTCATTAACAATGGCTGGTTGTGATTTTCCAGCCAAATAACATTGTTGCGTTTGAATTCCATTATGATAACTTTTTTTAACTGCGGCGTAAAATGATATGCTTCGGTAGGCTTGCAAACAACATAACAGACTGACGCTTCACAAAATAAGAGCACGCTGTCATTACCCGGTTGATTGCTACAACAGCGTAATGTTGGTAACAAATTATTTTTTCTTGACGCTGAGACGAGTCCAACGAGCTCAAGGTCACAAAAATCGGTCCGCCCACTCAAAAGTTTGAATCCTTTAGAAAACCAAAATTTTTTTGATACACAAAAGACTAAGAAACTTTTGTTCTACAACTTTTTTTCAAAATGGCGGATTTTGGCGGGAAAAGCTCAAAAAAAAGCTTCAACTTCAATTGGTTACTGTGGCCAAATGGCTTAATATTTTTCAACGTGTAATAGCTGGTCTTTTGAATACCTTCAAATGAATGGTAGAATTTCGCTGGACAATAACTACTTAAACAAATATAGGTGAAAATAAATTTTTAAAAGTACATTTTCCGATTTTGCCGAAAATTGAAACCAAATTGTCATGCTTATATTTGGAGTGATAATACTTTGCGAGATTGGGAAAATTTTGATATATTATACTATTCTGTGAAAATTCCGTGAGCCGAGATATAACATCGGAAATAGCAGAGTGTGCAAAATTAGTTATTTTCCAAATGCGTCATACACACTGGTTTTTACATCTGTTATACGCAGCGTTGACAGAGACCTGTTATACTCTTATACACATTTATTTGTGGATTGTTTTCGTATGTATTCATACCGTACGCGTACCTTATATATAAAGAGTACCGGGAAAAATAAATACCACTTAAAAGGGTCTCGTACAACGTCTCAGGGACCAGCTAGTAACATATATATATGTATGTATGAAAACAAATTATTAATATTAAGAATATTTAACAGGCAGAAGGAGAAGTGGTATATCCCATAATGTGTATATATTCTTCATCAGCATGCGTAGACAAGTTTATATAGTCATGTCCGTCTTTCTGTCCGACAGTCTCCTTGAACGAAAATATCTCGTAGAATATAAAAGATAGAGACTTGAAGTATGAATATTTATACTCTCCTTTTCAATCTACAGATAAAGTGTATTAAAAGAACATTTTAAGGGGCAGCCGCTATACAAATGGCCGCACTTTTAAGTTTTGAGAATAATTAAAATTTACAACTGTTAAATCTAAGCATCATTTCAAAAAATTTAAAACAAAAGTAAATTCCAGCGTTGCCGTACAGAGGGCAAGTGTGAAGAGTGTTAAGCCTTCGGTTGCACCGAAGTTAATATTTCTCTCCATTATACTCTTCACACAGAGTTGGATAAGTATTATAATTTAGTCACAATGTTTGCAACGCTTTTAAGTATGCATCGTAGACCCAAAAAAGTATATATATTCGTGATCGCGATAATGCGACTCGATCTAGCCATGTCCATCTGTTTGTCTATGCTTTAATGTGGCCCCTAAGTCCTCAATCTTTTAAAGACTTTTTATAACTAGAACCAATTTAAGTTCAAAAATGACCGCAATATATCTACTAGAAGGTATTGCAAAAATATAAAAGGACGACGACCAGGGTTACTACATAAGAGAAGCTTCAAGAAATGGAGGAATTTTGGGTTTAAATGTTCTTATTTTAATATACTTTTTGGCTCTACATTTTATTTCGGCACATTGATTTTTTGTGCTCTAGATACTAAATTTAATTGAGAAGTAATCATTTTTCGTCCTCTTTTAAATATGCGTATTCCGAATTTCTCTTGGTATGCGGAATTCCACAGGCGGGAAGGGACGAAACATTATCCGAATTGCCTTAAGTTGGCTTTGTTTTCATATTTTACGTTTCCTAATTGATGCTTAGTGGTTAGTATTCTAATTTTTCATATTTTTCATTGGCCATCTTGGTGGCCAAGCATGACAGTGCAATGCCTTAAATTTTTGGGCAGCTGTGACTGGGTACGCCAAAGAAAGTGTTTTGGACATAAAAGATGCATTCGAGCTCTTATTTACGCCGGCGATCCAAATAATTATTATGGAGATAAATGCTTTAGGCCGCGCAGAGAATATGAATCTTACATTGAACTGATCTCAGAATTGCTCTGCTTTATTTGCAGCTCGAAGAACGAAACTCATGGGATGTTTGACGAAAAGGTCGGCCGACCTCTGTACAGAGCCTTAATGTCGGCGAAAATGTTAACGAAAATTCTTCGCAGTATTCGTTTCGACAACGTTTTGATTCGGCGACTACTGACAAATTCGCCGTCATTCGAGAACTTTGGGAATGCTGGTCCGGAAAGCTTCCACACTTTTACGATTCTTACGAGTTTGTGACTAAAGTATCACGTAGTTTTTTTGTTTAAATAAACAAATTTAAAACCTACAAAAATAGTACAGTACACTTATTTTCTGGATATGCCTCATATATATAAACGTTCAAAAACCCATTATTTTCACTATATATGAAGAGCCTAATAAAGAAAATTAATCTTATTCAAGCGGTGGGGTGGCTTGAAAATTATGCATATAAAAGACAAATAGACACCAATCGTGATACCCGCCAAATTTTATAAAGTTGATCAGCGTATGAATAAGGTAATAGGACAGACAGACGGACATGACTATATCGACTTGAATTTTAATGCTGAACAAAAATATGGTTACTTTATGGAGCTAACACAAATTTAGTGTACTTTTAACTCTCGAGGGTATAAAAATAAAGGGAAACCATCATTAGGAGCCGTTCAAGTATTACGTTATGCTTAGAGGAGTGGGGGGAAGGGGTGGAAGTGGTAAGAGAGGGCTCTTGATTTGCTACAAAGGGTTACAATGGGTTATTTCAATAGTGATCATTATAAATATAGGTAAATAAATATTATAAATCATATGATATTAAAAATTAGTAACATCTCAAACTAATTATTATCAACAGTATTTGTAAAACTTCTGGGCTTTGTCGGGCATCATACAAATCAATGCTGCATCATGTTCCTGAAATGCATAACAAATACAGAGGATAAAACATTGAACGAACACGACTTCGATGAAGATGCTACATGTATTGACGAAAAGGAAATTGATGAATCAATAAACCATTTAATTCAAAAAAGGATTTTGTGTACCCTGCCATAAAGGACATAAGGTTTTGGACCAATGGGTTGGTATACAAATTATAAGTTCGTCTACGTGCATGTTAGCTACTTGTTATGTAGTTTAGTTCAAATTGAGAACCGAAACCAAAACCGATATTTTAATTTTTTTAAAACCGGAAGATAATAATTTACATGTGCATAGTGTACGTATGCACAATGCTCAAAGAAAAACAGAAAAAGCTTCTACCATATATGGTTTGAAAATTCCACAAATATCCTTGAACTATTCGAATTACACTCGCAGTTTTAACTATATAATAATTGTAGACTATTTACAGGCGCCAAATTTATTTTGAATCCCCGCTTAGGAATCGGCTGAACGGAAATACGGAAATTTCATACAAAATTCAAAAAGTGGGTGGTTGGTTTGTATGGTGGCTACCTTGGAACATAGGAAGTATCCTTACCCGATTTATGATCGTTTTCGTTACAAACCCATATATATTTAATATCGATATCTTAAAAACTGAACGACTTGTTTTGAGTCATACAGACAGACGAACATGCCTAACTCGATTTGGCTCGTCGAGCTGATCTAAAATATATATATATATATATATATATATATATATATATATATATATATATATATATATATATATATATATATATATATATATATATATATATATATATATATATATATATATATATATATATATATATATATATATATATATATATATATATATATATATATATATATATATATATATATATATATATATATATATATATATATATATATATATATATATATATATATATATATATATATATATATATATATTATGGGATTTGCGATACTTCATTTACTCTGTGACAAAATTATAATACTATTCACACATACTATTTAAGTAAGTTTTGCATTTACTTACTCTTGAAGAAAGAATAGTTTATTTAAAAAAATGTATTCTAAATTACAGGTAATTAATTTGTTATGTGGTCTTTGGAAACTAAAATCTAAGAACAGTACCGAAACCGAATACCGAAATAAATTGGAACCGCTCAGCATCGACAGACGAGTCGATGTAGACATATCGGTCTGTCCGTTTGTCCTTTCGACCGGCAGTTTGAACAAACAGATCTCGGAGACCATGAGACATAGATACTTTAAGTTTCAATGTCAATCCCACGTTAAGGGATAGGCTCCATAAAATATACACCATTTTGAACATTATAAAATATACACCAGTGTGAACATTTTTTTGGTTTTGTTTTTAATTTCGCTAGAAACGCCAAATTTGGTGTATCTTACGTAAATTCTAATAAAATATACCGAATATGTTCAGATCGGCCCACTAAAAAAAAGTAATCTATGCTTCACATAATGATCCTTGAATAAGGTACAGGATATCTCGAAGTTGCAGCGTTACACTCGACTGCAGCGTTACTTTTATATCCTGTACAAAAAAAAAAAAAAAAAATTGAACAGGGTCTATTGGTTTTTTTTAACTTGTTATGTATGTAGTCAAATGCATATAACAAGAATACGTGTGTCCGAAGAAAGCATCGGAGACCCCTTTAAGTTATATATTCGTTCGTGACTAGTTAATATAGCCATGTCCGTCCGTCCTTCCGTATGTCTGTCTAAGTGAAAATTTCTCCGCCTAAGGACATGTACAAACTAAGCTAACGGTACACGGTCTCTAGGTACCACTCTTCTACAAGAGTAACTCACATATACATCAATGAATCTAACCCCCCACTTTCTGGTATAGCCCCCAGACAAACCCACCGCCCACGTTTCTGTTTTTGTATGATTATCTTTTTTATTTGAGTCAATATTAACTTGAATTTCGAAGTGGGTGCTTTCTATGGGCAGCCGTTCTATATACATACATTAATGGGCATGTCCTGCCCACTATTTGAAGTAGCCCCCATAACCTACCGCTCACTTTTATGCATTTGTGAAAAAACTTCTTCAGTTACGTCAAAATCAACTTGAAACTTGATTTGGTTGCTACTTATTGATGATGGCCTCACATACATACACTAATAGGCGTATACGGTCCACTTTTCGAGGTAGCCCCTACGTTTATGTTTTACAATACGATTTAAAATTTCATGTGAATGCTATTAGAGCTCCAAAGTCGTTTTTTCTAGTTTTTCTAGTTTTTTTGTTTGTTTTGTTGTTGTGGTAGTTGGTTGGTTTTTGCATCTGTTTGCCATCTTTTTCCTTTTTTTGCTGGAATGTTTGATTCTTTTGAGTGTCCTCGACAAACTCTGCTGGTGCTTTTCGTTCCTCATCATTTCTCTTTTCTCGACAAGTCTCCAATTTGTACACGATGCTTCATTCATCCTGTGTCGTGTTGACATGTTTTACAACTTGTAAAAAATTTTCTTTTGTAACAAAATTTTATTTACTGAATTACATACTTCTTCCTTATACTGCCAACTTTTATGTCTTGCAACCAGTAATCAAACATGGGTGAAATGCACTGTGGTGTTTAAATTGAATTTCCAAAATGAATTTATGAATCTTGAGATATGCTGTTTGAGATACGCTATAGCCGCAGGTGGCAAAAACTGGGGTCAAATTTGATAGCAATTACCTACAGCACTTGTTGTGAATTTATTTAAAGTTTTTCATTAATATATGATGTATATGGTTGAATTGAATTTATTTTTATAATTTGCATATTGTAATAGAGTTGTAAAACGTCAAAAATGTATCGATATATGATATAGATATATGTCGATATAGTACTCGAAAAATATAACGACATTTGTATTAAAAAATTCATACATCAAAACAAAAAACAAGAGAAAGCACTAACTTTCGGTGAAGCCGAAGCTACAATTCTCTTCGTACTTACCATTTCATCTCGGCAACGCTGGAGTTTGAAACAGTTTTTAAATTTTAGAAATTAAATTTAAATTTAAAAATTAGATTTAAAAATTTTAATTTTTCATTTAAATAAGTATTTAGCATGAATTTTGACTTTTTGGCGGTTGTAGTTGGAATAAGTTGCTGTGACCGTAATTTTGTGGAGTATAAAATAGTTGGCAATTAAATTTAAAACTGATGAAATTTTCGAACGGGATGGCTTTAACCCACATTCGCTAGAATTATATGCAGCAAGCTAGACAGTTTATCTATCGAAGCCTCAAATTTTTTGTGATAAAATTTTACAATTAATGCAATATCTGCAACTATTAATGTAACTTAATATCAAAATTAATTGGATTCAACTTTTGTATTTAGTGGACAATTTCAAAACATTTATTATTATTTAATTAGTTCTTTAAACTGAAACTTGTTCGATACAAAAACAAAAAAATGAGAGCTGTACATTCTAGTGTGTTAATCGTGTATATATACAATATAAATTTATTTTGTATATATAAATTTATATAAAGTCTCCATGAGGGAATAGAACGCATAGAAACACACAGGCATACACGCGGCCAGCCAGGCAGACGGACATAGTTACGCCTACTCGTCGTGCTGCTCGCGAATATGTGTATTTACTTTATAGGGTCTCCGATGATTTTTTTTATAATACTACTCATACTCTGCATGAAGAGCATAAAAACCATGTACTCAGGAAAATATGTTATCATATGGGGAATATGTTTCATACCTATTTATATCAATGTATATCTACTATAAACAGCTTGTGAATTACATAAATGTAGAATAAATGCAAAGCTATTATTGTGTAGAGTATATATGTAATATATTTTGCTAGTATGTTACCTTTGTACCAGGTAAAATTATATAAAAAAATACAGGTTTTCCCATATGTATTAAATGTTAATGCGAATTAATTGATAAAAACAAACTGTGTGCGCTCGAATACACTGCGATTCGTGTATATTACTTTGTGTGGGCTTCATACTTTACGTCAACCGCGTGTTGAAAAGTCCTTTTTTCTATTGGTTGATATTTGGCGCGCATTTCATTATTTTGTGTATTCGAAATGGAACGAAATGAAAATTCAGTTGGCATAATAGGTCGAATTTAGATCAATGAGCATTAATTAATAAATATATTAATTCTATTATTCACTTTGGCTTTGCTATTTAACCATTTTTACAAACTTATAACGTCAGACAAAAATTAAATATTAAGCTTTAAATAACACGCTGTATATAGCCTGCTTTAAATTACCAATTAACAAATTATTGGCGTCTGGTTTCGCAAAATACAATATAATGATGAAAAAAGTGTCGATATATTCTTGATATACCGATACATCACGATGCAATACAATATGTTAAGATACAGCGAAAATATATTGGTTTTCTTTCATGTATCGCCTTCAATACTTATAATGGCATAGCAATAATAATTCGCCTTAAATTGCTTATCAAAACTATGAGTCAAATAGTTCTACCCATGCCAGTCAGTCCAGTCCGTCTGCTATCGTTAGACAAAAAAAAATTTATTTATTTAAAATTGCCAACAGCTCACTTTGTGATTTTCGTATTGAAAATGTTCATGTATTCAAGATAAACGTACTAAAAAGTGGATATCAAATTATGACAATGCCATTAAAAGATACTATTTTGTTAGATGCTTGTGAAGAGTATTGAAGCTTCAGTTCCACCGAAGTTAAAGTTTTCTCTTGTTAAATCATTCGACAATATTTGAAATTATAGCTGGAATACCTCAGGGTAGTGTATTAGCGGCCATTCTATTCAATATTTACACTTCAGATTTGTCAACTACTGAAGCACAATTGTGGCAACTTATGCAGATGAGACTGCTATAAAATAGCTTCTTCACAATCAGCTGGAAATGCATTTGAATTCGTCTATAATCATCTAGACAAAAATCAAGTATGGCTAAAAAATAGGAATATTAAAGTAAATTTGGTAAAATCCACACTTGTTACGTATACAAAAAGAAGAGGTGACTGTCCTAATGTACTCCTAGTAATAAAACAGACAATTATTCCGCACAGAAGTAATGTAAAGTATCTTAACACCAACTTAAGACGAGGGCTAACATGGAAATAGCACATTCAAACTAAAAATAAACACATACACGTAAAGATAAAAACAAGGAAAATGTGCTGGCTTATCAATCCCAATTTGAAATTGAGCTTGAACAATAAGGTATTATTATACAAATCGATTTTGAAGTCAGTATGGCCACTACGATTTCAATCTGACACAGCATACGAATGAAATATTGTAGTTTTGCAGCGATATTAATTCAAGATTCTAAGGTATATTGCAAATTCTCTTTGGTATCTTAACAATACCGTTATACATAATGATCTCAACATTCTAAAAGTTAAGAATGAAATAAATATATATATATATAAACCACTCAAATCATTTAGCTATTAATTTGTTAGACAACAGTGAAGCAGTCCGTACTTGTAATAGACACCATGTATACAATTTAGATTAAGTAATTAACTCTATGTTAATTAAATACATGCAATTGTATCTTTCTTTGTCCTAAATTTGCTGGAAAAACACATTTAAGAATAAGTTAAATTATAGTTCAATTTGTTTATTAAAGGCAGTTTTGCAAACTAAATAGATTTACAAAAAAAAAAAAAAAAAAAAAAAATTAATTATATGAGATGTTGGTTTGAAACTTGGTATAAAGATTTCTTGTAATCAAACACACCACATTTGTGACATGGATTCCAAAAATGCCTGTACTATTTTATGTGAAAATTTGTAATTCATGAAAATTGTGAAGAGTATTTTCTCTTGATTTATTCGATGGTCAGAATCTTTTCATGTGTTGCAATGGGTCAGCGACGTTCATTTTAAATGAAAATCACTGCATCTTTTTGGGTTTGAGTGCTTTTTGCAATATTAATATATAGCCACATATAGGGACTTTGAATGAATATGTGTGCTGGTCACATTTGTCAAAATAGCCTTAGGTCTTATGCAAATACACTCCGTACACCAATATAGATATGACTCTATATCAAAGAAAATTGGCATTCTAAGTTGCTATCCTTTAAAATTAAAAGTTTATATGTACGTTGTGCCTATTTTTAGGTACGTAAGTAGAGTATTCAAGCTCTTGCTCATATCCTCTCACAGACACAGTCCTACTTTTCAATGGCCCTCTTTCACAGATATCCCTTGGCCCGATTTTTCTCTCTACGGTTTTTTTTTAGCTTTATTTCATTTACTAAGTAAATATTGACAGCATAGGTTTCCTTATATACAATGCAGAAGTATATACCGGGTGATTTTTAAAAGGTATAGAACTTTAAATTGAAATATAGTACATATTAATAAATCGAATAAGTCAATTTTGTGTTCGTTTGGTAGATAATTCTTTGGCATTGAAAAATGATTTCGGGCTTATGGCCGCCTCGGAACTTTTGCTAAAATGCATCCTGGAGGTCGAATTTTGCACCACTTTTTAAACCATTTGAAGCCGTACTTCTCGAACAGCTTTTTTTAAATTTAACTAAGCGTTGAATCCATACAATGCAAAAATTGTATCTTAACAACACAAGTATAAAAAGTTAAGAACAAAACCAAACCTCATGCTAAACGCAAGTGGACTTAAAAATATTCCATATTAGGAGGGGGACATTATATTCGGCCAATCGTTTTGGTAAAACCTAATCTCTTCAAGGCCTGGCGAGGAGTAAGCGTCACTGTATCTGCTAGTGTGCCTTCCAATCTGCTCCTCCACTGTATGCAGAATCAGATCACGATGAAGGGTGGAGTCTCTTACATACCAGGGGCAGTCCGTAATTCGTCGCATGGCCCGATTCTGTAATACCTGTATTCGTTTGTAATTTTATTTAGCAGATATCCCCCAAATTTGCTCACCGTAGAGCCAAATCGGGGCAACACAGTATACATAGACTACTCTTTTGGCTCTAAGTGACATGGTGCTTCTTCGGTTGATTAGCCACCGCAATTGTTGCATTCTTTGGCCACATTTTCCGGCCGTAGCTTTCAAGTGGGGCCAAAATTTAGGCGTGTGAGTGAGCACATATGGGTACCTGGTTGGTGATCCAGTTGCAAGGATCTTAGCACCAGTGGCAGAGATGGCATCTGCTAGTTCTCGCCCCCTAGGTGAATTGTGTCTCCCCACAGCCAATGTCGAGCATTCCAGTCACCATCAACCAAATACCTTTGGCCGAAAGCACGGAGTGTATTGATGAAATGTCTTTCCTCAATCTTGACTCTTGGAGGGCAATAAATGGCGCTGAACTCTACATCACCCAGGCCTGAGCCTACTTTTACTGATGAAATTTGTATGCTGCGTGTCTGAATGACCCTTTGTGGAAAATGGCGAAGAGTGTTCCTCACCAAAACCGCTACTCCGCCAACGAAAAGAATGTCAACGCTGTTGTTGTGCGCGAAGAGCTCAACTTCTTTAACTTTTCCTGAAATGCCGTTAACATTCTAGATAAGAACCTTTTGTGGATTCATTGTGAAGCTGAAACGTTGTTTTGGAAGTGGAGATTAGGTCAATTCCCAGCCCATTGCTTAATTATGTTGGCCATTTCAGATACTATTTTTTCAAGTTTTACAAGGCGTTGATCGGCTTGGCAGTTATGCTGTTGTTTTTCTTGCAGCTACTGCTGCAGCCACATAAGAAACTGCTGCTGCTGCTGTTTCAACAGTGTCTGAACTTCATATGAATTCTGTTGCAGATTATTCATTTTTTGTTGCTGCGATAACTGTTGCGCTTGTAGATTATGAAGACGACGCTGATCAGGTCGATATTTAGGGTGATATGATGTAGGTTTACTACTACAATTCTATGTGGCTTTTCCGTCTGCATTTGATATGTGTGGAATTCTAATCCAAAGGTATCCATGTGGTTCACAATGGCTCTATAGGTGCCACTGTCTTTGGGGAAGATTCTGACCGTTTCCCCTTGGTTAGCTTTGACCTAAACGTTATTCAAACTTGCAACTTCCTTTATGAGTTCAAATAGGTCATTTAAGTTGCTAATATTGGCAACTATTTGCGGTGGTATTGGTTGACCCTTAAGCTGATTACCAGTGTTAGTTGCTTCACTTTGTGAACTCTGGAGAGTATTAATTGCTTCATAATAGTGTTCATCCGTATGGTCATTGTCATCGTCTGCATCTTCATTCATCTGGACTTCCTCATCCTCTCCGTCACTGGGTGTGTCCATGTCAGAATGGCAAATCTATTGCTAGAGTTTGCCTGATGGCTTGTAGCGGGTAGTGGCGAGCACAGAACCTGGCCGCCTCTCACTCGTTTCAAGTTAGAAATGGATGACATAGACTTGTAATTTTTTCTCTTGCCCGATCGCTGTTTTTGAGCATTCAGCAATCTTTTGGCAGCAGCGCTTAGGGAATTTTCTTGACTACCAATGCTTATTCCAGGGCCGATACTGCTTATTGTAGCAGTTGCCATGGTGTATGTGGTGCTGCTGGTGGCACTAGTACTTGTTAAAGTTGTGGTTGTGCTATTGAATTTAAGTTTCGATGCGTATAAAGCGTTGAATTTCTGAGCAGCACTCAGAACAAAACTCAGGTGGTAATTTTCTTTCATAAGCGAAGTTTTTATTGCCCCTCTTGTGCGTCTTTGCGCTGGGTGGGGGAATGTAGTCACACCACACTTCGTAATGTGTGCTATTTTTTTGCACACAAGAGAATTCACAGCTTAAAGCAGAATAGAAAACAGTTTTGCGTAAGCGCGATCACTTTTTTTATTTGTTTTTTTTTTTATTTATTTATTTATTTTCTGCACAATCTTTCAGAGTATTAAATGATATGCTTTCTATGAAAAACTAATTTCGAACAGTTAAACGAAATTTGCTCCAAAAGTAGGATATATGATGCCATCCTTTCCATCCAAGGGTCTTCCAGACCATGTACATGTATTTTGGTAACAAAAAATCGTTCAACATTGACATTGACAGTGAGTGCAGTCAAAAAGTGGATCGACTTCCAACCGTTTAAGCTTTTTATGATTTAAGTTTTTGCATGATGATTTGTCAAACAATTATGTATGAAAAGATGACATCAACTTTTCGGTAAGCAAAGAACCTGTTAATAAAAAAGTACCTACTAATAAAAAAAAGTACCTGCTAATAACACCCTTCACACTCTTTTGTAAAAGGATATTTATGTTACGCTCAGCTCAGTGCTGTTTCATTTATTATCTTTTACTCTTTTATATTTAAAATTTCAGTTAATTGAGAGGACTGATAAATATTTATTTCCTTTTGTCTTTTTCTTATAATGTTTGCTTCGAATATGAGTATTCGATATGCTGCACAACAATTTTTGGTGTCGACAGACTAACGTAAAAGATATTAAAACAGATTTTATCTGACCCTGTAGTATACGAGTTTGTATGTATGTATTCGTACCACAAAAAGGAAAAACAACCGACATATGTATGTATGTATACCGACATATGTATGTATGTATACTACATAGAAAAGGAGAATCCCATTATTAACAGCAGATATTGTATAGCTGGATAATTATATCATTACAAATGTGACACATCGATAGTTCAGTGTATGACGTAAAATTGGAGAGGACATCAGTTCAACCCACTCACCGAAAACAAATATATATATATATATATATATATATATATATATATATATATATATATATATATATATATATATATATATATATATATATATATATATATATATATATATATATATATATATATATCTTTAAATTCTAAATTAATTCTCACTAATTCTTTTTAATATTTTCATGACTAACAAAATAATCCACATTCCACAAGTTAATACTGTGGATACAGTATAGATTCCATACACCAGGTTCCAAAAAAAAGAAAGAAAAAATTGAATGAAATTGAAAAATTATTCGAGTATGAATTAGCCCCACTCACTCACCCTTTATCACTCTTCGATGCAGCTGGAATGCGCAAAACGCAAAAGTCAGCCATTTACAATTGCTTTCAATCAGTCAATGCTGAGGTTGATCGTACAAACGTTAATCATGTAGAACGTGACTTCTTCAATTTTTAGAATCGCGTATCTCAGAAAGGGTGATTCTTAGAAAAAAAAAGTATTAGAACTATTTTTGTAGATAATTTTAAGATCTATGATTTTTGTCTGGGCTACTTCTTTGATGAAACTTACCGTTTTCGATAAAAAATCAAAAAACCTCAAATTTTTACCTTTGACCCCGAATAACTTTTTTAGCACACGTGGGATCGATGGGGACTTTTGACACTTTATATCTAATGGTGTACCCAAGGTCTCCACCAAAATTTAGCTCTGTCGGAATTTTTGTTATTTGAAATGTCTAATCTGACCGGACTATAAGCATCCACACAAATATTTGAAAGCTGAAATAGAACACCAGCGTTACCAAAGCAAAAAGGAGGGATAGTGTGAAGAGTGTTAAAGCTTAAGTTCCACCGAAGTTAATGTTTTTTCTTCTTTTATCTTCTCATTATATTTTGGGTATTTCGTTATCTATATTTTGACATAATAAAGTCGCAATCAGATTGGACGCTTCTAACTCGAGATGCAGTTATAAACCAAAATGCAAAAAATCATATTGCGGCAACGTATCCATTAAAAAATATTTTGAATCTATTTTCGAGTTCAGCAGACCAATATCTATGGGAAACAAAATATGGCATCGATTGCAGTTTGAATATATTTGAAGACTTGTTTTATTTTGGCAGAAATTTATTAAATTCAATCGAAACAGTCGCACCATCCTCGGGTAGATTTTTAACATATTCATTTAAAGTGGCATAAATACGCTCTTTGACTGGCCAAAATTTTAAGTCTTCACATTATTTAAGTCTTCACAGTCCAACGATCATGACCATACCAGGTCTGATCTAAAAATGACCAAACATTTAATTTAAATCATAGAAATCGTAGCGCCATCTATTAAACGTTGGCAGTGCTAGAAAGGTACATTTTTCTTCTTTCTGGAGCAGCTAAGTTCATGCTAATCTTTTGACAGGTTACAAAATGACATACGTTTTATTAATAAGCAGTCTTTGTAGTAATGTCGAAAAAACAAAAGAGCAAATATTAAATTTTGTTTTGAACTCGCTAAAAAATTTACTGAGACTTACGAATGGTTAAAAATTTTATGATGATGTTTGTATGAGTCGTACTCGAGTTTACATGTGGTTTGCACTTGATTATGTTGTGCTGCGTTGGTGGAAAACGTAAGTGAAATAATCGCTATCGATGCAAATTACACTGTGAGAATGCTGACAGAAGAATTAAATTCATCTTACTGTAAAATCTACAAAATATTAACTCAAGATTTGAGTAAATGAAAGGTGTGTGCACGTTTTGTTCAACATTAGTTAAATTATGATCCAAAAATCGCTTGTGTAGTCAATGAATTCGTATTAGCCTGATCTATCACTGTGCGATTATTTTCTCTTGCCAAAAATGAAAACTGCAATGAAAGGCGCTTCTAGCCATGCAAGCAGGCGTGACACAAGTGCTAAAGAACATCCTAAAAGCGAGTTTAAAAAGTCTTTGAATAAATTGGTTGAGCGCTCCAAACGTTTAATTGAGTTAAATGGATCGTATTTTGAATAAATATTAGCTTTGAAACATAATACCATGCTTGTTTTATTTTATAACTAAAAAGTTCGGTTATTTTTAGATTTAGACCGTGATAGACTTGTTTCATTTGGTAAAAAGTTTACTACGTTTAATTTTGTTCGAAACTCATTTTTACACCGAATTCACAAATATAATCTCACATAGATCGAAATAAATCAGATTGACATTAAATTTTTAATAATTACAACGCACTAGTTTAGTTTGAAATTCATCTGTACATACATATATGTACATATATAGTTATTAACGCCAGAAAACTAAAAATTAACTTTTAATATAATTTTGTTTTTGTTTCAGTTCGCTTGTTATACTTTTCAAACAGAGTATAAATAGTTTTATTATTTAATCACAATGTTTGCAACATCTGTTGATACCCCATAAAGTATTTATATTCGTGATCAGCGCGACAACACGAGTCGATCTAGTAATGTCCGCCCGTCTGCCTGTGTGTCTGTCTGCGCCTTATTTCCTGAATATTTGAAATATGGTTTGAAAGTTGGTATGGAAACTTTTTATAACTACATGCAACATACTTATCAAAATGGCCGCGATTTGTCCACTATAAAGTATAGCTCCCATACAAAAACAGGGCAAGTGTGAAGTGTATTTAAGCTTCGGTTCCAATGACGTTAACGTTGTTTTTATGCTTATTTCAATAAAGTTCCCGAGTCTAACATAAAAAATGTTGAAAGTCTGCGAAAAGTTGCAAGGAGCTGAACGAGGATAGTATGATTGATGCTGGCTGCATTGTGCAGTTGCAGTTTTTGCCACTTGGAGCTTGCTCAACTCTGACAGCTTCTGTTTTTTGTGCGCATTGAATATAAAAGTTAATTTTTGTTGTTGTTGTTGTTGTTGTTGTCAACTGGATGTTCTGCAGCACAATCTAACTTTGCAGTTACTATTCCTGATGTTAACTCCTGATGTTGCACTGTGACTCTACTCTGGCTGTGGCTGTCCGATGTTTTCAGTTTTGTTTATTTATTTATTTATTCTTTTGTATTGGGTGTGGTTTGAATGTTATGTATACATTTCACATTAGAGCTGAAAAATTTCCTATATATACGAGTACATATAGCGAATGCTGTGTGGATTCACTACATTGTACTACATGAAATGAAGGCTATTGCGACTCTACTGTTCGTCACTTGTTTTCGACTTGCGTTCTCTGTTTAAAGTCGTCGCTATGCAATTGTGCTGTATTCAAAGGATACTAAAGATGATGTTTTTAGCTTTATAGGTGGGTGGCGGTTGAAGTGGGAACTGAAGTGAAACAAATGTTCATATAGAAATGTAAGAGCAATACCAACCTAGACAAAACATAAGCACAGTCACAAACAGCAAAACGATCTCACATGCATAACCAGAAAGCGACAAATAAATTTATTCAGTGAAACTTCGATAAGATACAAACTTGGTGTGTATAAAATTTATTGGGAGGTCCGGCCTTGTTCGCTTCTGCTAAAAGCCATATCAAATGTTTTGTGCAAAGTTATGTAGCAAATACTTTATTATACCATTCACACATAGTGTTACGACGTTATAGGTTGGGGTAGCATAGGGTGTGTCCAGAGTTTGTCGCGGCAAAAATTGGTGTGATATCGAGACCAAGGCCGAATCTCAAAGCTGCTTTCTCCGGAGGAATAATAAATATATATGTTTTAGGTTATATTGAAATGCTTTTATTAGCTACGAGCTATTACCCGGCGCGTTTCTCCCCTTCTCCTTGCCTCTCCTTTCACCGACCACTCCTTCCCCCTACCCCACCTTCCCACTGCCCCACCTACTCCCTATTGGTATCAAACAATCAAACCTTTCCTCTTTATAATATTAGTACAGATATAATACAGATAAGAAAGACGTACTCTACATTAATCGTCAGGCGAGTCCCCGTAGGCTGGACTATAATAGTCATACTCCCATGAACTACTAATCTGTCAGAATAGATTAAGTTGCCAAATGGACAGCCAGATTACAGCCTTCGCCACTCTTCTCCTTAATCCCTTTCGCTAACCGAAATCCGGCTTTCTTTGCGGACCAGATACGCCTCACCATACTTTGGTCCTTTTTGTGGACCAGGTGAACCACAACTCTAATCGCGAACTTGAATGGAAACTATTTATTACTTTCAATTAGCTTACATTGTGTTTTGGTTGCCATCCGCTGCTGCTCGATATGACTAAGGTATTATTAGTTTGTCTGAAGGTTTGTAACACATTAAAGGAGACATAGTAGACACTATAAAGTATATATATTCTTGATCAGCGTCTGGATGTTGGTGCGCATTTTTTTAGAACCAATTTTTATGGTATCCTGTTGTAAATTGGCACATAAACTTCTTTTCAAGTAGAGTATCAAAATTGAGCCGAAACGCCCACGTTTGGGGTAGCCCCTATACAAACCAGCGCCCACTTTTGATATGAAAAACTTTTTTGGGGTAGCCTCCATTCAAACCCACCATTAATTTCTGTGTTTTTGTATGAAAATCGTCTATATTATAGTCAAGATTAGCTTGAGATTCGATGTGGCGGCTTTTATGGACAGCCGCTTAACATGCATAGACTAAAATTACTTTACTGCCATTACTCCGTAACTACAGATTATCTCTGATTTAGAATTTTACCCAATTAAATCGGTGAAACATAAAACGAGATATGTTAAAATATATGTACCAGTATATATATAAGAATAGCTCCGAAAAAAATCGAAAAAAAACAATTTCAAATCCTAAATTGGATCCATAGAAATAAAATGTTATTGTGAGTTTTGTATTCAGTAGTTCAAAATCTATGAGAAACAAGAAAAACTTCTAACTTCGGTGGAACTGAAGCTTTAATACTCTTCATACTTGCCCATTTTGCTTGGCAGCGTTGGCGTTCGAATTTAGTTTTTAAGTTTGTGAATAGATGCTTAGATATAAAATCTTTTCATATTATAAATTTTATTTATATGTTTTGACGGTGGTAGATGGAATAGAGGGTTGTGGATAATTTTGTTGCGTATGAAATTAAATGAAAGATTTAGAAAGAATTAAATTTAAATTTAAACAAATTTTGGATCGAGCGAAGTTTAAACTGGTCTAGAATGTTAGGTAGTACGTTAGCATGTCGATCACAAAATCGGTGTTGCATAATGTTGTCTGAGGTAACTCATCTGGCATTATCGTAAGACAGGATGCAATTATTGTTACAATTTCAGAGGTTTCACTGCATAAATTCAACTTGGTATCAACATATTTACGTTGCTGTGGCTGTTGTTTGTTTTAGAATCGCACTTGAGTTGTCGACTACGATGAGTTGTTGGTCTCATTTTTTTGTTTTTTTTTTGTTTGTACTTGTTCTGTATAGAGTAAAAACGTGGCTTTGTAGGGCAGACACGCAGATACACACCCATACATGCACAAAAAGACACCAATACACATATACGCTGGCATAGAAACTCAAGCACATACCTACAAAGTAACTGCTTACTTTAAGCAACTTCCCTTCGATCCCTCGGCACCATTTCGTCCCGCCTCTTCAACACTTCTGCATGTTTCGTTCGTTCCGTTCAGCTAACTGAAAAGCACTCGAACTGAAACGTAAACTTTGACAGCCGTCTATCAAAGCTTTGAAAAGCAGCCGACTAGTGGGTCCTGGCGATGAGTGATGAATGAGAGGAGAGGAAATACTGCCAGAGGATTCTTTTGAGTGTGCACAAAGCGAATGTTGTTTTTATGTTGCTTTATGTGCATTGCGCAAAAGGATTTTAGCCCTGTTGTAGTCATCGTTGTTCTTGCTTTAGTCCTTGTAAAACAAATACATAGATATATGTACATATTTAGTTGATGTTGTTTTAGTCCTTGTATACATATAGATTCAACGTTGTTACTGCTTTCAGTTATAGCCATAAAAGTTAAATAGACAGAAAATTATGTATAATTTGTGAGTTTGCATCTTGCAATACATTGAATGGTACATCAACATCAACTACACCATTGAGAAAGTTTAGGGACTATTGTATTTTTTTCCATTTTTTTTTTTTTGCTCTGTAAGCTTCTTAGTCCTCCCAGTGTTACGGGTTTGTTTTCGAAATTCTGTTTAAACTATAGGAAACAGCTTTGAACAACTCTGTAGCATAATAATAGGCGTATTATGTGTTTCGTGTGAAGTTAATGGGAAGAACTCTGATAGTACTAGGCTAGGTATATGTATTGTACTTGAACTTATCCGTACATTGTACATGTTTCTAGCGTCTTTCATTTCTGAAAATTTTACCATGTACGTGTATAATAAAAAATGTTCTGAAACTGGCCAAACAAATCTTGTCAACTCAAGTCAAGGCGTTCTTTATCTAGTTAAAAAAATGAAATTAACTTGTGAAAAATGTTCGTGGAATGATTTACTACGACTTTTTTCGTGGATTGTTTTAACAAGAGTGCATCAATCAATTTACTTCGATTTTTGACGATGTAGCGCCATAAAAACCTGGTATACTGAACTCAAACGTGGTCGCCGTTCGCTTAAAGGTGAATCTAGTGAAGGTCATCCAAAAACTTCGATGCTGTACGTGAACCGTCAGACCGTCATGTGGCTTACCGTGACATTGAGGCATTCGCGTTTCTACCATACATATAGTATTCCATAAACATTTAGATGTGTAAAAGCTATTTAATTAAACGATGAGCAAAAAGAGGCTAGTGTGAATCGATCCAAGCAAATGTTGCAAAAATACGCTTTATCCGGTGAGTTAAATCACATCGTGACAGGTGAAGAATCTTAGATATACGCGTATGAACCAGAAAGAAAAGGTCAGTTGATTCAATGGCTCTTCCAAGACGAGGCAAAGCAAACGATACTTATTCGTTCTTAGATCGTTTGTTTTTTTTCGGAACAATGGGACATATGGCTACAGCAGCGTCAGAGAATCAGAAGATGGTTAATTCTAAATAGTATACAATTTCTTTACCAGAAATCTTACATGAATGGAGGAAAAGCAGAGGAAAGTGATATATCATCTTACATCATGATAATACCTGCTCTCATACATCAAGTTTCACTTTGGCCTTTTTGGAGAAGCAAAAAAATGAAATACACCGGACACGCGCCATATAGACCTGTTTTGGCACCCAATGACTACTTTTTATTCCTGCATATCAAAGATAAGTTGCGTGGTCAACGATTTACGTTGCCAGAAGAAGCGGTTGAGACGATCCAATTGATCCAATGTTTTGAAGATACCGCCAGAGTTGAAAAAATGCTTTGATTTGTGCTCATGCAAAAGCTTATTAATTTTCGTGGAGAATATTTTTATAAGCAATAAAATCTTTTTCTGATGAATTTTTTAGTTTTTTCTTAGTTTTTTTTTACTAAATTCTATTATCATCTGAGCAGAATGCAAACTTTAAAAAAAAAAATAAACAATTTTTGTATTAAAAGCTTTTACCGTTGTTTAGATTAAAAATGTCAGACCAAAAGTAAAATTGGAAAATGTTTTTGTTTGGAAGCAATACTTTCTCACCTTATCATGGCCGTTATCAATATTTTTTTTCTGGTTACCAGGGCCAAAAGAAAAAGCTTGATGGTGAGGGATCTTTCAAATTTTAAGCGACTAGTGACTAGTTAAGCGACTAACAAAGAATAATTTTTAGTTACTAACACCAAATGATTAACTGCTTAGTTGAAAATGTATTGCTTTGGTTTGGCGCAGCTATGTGAAAAAGAGGAATACGATTTATTCATTTCCTTAATTACATTTTTCTATACACTTTAACGGTCGAATAATTTAATAATGTGGCGTATTCCACATAGCTGGTATCTTTTTTTGTTTTTTTTTCGGTTGCTTTGGTTTCAGTTGGAAGAGTGGAGAAAAAAATATTCTCTATCTCTGCCGTGGTCTAAGGGGGGATTCACAGTGTAGAGCATGTCGATCGAGCTGCTCGACGTTAGGCTCGAAACTTTGGTGGGCACACTTGCAAGCATGTTGGCGAGCATCAGTTGAGTGTATTTTTGATTGTGTTTTTGTTGGTAAAATTTTAAAAGAAGAGTAATCAAATAAATATTTAAAACAAAAAGAGAAAGATACACCAACAAAAATTCTTTTACAACTGCGCATTAATTATTGCAAATAAATTCCCCACTTATTGCCGCTCTCTTTCTGGGCGGCCCTTAGAGCAGGGCTGTTCAAAAGGAGATCATCCAAAGTGTGAATCATTTCTGAGTCATAATTTCTACAGTGCCAAAATACAACATCAATTCAACGTAACTGATTAATTTAAATTTTACTTGTTCTTTAGCATCAATCAGCCGACTTCGGCATGCGTTCGGTTTTCGTCCTTATAGGGCTATGGCTGTATTATAAATATTTTTATTATTCGGTACTTTAAACACAAAAGGTCGAATTTCGACCAATGGGAGAACTCTAGGATATTATTCGATATATATTATATTGACCGTGCTTACTTATTTTGTTTCATTCCCATTCGTACTTTTTATTTAAAATTAATTTTAACTCGATATTATTTTATTATGAAAAGCATAATGTAGAAAAAGCTTTAATTTTCTTTACTTTTGCATCAATTTTCGTGAAAGTTAATTTAAAACGACGGTAAAAATTAAGATTAAGAAGAAAATTTAGTATCAGTCTGTCCGAATAAATTTTCTCAAACAAAAATAACTAAATGAAAAGAAGTATGAATGCAGCAGTCGTACAGCCCCGACTACAAAATACCACTCACCCTGGTTAATGAAGACCTTTGCCACCTTTTAAATTAAAAAAAAACACATATAAAACATGTTTAAATTAAAATTAATTAAAAATTAGTTAAAAAGAAAAAGAAAATCGAGAATTCGAAGTTATTCGTTTTTATCGCACAAACCATTTACGTTAAATAACTCCGGGAATAATAATTCAAATAATCCAAATGCAAATTGACTGAACCATTTCGAGAAATAATGCGTCCGTCAAATTTAACCTTCAGTCAGTCGATGGTTTGGCGATCTGTATGGTATGTGACAAGGAGAATCTAAATCTCCAGGTTTGGTGTCTCTCTAGCTCTTATAGTCTTTGAGATATCTTGTTTCATACAACCAGCCGGACAATGCTAAATTGATCCAACTTTCTCTGCTGATGAAGAATAACTATACTTATAAATATCCCTTTACGTACAAAGTGTAAAAATCATAAGTCTCAAAATGAAAAAGGATCTCAATGACTTTCAAATTGCCACTTTTTCAAATAATTATACAAATAATCGTTTCTTCTTTTTCAAAATCATTATTTCTCCGGTATAGCTAGAATCACTGCATTCGTAACTGCTCGCCCACCCCAAGCGTCCCATTTGTCCAAAAGGACTCCTTCAACACAACCTGCAGGTTACAAAAACGGATATCACAAAATAAGGTAAACTAGTTGTGATGTTACAAACAGCACACTAACAGACAGACGGACTCTGCTTAAAGTTCTTGCTATTCTTGATCATAGCGGAAACCTTATAGTAAGGTAATATTCGTGATCAAAATAACGAATCGATTTATCTACCTACGATTGCCATTTAGTGTAAATAGTACATATATTACCTTTGTTACTATGTTTACAGAGCCTAACAAGGACAAAACAAAATAAATTTCGGAGACCGTATCCATCAGATTTCGATGAGTTTGCTGTAAATTATAGTTCAAGTTTTTAAAGTGAATTGATGGATTTTTGAAAAATAATCGCAAGGAATGTTCACGTTCTGAGTACATTTATGTTAAAAAATGTCAAAGTTTCCAATGGAAACGCCAGATGCACCTGGCAATACTAAGTATTGCCGAGGCCAGGTATATAAATAGCACCCCACGTATTATAATAACAAACTGATACTTTTCTTTCGAATCAAGCTTTTATTTTAATCCGTTAAAACTTAAAAATATTATATATTTAAATTTTTTTTACTATTCAGCAAATATTCGTACGAATAGTATATCTACAATACGTATCCTCTTAAGATATAAAAATTATGCTTTTTAGAAATCTTCAATTTGCGATTTATACATAATCTTGTTCAGCAGTGCGTGTGCGTAATATAATTCAATCACCTTTAAAGAACCCCATGGTACAAAGTCTTGATGTTGTTTTAGTTCATTAAAATTATGTACGAGTATATATGTATATACACACCGCTTCCCATTTAAGTAAGTCAAAAGTATCTTTGCATGTAAGCGGATATTATGAGATAAATAAACTTGGGTGCCTTTGTACAGCGCCATTCTAGCGAGAGAGAGCGTATAATATGTCAAAAGGAACTCATTGACGGCTATATAGTCGACGTACTTCAACGCGGTTATTACATTTATAAATCACTTCAGTAGCACAAAAATCTGAAAGGACAAAAAGACACGTGACTTATGTAGATACACATGGAGATACTTTCATTGATGTGGTCATGCATGTAGACAGACTTTTGAGAATTTCCCAGCGAATGATGACTTATGACAGGGCAATATGCTAAAATCAATTAAGGTGTGTGAGAACGAGTAAAGGGTATGAGAAGAGTATAAGCAGCAAACCACAAAAGCTAACATTGCTGTCGCCATTGTTGTACAGCTTTAGATACTTGCAATAAAACCGTATACAAGGCCGACTGCGAACCACAGATAGCTGATATGGGATGCCTCTGTCGCATTGTCACCGCCACCACCATTTTGGCCCTTCGCTTGCATTCTCAGTTCATTAATAGATGCTAAGCGAAGCGCGGTTTCAGACACGCAACAACAGCGGAGGGGATGCGATTGGGCTGTGCGAACGCTGCGTACTCGTGCGTGTAACGCATCTGAAGTGATTTGTAAACAAATTAAAGGCGTGCACGTGTCAGCCTCGTTAAACTTTGAATCGCGCAAACGCAAAATAAAAATAATAAAAGCAAAATAAGAAAGAATGAAATACAAACGTAACGATGAAGCGACCGTGTAAACCTAGCTTTCAACTCGCTAATAGGGCCGCAATGGGTCGGGTCGAGCGTCGTCTAGTGAGTTCATCATTTGCATTTAACACACTTCACAAACCGAACAAAAAATACTTGTAGCAGAGTAGCAGCCGCACAACACGCGTAATCAGTTCAAATCGCCTTCGGTTGGAAGGGGAGCGGCGAGTGGTTTGCTTTCGTTTTGACTTGGTTTATCTTTTCTACTCTGCTGCATGGTCAGAGAAAAAACGCACATTTCGCCCCTCGCAGATACACCCGCTCATTTTTGTTAGCAAGTAATCAAGTGGTAGTCGAATAAAAAACAAAAAATACTTTGTCAAAGAGGCTTAAAAAAGTGTAATTGAATCAAGATACCTTCAGCTTGGTTGGTTAGTTCTTCTTCCTCGAATGGAACAGCAATCATTCGAGCTTTGTATTTTAGATATTTTTTTACACAGTTTTTATATTTAAAAATACAAAAATTATTTATTTGCATTAGAGTATGATGATGAAATGCGGATGGGTTGAAAGTCGTAAACTCAGCATACTTTTTTTTCTTTTTTTTGTAATAATTTTTATATATTTCGCTGAATTCTAGTATAAAGGCTTATTTTGGTCCTATGAAGATAAAGTATCCATTTTAATGTGCCACGCCCATTGTTCTTGTATGGAAAACTTATTTGTTACAGTTGATATTAACTTGAAATTTGTAATAGACAACTATATATTAATGGGCGTGTTCCAGCCAGTTTTTATGATAAACAGAAAAAAAACGTTTCCTTTATTGCTGCTAAGTATACAATTTGAAAGTTAACGTTTTTTCCTTTTTATACCATTCACATACAGTGTGAAATCATATTATCGAAAGTTAGATACCATTAAGTATGTACATTCTTGATCAGTTCGACGAGACGGGTCGATCTAGACATATTCGTTTGTGTGTCTGAGTGCTGCAGTGCATTTTTTTCATCAATATTTGAGATATTTGGCTGAATTTTGGTATATAAGTAGATAGATTATCCATATCAATGTGCCACGTTCCCTATACAAACTCAACACCCACTTGTTTATTACAATTGATATTAACTTTAAATTTGAAATGGAGTCCTCTTAAGAAAAATCAAAAGGCCCACATTGAAAAATAACCCACAACAAACCCATCTTCCACTTTTGAAACGCAACGATTGCTTCACATATAGCAACGATTGCTTCACATATATATCAGTAGGTGTGCCTCGCCCAATTGTAGAGATAACCCCCATAGATTGACCATAATTTTTTTTTCATACAAAGACGGAAAAAAAAGGTGGGGCCTCCACCTTTTTTTTCCGTCTTTGTATGGAAAAAAAATTATGGTCAATCTTACGTACAGAAGTTTCACAACTACGATATATACCTATATATAGCACTCCAATAAATCGATTGTTTTATTCGCGGTGCAGCAGGTGGCGCCGTCCTGCTGAAACCACATATCTTCCAGATCCATACCGTCCAAGAACTTCGTTACCATGTTCCTGTAACGAATGCCATACACTTTCACTACATTTCCAGCCTCATTTTCAAAGAAGTAAGGCCCAATCACTTCGCCTGACCAAAATCCGCACCAGACAATTGTTCGGTTTGGATGCAGTTGTTTCTCATGGATTATATGCCGATTTTCTGAACCCAAAATTAGACAATTTTGCTTGTTGGCGAACGAAATGATTTATTTCGAAAAATCGGCATTTACTTCATTTTGCTCTGTTGTGTAATCGAAATAATCGTAGATATGCCAGTTGTCGAATTTCAGAGTTGCCACATGCATAAAAAAAAATAGCGCCAAATTTGAATAGTGCACTATTGATGGGCTCCCTATATTAATAGGCGTGTATATCTAGTTTTGGGGGTAGCCCCCCCTTTTTTTTTAGTCTGTTTTTAGCGTTTCAGAGCAGAAAAACATAATAATACTAGTTTACAAATGGCACCGTTGAAACGATAGACTCTTTCTCTTACACTTTTTTAGAGTAATTTGGGTGCGCTGAACATGAAAAGCGGGTCATTCACCTAATAACGGTATTATGTTATAAAGGTGATTAAATTACCTCTTTAACGGTACCGGGTTTTCCGTTCACTCTGTACGTTGGTTTAAGTAAAATCATACACGAAAACACACAAATATACCGTTATATAGGTGAATGGCCTCAATGAAAAAAAAAATTAGTATTTTTTTCGTATCCAGCAAACCCAAATTACTATAAAAAAATTTGAAAAAGAGAAGGTTTTTTGCTGTAAACTAATGCAGTACGAGTATATTGTAATGCTATTTAATGTGACACTTGCATTGGATGATGATGAAATACGCGTAGATACACTTTGATATCTAAAAATAACCGATCTTTTTAGTTATAAAATAAAACCAGCATGTTTCAAAGCCAATATTTATTCAAAATACGATCCATTTAACTCAATACAACGTTTTGAACGCTCAACCAATTTATCCATAGACTTTTAAAACTCGCTTTTGGGATGTTCTTTAACACCTGTGTCACGGCTGCTTGAATAGCTGGAATGTTATCGTAAAAAGCTCCTTTCATTGCAATTTTCATTTTTGAGAAGAGAAAAAAATCGTGCTGTGACAGTTCAGGCGAATACGGAGGATGGTCGATGAGACAAATATGCTTTTTAATCAAAAATTCATTGACTACACGAGCGATTTTTGATCATCATTTAACTGATATATATATAGATACGTAATCTAAAACTAATATATAAGAAGAAATGATTTACAAGAATAAATAACTCATCTTGTTCTATATCATACACCATTTAAAAATTGTTTCCACCAACTGATATAGTTACTAACAGCTTTTTTATATAATACAATTACATAAATACATACTTAGGTGCATATATATTTATATACTATACACGTATGTATATATCGTCAAACATCTTTCATACTAAACAAGTCTCATTCTCATGCACCCAATGGAGATTCTTGCGCAGCGTAGCTTTTATTCCTTGAGCGGTGCCATAAAAAAACGATGCGCGGAATTATTATTTTATTTTGCTCTCTACTCTACTCGTAATAGTGGCTATCGTTGTTGCCACAGCTTTGAATAATTTGATCCCGAGGGTCCCAATTTGTGATTTTGTTGTGTGAACACGATGAACATAGAAGCATAAGACGACGCCATAAGAAATAAAAAATGGAAATATGTGCAAAAGTTTTGTCGACTGTTCTTCAGCGATGAAATAGAATGGAATACAAGAAAAAACAACAGTTACTATTATATTAACTTTTATGTCTCCCACCGGACTGGACTGGAATATATTGTATGCTTTGATGTGGTGAGGGGCAATGCGGAATGATATTTTCTTACTATGAAATAGTCACGCCTTGAAGCTATGACTTTCCAAAGTTATTCAGTAACTGTCACACCTACAGATCATCAAAGTTTCCATATTATAAACTGGCTGTTTATTAGCTGAAACACCCCTATTTGCTATGTGATTCTACTAATTTGTTTTTGCTAGAATTAATTTTGAGATACTTATCAGTCAATTTTCACATATGCTCGAATGTTGTTTTCCTATTTGATCAACTCTTTTCTTTGAGGAAGTTCGAGCCGATTAATAAAGTGGTCAACACTTGATTACGTTCATTACTGTTCAAATACAGCGGGTTGAAAGGGGTGATAGGACAGGCATAGAAACTCAGCAATGGCTACTGCCACTACTTGCTTTGTCCTCGGAGACCAAATTGAGTTATGACTTTCAAAACAGATTGTAAGCGGGTAGCAGCAAAGTGTGCCAACCGGATTGAGTCGTAATGAACGAAGAAAATTTTTAGAGTGGGTAAGAGTCTCATAGTAACCCTAATTGAAATTATGCGGCGTGTAACTATGCCGCATAAAAATGTTTTGCAGTTGCTGTTGCTGGCACTGGTGTTCCTGTCGACATTGACGTCGATTGCTCGTTTGCCGTGCAAGTTGCGCGAATTATCAGGGGAGCGCTAAAGGATTTCGTCAAGCGTGCAGGGAAATGCGAGGAAGCAGCGTGCTTTGGATTTTTTGCGGCGGAACTGATTAGCAGACAATATGTCAATGTGTTTCAACGCCTCCCTCATTCCTTCTCCCTTTCAAAACGCTCTGTATCTAAGTAAAAATTTAACTTTACTAAAATCCTTCAGGGAGCTTCAGGGCGCATGCATATCCTTTTGGCATGGGCCAAGTGAACGAAGCCATTTTCGCTGCTGCCGCCAGGGGAAAAGTCATGACAAATAAACGGATACATGTGTCGGCAATAGTTTTGCTCATTGCCGCGATAATAATCAGCAGCAACAGCCAGAACAATAACAATTGCGATAGTAACAATGCCATCGTCATGAACACAACCCGCACTGGCGACGAGTCCTTTGAGTGTCCTTCATCCCACTTCTACTCTTGTCGCTTACCCCCCGCATAACATAACGAATGCTTTTATTTGTGCCGTGTGCTAAACAGTGCCTTACTTACACAGTACTACAGCCACTACAGCCTTCCTCGTGTACTGTTGGTAAGAGAACCATTTGTACAGAAATTACAGGATCGCGTTTATTGTCCTAACTGGCAGGACCTGCTGCTATTGTCGCTGGCGCAGTACAACAACAACAACAAGAACAACAAAGAAATATGTACCTACAACCCTAAGGCGATTATCTCAAGTGTTCGCCGCTTGGGTGCGCTTCACTCGTTTGTTCGCTCACCCAATAGTTCTTTGTCCTGTTTAGTCCTACATCGTCGTCCAAAGCGCTGCCGTAGGGTTGTTTGCGCTACTGATCCTTATCGATTACACTATGCTCGCGCCCGACCTGAAATCATGATTTCGAATTAAATGCACGTCATGCTCGCTTTTCGTCAAATAAAATTTTTGATGTTTCAATGACTTTATAGCTCAATAAGAAGGGTACGAGTGGAAGGGAGGTGAGGCGTGCAGGCTGCTCGCTTGTTTAAACGTACAATTTTAGATTTGTGTTTGCTGTCAAACGATGAAAAGTGCGTTTAGTTTGTTTACAGTAAACATTTCGAGAAAGACGGCGAAGTGAAACCGCTTAATTACTTTTAATTCAATCTAAACACTTGAAAATGATTCAAGAAGTAATTCAGAGGTAATTTAAATATATATATATATATAAAGCTATTCATTTTCAGATGTGTACACTCTATATTTTATCAAAATCGATTGAATATTTTTGGCGTGAAAGTCTTAAACAATCGTCAATAACCCAACGAAACAAAAATATATTGGCTTTACATGAAATACAAACGCACAAACATATACAAGGTATGCTCTGAAAATAACCGAACTTTTAATTTAAATCATAGAACACGTAGCGCCATCTGTTAAATGTTGTTAGTGTCAGAAATGTACATTCTTCTTCTTTCGAAAGCAGCTAAGTTCATTCTAATCATTTGACAGATTTCAAAATGACACACGTTTCAATAACAGCAGTTTTTGTAGTTTTTGGAACAAAGAGCAAATTTGGTTTAAACTCGCTAAAAAATTTGCTGGGACTTACGAATTGTTTAAAAAAGACTATGATGATGTTATGAGTCGTACTCAAGTTTATACGTGGTTTACACAATTTAAAAACGGTCGTGATGATTTAAATTATGATCGAAGACCTTGACGACCAGAAGCATCTAATCGTGCTGAGTTAGTGGAAAAAGTAAGCGAAATAATCGCTATCGATGCAAATTTCACTGTGAGAATGTTGGCTGTAGAATTAAATACATCTTACTGTACAATCTACAAAATATTAACTGAAGATTTGGGTAAAAGAAAAGTGTGCGCACGTTTTGGTCCACATCAGTTAAATGATGATCAAAAAATCGTGTAGTCAATGAATTTTTGATGAAAAAGCATATTTGTCTCATCGACCAACCTCCGTATTCGCCTGAACTATCACCGCGCGATTTTTTCTCTTCTCAAAAATGAAAATTGCAATGAAAGGAGCTTTTTACGATGACATTCCAGCTATACAAGCATCCGTGACACAGGTGTTAAAGAACATACCAAAAGCGAGTTTTAAAAGTCTATGGATAAATTGGTTGATCGTTGAGTTAAATGGATCGTATTTTGAATAAATATTAGCTTTCAAACATAATACCATGCTTGTTTCATTGTATAACTAAAAAGTTCGGGAATTTTTAAATTACACAGTGTATATTAAAGGATAGCAACCGAACAACCCCTCCCCCTTACATATTGACGAGCAAAAAAAAAAAAAAGGTTTACACACGTACAACAATTACATATTCATAAATAAGCAAGAAAAATGGTCGCCTTCGGTACAACCGAAGCTTGAATACCATTCACACGAAGTTTCAAGCTCTGATATTGACTGTAAAAAGAAGTTTTTCATATTAAATCCCAAAAGTGGACAATACGTTCGTATGGGCTACCCCTAAAAGTGGGCGGGGACAAGCAACAAAAACATTTTCCATATAATAAGGCAAAAATGGGTGGGTAATTTG
The DNA here is from genome assembly GCA_035044765.1 of Leucophenga montana. Lineage (NCBI taxonomy): Eukaryota > Metazoa > Arthropoda > Insecta > Diptera > Drosophilidae > Leucophenga > Leucophenga montana. Next base: position 157,917 of record JAWNNQ010000346.1, on the reverse strand, counting down.
TATGGGCCTACCCGAAAAAGTGGAGGGATCACACCCTTTGATATACATGTGAAGAGTGGTTCCATAAGAACACGCCATGCCAATTTTTAAAGTGATTTTGACAGCTATAGAAAGAAATTTTGTACAAAAAGTCAAAAGTGGGAGTTGGCATGTATGGGGGCGTGACAGGTCAATATGGATACTCTATTAAAGTGCAATAAAATCAAGTCAATGTGCCGATTTACAACCGGATATTTTAAAAACTGGTCCCCAAAAAAAGCGCAACAACATTCCGACGGACGGACATTTCGTCGAGCTGATCAAGAATATATACAAATCGTGGGGTCGACGATGCCTCCTTCAATGCGTTACAAACTTTCAAACAAACTGATAATAACATTTCATACTATGAGTTAATGGTATAAGAATCAATCAAATCAATCTTGTTTTCTTCTTAAAATCAAGCTCAGTAGAACTTTTCATTATTCAGGAATTTTAAATCCATTTTTGACAATTTGTACTTGGTTTAAGAAAATCCACACTCACAATACTTTTGTTACCGCTATGGATCAATTAAAGTACGGAAATCCTGTTTTTTTTATCATTTGGAATGAAAATTAGTGGGGCTTTGATCGATGTAGTCTGATGTTAGAGAAGGGCATGGGATGAAAAATATCTTTCCCGATTCCTTCCCGTCCCGTAGATTCAAAATTATCTCGTGGGTCTCGAATTCCGACCGAATATTTTTTTACATAATTTTTTTTTGTTTTTATATGCTTATTATATTTTCAAGTAATTAAATGTACAGTAATTACATATAAATATGTATGTACATATATAACAAGTAGAACTATTAGCACCATTTCAATTGTAAAGTCATTTAATTAAAATTTAAGACCTCATTCATTTCATTCGCTTGAAAACAACGATAGTTATGGTAAATCAAAAAAAGAAAAAGAATGCTTAAAATTTAAATATTTTGGAAACTTTTTCGAATTTTTCAAAAATATTTAGGACTTCTTTTCTTAACCCTTAAAGGAACCCAAACTATCAATTTCATGATTTCAACATGGAATCAACGTGGAATCGCTGTAATGAGCTTTTTTTTCGACATTTTTTAAAAATGGTTACAAATATATTATACCAAGTATTGTCCATCGCTGGCCGCAACTTTTCCCATCTTGCTTGCCATTTCAGTGTTTCCAAGTAGGTCCTGACCGGTTTTGCAACATGTGGCCGAGCGTTGTCATGCTGCAAAATCACTTTGTAGTGATTCCGGCCGTATTCTTCGTATTCCGGCCGTTTTTGTTTCAGTCCGCGGCTCAAACGTAAAATTTGAGTTCGATAGCATTCCCCCGTGATCATTTCATTCCTTATGTTTGAGCTCAAAATCACCACTTTTAAAGCGACCAAGCTACCTCCGACATGATTGTTCATATAGAGCATACTCGCCGTAAACTTAAAAGATTCTTCATATTAAAGTAATGAAGAACTCCCGCAAAAACACTATATCTGGTACGAAATTCGACATGTTAGAGGCAATATTTAGTATTGTTGTTTACGCTTCAAACAAATGACACAAGCTGCCAAACACGCTCATTGACAATAGGTTTAAGCGGCAAGAAATTGGAAACTCGAATATTGGTTCATATTCGAGTAGCGGCCTCAAGGTCCCAGTATATAACATAGTAAAAATTTAGTTACAACGAGTTTTAACATGTTCTCTAAGCGATTTCGAAAGTTTAGAGTTAAGCTTTGAGTACTTAAAAACCGTTTAAAGATTTATATTGATTTTTCAAACAAGTTGCTCATTACTAAATTTAAATTATGGCATGCACAAGGAACACGGTTATAATGCTTAAGCGCTGAATTTTAGCACCATTGCCTGTTACTTTATACATATTACTTAAATGTTTATCTAGTTTATTGGATAGTCCCAAAAATTAAAAAATTTTTCAATCCCACCCTATCCCGAAGAATTTGTCGGGTCCCACAGGATTCCCGTCCCGTGTCCATCTCTAGTGTTATAAAAGATCTTGAACTTAGTCCACCGATTGAAAGTTATTGGAGAGTATCGTAGCATTGTGGAACCAACTTTGAGAAAAAATGTCATGAAGCTGGTGCTTTGATAGCCGCTTGTCTATTTGAAAAGATGGTATCGGGCGCAGACCTCAATAGCATGTACCTCAGTTTAACATACCGTGGGCCAGACACCCTTGACAATAGAGATCCTGGTATTGTGAGTGAACCATCAGTAAACCATCAGTGAACCATAAAAGATAACTGAGAAACGCCTGCCGAAACGTAATTCCGTGGTCAAACAATCTGTTACATTACAGATAACGATGGCAGGAATACTTACTTACTTAGCTGGCTCTACAACCGTCTACCGGTCAAGGCCAAGATCAGCTAGAACTTCGTTCTTATCGGCGTGTCGAAAGCGGCCGACAAAGGGTGGTGTGTGTCTTTATTGAGTACATGGGTATTTTCCAGGATTTGGCGTAAAGTGAAAATTTGGTCACCGGTCGACCTCTTTGGTCTGAAGCCGCACTGATACTGGCCTATCAGTGCATTCGTGTATGGCTCCAGCCGTTTACGCAGTACGCGGGAAAGAATTTGGTATCCTATTGATAGAAGACTTATTCCCCGGTAGTTCGCGCAGACAGCGGGGTCTCCTTTCTTGAAGATAGGACAAAGAACACTGAGATTCCAATTGTTGGGCATGCATTCATCGGACCATTTTTGCATAAGAGTTGGTGCATACGCCTTACCAAATCTTCGCCACCGGTCTCGAATAACTCAGCTGGCAACTCATCGGAGCCTGCTGCTTTGTTATTCTTCAGCTTTTTAATTAATCGACCTCGTTATAATCCGGTGGCTCTACAATAGAGCCATCATCAATTGGTGGTTCTATGTACGCTTCTCTATCGGCGGTATTATTCTCTTCATCGCCCCCAAGTAGATTAGATAAGTGACTTCTCCATAGTCTCAGTGATTCCTGTGCAAGTGTAACCAGACTTCCATTATTGTCCTTGCAGAAAGAAACTCCAGGCTTGAAACCTTCGGTCAGACGCTTGACCTTTTGATAGAACTTTCGAGATGCATTTCTTTGACATAACACCTCATCATCCTCAAGCTCACGCCTTTCTTGTTCCTTTTTTTTGCGTCTGAAAAGGCCTCCTCTCTCCGTTTCTCTAGATATCACTCTCTAACAGCTCGCGTTGCTCCCGACTGCAGTGTTCGTTTCTAAGCGGCGTCGTTCTCTGCAGTAGCTTGGCGACACTCCACGTCATACCAAGGGTTCGTCACAGGTCTAGTGTACACAATGACCTCCTTGGCAGCTGTATTCATGGAGTGGGAGATATGGGTCCACTGCACACCTATTTCTTCAACTTCAACTGCACACCTATTTCTTCAGAAGCCGGAGAGGACTCCCGGACTCGGGAGAGTCTGGCTGAAAAGGCTTCGGCGGTCTGTCGTGATTGCAGCTTACCGACGTCTAGCTTTCGTTGAGTGTTAGAACGTGCGGTATGCACCATGCAGAGCCTGATGCTTACCTTGCCTGCCACAAGGAAGTGGGTCGAGTCGATGTTGGGACCTCGTACCGTTCGCACGTCCAACACGCTCGATGCGTGCCTTCCGTCGATCACAACATGATCAATTTGGTTACTTGACTTTTGATCGGGAATGCGCCAAGTAGCTTTGTGTATGTCTCGGTGTGGAAATCTGGTGCTACTGATTACCATGTTCCGACCTGCGGCGAAATCGATTAGCCTCTCTCCATTGCTGGAGGTAGCGACGTGAAGGCTAAATTTTCCGACTGTTGGGCCAAAGATTCCTTCCCAATTTTGGCGTTGAAATCGCCAAGCACGATTTTTACATCATGATTAGGGCAGCGTTCGTAGAGACGTTCGAGACGCTCGTAAAATTCATCTTTAGCCGCATCGTCTGCGACTTCCGTCGGGGCGTGTGCACAAATCAGACTAATGTTGAAGTACTTAGCCTCTATAGGCCTCTATCGGCCAGGCGCTCGTCCAGAGGTATGAAACTGATGACAAGTCCTCGTAGTTTCCTACTAACCACGAAACCGCATCACCGAGCAACTTAAAAATCCGCATGGTGGATCCATATGTACGGAAGCTTCACATATATAAATGGTTGCGCCATATTGATACACAGCACATCTTGTAGTTTTTCTAGCAAAATTTGCATCTTTGTTAAAACACGGAACGAAATTTGCATTGAACGACTGAATAGTAATTTTTTTAAATGTGTGCGGAGGGTATTAAAGCTTCGAGTTGCACAGAATGAAGATTGCCCTTAGTATTATGACACTATGTTGTGGCTTCATTCCATTTAACAGCTTAATAATACTATAGGAGAGCCGCTTTCATCACTGCTTCTTACTTTCCAAATTTCTATAACAAAATATTTCTATAGTGAAGTAAACTTCATTCAAACTGATGATGATTTGTGGTTTCTGCTTCCGATATGACTTAACTTTCCACTTTTCACAGTGAAAATATTTCCGCAACGATTTCATTGCACTTCGTTCTCAAGTCATGGGAGCTTCTGGTGTCCGGAACATATGCTAGACCGTTGTAACAAAGCGCATATGAATTGTTGTTTTTATCTATACAAGTATATCGACGACTGTGTTGTGATTACTGGCGATAAGTAGTGTAAAGTAAATCACCAAAGCGCGCAAAGAAAGTGTGAGTAAAGCATTGTCCAAGCGATTAACAATAGCATCCAACTGGTGGATAGCAAAGGGGGTTATAGCTGACAAGGCAACAATCAGCCTAGCACAATTTGACAACGTCATCCACGGCACGACATGTCAAGCAAACAGAACAGAAGCGAGTTGAACATGAAAATTAAGATACATTGTGCCGGTTCAGTTCAATTCAATTCAGTTCAGTTCGATTCGATTGAATACAATTCGATTCGACTCGATTTGTGAGCGGCTACTGGAATTAACGCTGAAACCTGTTCGTCGTCGCGGCTGGCATGGATAATTTCTTCATGCGTCAGCGTAAAATTAAATCGTCAAAAATTTTATTATTTATTTGAACAAATTTTTAGCAACGTCATGCGCAACGAGTCTCGATCTATCGGCATTTCCTATTTGTTCGTGGGATTTTCTTATTTGGTTAAAATTTATATAATTTTAGAATTTTGTATATCATCATCCCAAACGGAAAGACTTGCTACACGAAACGTAACGTCTGCGAGTTGAAGTTTATACAATATTTGGCAAGGCATTCTGGCACGTACGCAATCAGACCAGCCCCAAATGAGTCCCAAGTCCAGCCGACAACTCCAACAGTCTCCTCGATTACAGCAATCAGCTACGTAAAGGGGGCGTATCAATCGCATCATCAAGCTGCAGTAGCTTGCGACTAATGACACATAAGTTGGCTACAAAATTATGTTTCTATATAATTTTGTTGCTCAATTGTCGACCACGGGCCACATTGGGCGAAATACGGTAGCCCGTTTATTAAATGCCAATCCTCACCCGTTCTACGATCCACAGACACTTCGATGTGAAGCGAAGTTCTAATGAAAATATTGAAAATTGAGAGCCATCCTTGCAGAGGCGGCATACATTTGCTACCTGCTTATTTTCAGGCTACTTTTTTGAAGATTGTTTGATTTCATTTCGTTTCCCTACGCTCACTCACTCAGTCATTCTTTCTACAATCACTGGTCATAAATTAGATCTTTATCGTTAGAAAATGTTATTCAGATTTATTGATTTCATTTGGCGGCGCTGAAAATGCTAAGATACTCTGCCGCGCTATGATCACCTTGCATGATCCTCGTCTGATCTGACCGTTTTTTTGCCTTTGCTGGGTGGTTTCGTCGCATCGCATCCAATTAAGTGGTAATTTTTATCATTTTGGCATTCGGTTGCGTGTAGCACATATTCCTGACTTGTTTGTGAGAAAATATGCGCTAGTTTTGATTTTATTTGTGCGGTTCTCTGTTGTGTTGCTAATACGTTGACATCCTGTTTGGATCGAGCGTTGTGAATTTTTGGCGTCGAACGGAAGCGAAATTTTGAGATGTTTTTTAAATATTCCACGAAATGATTCCAAAAGACAAATGCCATGAGAAACCGATTTTAAATTTTATTCAATTTTATACTTCTTGAACAATATTTCCCAAAACTTATTCACATGATCAGTGCATCAGACTGCCCACCTGGACTGCTGGCTTCTTTTTTATTAATAGAGTGCCGACACATATATAAATCGAATACGTATTTGTGCGTTTGTTTGCAGTGTAGTTCATAAAACTGTTTAGCTATTGACCGCTAATTGAGCCCGCAAATAGCGCAACCCATCAAAGTATCAGCGGCCATCTGTTGCCGCTGCCATTATTGCGTGAAGTTAGGTGGGTGCTCGATAAAGAAAATCAACAAAAAGATTCGGTATTTACTTTGGAAGTGGTATTTTTCCTACTTTAGACAGCATTGTTCCATAAGATGCTGCATGAAGTTAATGATCATAAAATTTGGTAAATACAAGTAGAACATTTGTGCAGTTTGGACACCTGTAACAATCTGAGTAATTCGTGGAACTGAATCTGTTTCTTAAACAAAAAGGACAGTTTCAGTGCCACTGATTAAATATTCATTATTATCTGTACCAAATCGCTACAGGATATAAACAGCGAATAAAAATTCATTTCAAATTATTGCTGGATACAGACCTCATACATGTATGTTAAACATACGAATATATCGATTTAAGAATTGCTCTCTCATTCTGAATTTAGCAATAATTTGAAATGAATATTTATTCTATTCTAGTCACAAAAAGAGCTGTAACATTAAAATTAGTGTTGAATTTCTCAACACTATGAATACTCACATGCAATCGTGCCAAATATGAGTATGTCGTATTTTTAAAATTATGTGACGAATTTTACAAGGGTCTACATAAAACTACATATAAATATTAGCATTTTGTAGCATATTTCAAATATGTGAAAAAGCGATAGATGCGACTCCAGTATAACGAAAGCATTTGGAATTAAATATTTATGCAATTCCCTTATCTCTGTTAGCATCTGGCCTCTTAAACGAATGAAGGAAAATAGAATGAAATGAAATTGATTGGGGTATTTTATAGCCAATCCCTTCTAGAAAATTTCATCACAACATCGTTGCGGTTTTCTGTAGTATTGGTTTTGTGCCAAAGATTTTTATTGAAGATATATCATTTGATCAATAATGGGAAGGACAGTATGGGATATACATTTTCTAATGGGTTTTTTGAATCAGCGCTGCAATCAGCAATAAGAGCCCAATGCTTGCGACTATATCTAATGGTATATTGTACCATTTTAAGTCAATCCTCTCCAGAAAATAATACAAGAATTCGAATTGATGACACATCCACTAAGAAAACCTTTAAAGGAAGCACATTGGGTTGCCATTTTCTGGAGGGGAATCGCTTAAATTGATATAAGAAATAGGATAGAGTCGTCGATAGTAACAAGTACACTGTGAGTTACTTGCTGTAATGAGCAGCTCGGAATCGAGTCTTCAAAACACTGAAATTCAATAAGATTTTCAAAATTGTTTTAAACAAAAACTCTCTAGGAACAGCAAATGTTTCAGATCCAAATCTTTTAGACCCAACGCAAACTTTTTTTGAAATTTTTTACTATAACCAATTTCAACTTGAAAATATGTATGAAGCCTTTGTATGTATGTAGCCACATTTGACGCATTAGATGTGGCAAGTCCACTAAACTCGTAACCACTAAACTCCTTTTACGGTTATTGTATGAAAAACTCTTTTATTAAAACCAATAACAAGTTCGAATTCAGGAAGAAAGGCTTCCTATGCTATTCTCCTTTACTTTTAATGAAATGGGTCAGGCATGCCAGGGAAGATGTGCCCCAGTTCCATGTTTGCGCAATTGGCTCAATTGATTTGTAGCAAATAAAAATTAATTCCAGTAATCCCCTGCCACAAAACATATTTAACAAATCGAGATACTGCTGCCGATGATGTTGATGGCGCGTTTGTCTACTGAGAATATTCGTCATTAAAAATAAATAAGCGCACGGGGCAGAGTTCTATTTCAACTTAATGGGGAGGAGTGGTCTGCGTTTGGTTTGTCTATAGTATTACGCAAGAGTGGTGTCAGATGACACGGTTTACGTGCCTAAATCCATTGAAATACCTGCGGCGGCGGCGTCGACGTTCAGACTATTATAAGGTCACATGCTGCGCCATGCAGTCTCGAATAATGGGTGGGCGAATCGGGGCGATACGGGCCGGATTGCTAGAAGTTAGCAAGCGTAATCCACGTTACTGCGAAGTCAAAACGATGAGCTTTTCAGCAAATATTAGACACAAATACTAATTCTGAGTTGAGTTGCACGAACTGAAAGGATTTTGTTTCTGGGGGTGATTTTTAACATCACTTTACCACTGTGTTGACTGGCCACCTTCAGTGTGTTATGGTATGAGGCTGCGACGTCGTCGGCTGACGTTGTCGGTGCTTGAGCAACATGATTCTGATTATGTAAAAATCCAGTGCACGTGCTCAAAGCAAAGATTTTCTTAATGCGAACAAGCTGCACGTGTACCACATGACGAATGCCACCCGCCGCTGCGATGCCACCGCAGCCAACGACGTCGTTGCCCGTTGCCGATGTCAATGAGCAGGAGTGTCGAAGGACTACTGTGTATAGGAAGTACGTGCACTGCGGGAGTTTGTTTTCTTCTCTTCCGAGTTTATATGTGCATCGTGTAATGTTTGGTGTTTATTTCATTACATGAGGTTATTAAGGAAACTCTCTCGCCCTCGATGAAAGAAACTGAGCACATTGAAGGTCCTAACCTAACGTCGAGCAAATTTTGTCATTAAGCATCCATTAAGCCTGCATATACATTTGGTGAACGACGAACATAACTTATTCGATCCTGCCGCCCGACTCGCGCTGAGTGCACTTGGCTGCTTTCTGAGCGCGAATTTCTACGGCCGCCTGGCCACACAAGGATATATGCATGTACGAAATTCAGTGAACATTTGCCATCGTCCTCACTGTCTTGTGTAATAAGGCGAAACGCTTCGGCAAATTGAACCACGCTTTTTTGAGCCCTTAATTAGATATTCATTGGTGTGTATATACCTTACACACTCGTACATAAGTACATACATATGTGAAAATATAGCTATATACAAACATATAATTACTTAAATGTGTGGAAGCTGTGCCAGCTTGTTGACTTCCTTCAATTTTTGCATCGTTTAATTGCTGCCACCTCCAAACTGCTCCATGTTTGTGTGCGCACTGAGCGAGTGGGCTCCGTTGACGGTTCTTTTATTTGCTTGGCTTGTTTGAGAATCATATTAAAAAAAGGTCAAAAGAGTAGGTAGTGTTGTTTATGCAGTTCAGAAAGTATGGTGCAGAGAAACAATTTCGACTTAGTACCTTTCAAAATGTGTTTGAGAACGAAAACTCATTCACGCGATCGAATTCAGCTTCAACATTTTTCTCATTTGAGTAATTTTTTATACCATTCACACATAATGCGAAATGATATTATCAGTTTGTCTGAAAGTTTGTAACGCATTAAAGGAAACATCGTAGACCACATAAAGCATATATATATATATATTCTTAATCAGCTCGGCGCACAGTGGTCCAGAAATCGAAATACCTGGCCAAAAGTCGAAAAAATCATCCTTTTACGGCATTTGATCGTTGAGCTTAGAAAGGAGGGGAAAACATATAAAGAAATACAAAGTCTTTTAAAATGTTCTGCCAAAATGGTACGCAATGCCATAAATTATGAACTGAAGCCCGAAAAACGTTGTACCATACGCAAAACTACAAATTAAGAGGAGCGTCGCATAGTGCGCTTCAGCAAAGCCAATCCTTTTGCATCCTCTAGGGATATAAAAACGGAGCTGAAGTTGGGGATCAGCGACTTAACCATTCGACGACGACTGTTGAATGACAATTTGAATGCGAGAAGCCCACGAAAAGTGCCATTACTTAATCGCAGACATATCAAAGCCCGGTTGGAGTTTGCCAAAAGCCATTTAAACTGGCCAATATCAAAATCCTTTGGACAGATGAGTCCAAACTGGTCTTGTTTGGTGGAGTAGGTTCTAGACAGTATGTCCATCGACCCCCAAACACGGAGTATCTTCCAAATTTTACGGTCAAGACAGTTAAGCACGGTGGCCTTAAAATTTTGGTATGGGCCAGTTTCTCGTATAGCGGTGTGGGCCCAATACATATGACCGATGGAATCATGGACCAAAATGTGTACGTTAATATATTAAGGAACGTTATGTACTCAAACGTGTGCCAAATATGTATTTGGCATCAAGTTTTTACATATGTCCAAGAGTTGGGCATAACGAATCAAACTCGCGAATACTCCGCAAAACTTTTGACTTACAGCTTACTATGTTAAAATGGTGCGTTCATAGAAGAACAATTTTTGTATAGTTTTCAGGTATCTTATAAGCCGTAATTGTATATAAACAATGACGAACAAATATTTTTTTCATAGAACTTACCTCTCTGTGACGAATCCAATTATTGGAATTGAAAAAAGTCAATTTATTCAAACACACTCCACTCACGAATAGAACTTTTGTGTTTCCCGAAACGTGTGTATATTTCGTCACATTCTGACAGACTGAGTCAAATAGGCGAAACTGATTAAAAAAAAACATATTGACATACGATAATAATCTTAAACAACTTTATAGGTATCACAGCAACTATAGAAATTGTAAAAAACAATTTTCTATACACTTTTTTCGAGTTTTTGCCAGGTTTTTCGATTTCTGGACCACTGTGCGGCGAGACCAGTCGTACTAGCTATGTCCGTCTCTCTGTCTTTCCGTCTGTATGTTGTTGAACATTTTTTGGGGACTAATTTTTGTGCTATCCAGTTGAAAATTTGCACATACACTTATTTTTATTGCAATTTAATAGAGCATCAAGATTGACCCGCCACACCCAATTTTTGGGGTAGCCCCCATAAAAATCCACCGCCCACTTTTGACTTTTTGTAAGAAAAACTTTTTTATTGTAGTCAATGTCAACCTAATAATTGATATGGTAGCTTCTAGTGGACGGACGCTTCACATATACTTTAATGGATGGGACCCGCCCACTTTTTGGGGTAGCCCCCATACAAACCCACTGAACACTTTTGTGTTTTTGTATGAAAAACTTCTTTGTTATAGTCAATATTAGGTTGAAATGCGATTTAGTAGACAGCCCATTCATATACGTATACAAATGGGCGTTCCCCGTCCACGTTTTGAGGTACTCCCACAGCTCACTTTTATGCATTTGTATAAAAACGTCAATGTCAACTTGAAAGTCGATATGTTGTCATCTTAATACACATGGTCGCTTCATACACATCTACTAGTGGGCGTGTACTGCCCGGGGTAACCCCTATTTAAACCCCCACGTTTTTTTTTTACAATACGATTTAAAATTTTGTGAATAGATTTACAGCTTCGGTTCAACCGAAGTTCAACAGAGTATCAAAATTTACATGCCATGCCCACTTTTTTTGTTTGAAAACGTTCTTTTACTGTAAACATCAACTTCATATGACGAACGCCTCAAATATAGTGAAATATATGTAATATATTCATTTTAGAGGCCTCCCTATACCAACTCACCACCCAATGTTGGGATTGTTCAAGATAAACTTTATCATTTCAGGCAAAATCAACTTGACATTTGACATGGTGGCTTCTTCTTATAATAATGAAAGGGCGTATCCCTCCATCTTTTAGGGGTAGGCTCTTACAAACTTACATCCCACGTTTAGGTTGTTGGATTTTACATATATGTTTTTTTACACCTGCTCAGTACACAACTTGAAACTTCGTGTGAATGGTATTAAAATCCCGAAGTATTCCACCGAAGTAAATGTTTTTTTTAAGGTTCTCAATGTATATATATATATATATATATATATATATATATATATATATATATATATATATATATATATATATATATATATATATATATATATATATATATATATATATATATATATATATATATATATTGATAATAGCCGTTGCATGTTTAAAATTAGAGTGCTCTTAATTTTGGCTGCAGTTTTGTTACTATGTGTATTTTGTTAATCATTTATCAAGTGCAAAGCAATCTTTCTTTAGACATGCTTAAATTCAATTAAAATATAATTATTAAACTGTTTCGCCGTTAAAGAATTTGTTATTAACATTCATGGATAGAATCTTTGGACTCAATGACCTTTTTATACCCAGTACCCAAGGGTAAAAGGACATATCCGTCTGTCCGTCCATTCCTCCGTCTGTTTGAACGTACAGACATATTAGCCTATAAGAGATAGAGGCTTCAAATTTGGACATTTAGACTACCCTTTTCCCTAGTAATAAATGAACCTGCCAATCCCCCTTTAAGTGGTAAGGCATACAAAAGTTAAGTTTGTGTATAAAATTGTTTTTGGTTTTGTTATTAATTACATTAGAAACGCCACAATGACGTGTCTTATGTACAAATTAACAAACTATGCCGCATATGGCCAGCTCAAGCCACAATGCAGGGTAGCCCATACAGACTTGCCCCCTATTTTTAAGTTTTTGAATGGGAGTTCTTTATTTTGTTCTTAATCTTACGTAAATATTTACAAATTATATCATATAAGACCAGATCAGACTAGGTTAAGGGATAGCCCCGAGCAAACCTGAGCCAATTTTTGAGTTTTTGTAAGAACATTTTTTCTAATAAAATATCCCACATACGCCCACATCGGACCACTAAACAATACAATCTACTATTAATATAACCAGCCTTAAACAAGGTACATTTTATCTCGAAATCGAGTACACTCGACTACAGCGTTCTTTCTTGTTTTAAATGTAAAATGGGTTATATAGTAGACTTCATAATATGATGTAAGCATTTGGGTTATAATTCGAAGCACAAATATTCCATTCGAAGTTTCCCTTGCAAAAAGGCATCATTCGATTTTCAATATTGTAAAATTTTTGTTGTTCGCTGTTTAAGTCCTCTGCTGTGACAAAACCAAATGTGCCACATTTTGACTGAACGTAGCGCTTAAACGTATAATATAATGTAAACGCATTGGCAGTTCAACTTGGCTTAAGCTATCCGCAACAATCTGATGCTGCTCTTCCTTCTCTCTTTGAACAGTGGCCATGCTCAGGTTCGCTTGAAAAAATTAAAAATAAAAAAAGCAACCTCAGCTGACAAAAAGGGATAATCCGACGAATGCTATTTGCTTTTGCTGCGACAAACCCATCACAGAGCCACGACAATTAACAGCAACATGGAAATGCGAAAAAAAAAACGGACAAACATACAAAGATACAAAAGTATCTGCGTAAATAACGATTTGTATTACAGCTGGTATATTTTTGCCGCCGCTGTCGCGTGGCCACATGAAATATTGAGACCTCAAAAGTTAATATGGCAACCTGACGAATAAAACGCTACAACAACAATCGCCACAACTACAACAAAAGCTGCCCACTGCGCTTACAGCTTAAATTGAATCTACTATTCGTACGCGTATCTATACATAAATTTATATTTTGTATGAACAAATGAATAAAAACAAAATGTTATAAACGGAAAAATGCTTGCCACCAAATATTGCACACATACTTCACATATTACGTTTTCCAGCGCTCAAAAGTTCTTTGAAGCGGTGAATAGTGGAAACCATGGCAAATAATACGCAACTGTTTATTTCACAGATGAGCGAACCTAAATAGGCAAACAAATAAATGTATGAATGGGCGAATGAACGGACAAGCAGTAGCTGATCACCCCTTTTTGTATTTGCACTTTACACTTTGATAAGAACAACTTATGAAACTGAAATAATACCATTGCTAAAAATTTGAAATTATAAAAGTATCAAGCGGTAGATGAAGGACTTTTGGCCTTTGTGAGAATGCGGCCCACTCAATCGCTTTGGTTCACCCTCCGCAAGCTTGCCACCTGAGCTGAGCAGCATATGAGCATCGCGCAGGGATGTTTGCTGGTACGAATGGAAGTTACCGTCATTGTCGTCATCAATGTAAAAGAAGACATCACGGATTATCCCAATTATCGTTCGTTCAGCTGAACCGAATATTTCTGTTTGTTCACAACAACGAATGAATGAACCAAGAAGCCTGTTTCATCCCCTTGGCACCGCACTGCACCGTATCAATACCCCACACCTCCACAAACAGACGGATACTCAGTGCTTTGCCGAACTCCTGATTGCAATTGCACGAGTGGAGGCAGTAAGTAGATCTCTTTTCGCTTTGCTGCCTGTCAATCGGACAGAACCGTTCCCGCCCGTCTCCATAGTCTGTCTATATCTGCTACGTGCGTTTTGAGTTTCTTGGAAATTTCGTGCTTCGACTTCGACTCATGTATCCATTACAGACAATGAAACGTTACAGTGAGTTTAAAGCGCTTTCGAACATTTTCAGTTGCCATGGGCGGCCTTTGAAAAGCTGAAGATTCGAGCAATGGCAGCCGAAAGAAATTCGAAAAGTTTATTTCTCGGTTTCAAGTTGAAAGTTTGACGTTGTTGTAAAATATTCATTTACTTTTGAATTTGTTTTTCTGGTACGATTTTTAAAGATATTTGGTTACGGTGAGATAAAATGAAAGAATCAAATGGAATACATTCAAGGTACATATGTACTTGTATGAACATAACACGATATCCGAACATTTTTTAAGGTTAAATTATGGCTTAGATTTAACCAAGTCCTCAATTTACCTTTTGTCTTTAACTCTACTGCAAATCAAATTAAAACAAAGTTTACAAAGCAGTTCAAGTAACTGCAATATTTTTAAAGAATTTAAATGCACACACATTCACAACTCATTATTTATTATAATACAACATAAACCTCAAAGCCAGTTATATATACAAGTAGTCAGTCGTCCAGGCTAAGCCTAAGGAGAAAACAAGAAAAAAGTTAACTTCAATGGAACCAAAACTTTAATACCATTCACGCAAAATTCAAATTGTGCACTTAGCAGCCATAAAGAAAAAAATATTTGTGGTCGGGACACGCACCTTGATATTTATATAAAGTGTCCGTTCATAAGAAGCCACCATATTAAAATTCCAAAAGTAGTATGTCCCCTAAAAGTGGGGAGATCAAGCCAACTTTAATGTACATTTAAAGCGTCTGTCCATAAAAAGCCAACATATTAAATTTCAAATTAATTTATTGTGTAATAAAAAAGTGTTTCATACTAAATCCCATAAGTGTGTGGGTGGTTTGTAAGGTGAGGGATCCATCAAATTTATATATACATATGTGAAACACTTGTCCATAAAAAGCCACCATGTCAATTTTTATCTTGGCATTGCCTGTAAAACAAAAGTTTTCAATACAAAAAGTCAAAGTGGGTGGGAAGTTTCTATGTGAGCTACACCAAAAAGTCGGGTATCACACCCATTGATATATATCGAAGCGCACGTTCATAAGAAGTCACCATGTCAATTTTTAAGTTGATATTGACTACAAACAAAAAAAATTGTTTGGCGTGTTACTATTGATTTGCAACGGGATTTCATAAAAATGGATCCCCAACAAATACGCAACAACTATCAGACGGACTAACTTTTGATTCTTGTGTTGCTTATGTTTATAAAAAGTGTTCACACTACCAACTTTCAAACGAATATTTTAAAGGCTGACGAATAAAGGCTTTCACAAACGCACATACAGCCGGACTTGGCTAGATCGACTCATCTTGTCGTGCTGATGTGGCATCTGATGCTTTTTTAAGGCATTGCAAACATGGCAAAATTATAATGCTAAATACAGTCCATGTAAAGAGTATGGTAAATGAACAATTTTGTTTGAGCTGATTTCTATTACAGAATATTTTCTAAGCCCTTGCCTATCCACTTCTGCGATCCTTTTTATCAGAATTGTGATGTGTGTGAACAAAGAAAACAAATTTTTTAATGTTGTTTGTTTCCATTGGATTGGAAGCATCTTTGAAATCAATTTTGATACTGCTTCCACCAAATAATTTTGTTTTTGACAATTTAAATCGTTTGTATAAAAAAGAGCAGTTGTAATGGCCGTATGACATACGAATAATAGAGCATATATTTGCTCATTTATTTTTGTTAGCGCAGATCAGAAAATAGATAAAGCAAAAATTCCACAGGTGTAAGCGGTTGAAATATAGATTCATCGAAAAGTGAAACGAAAACTAGGTGGAAAAAATTAGGAGAAATACCATATATATTGTATATATGAGTATATTTGCGAAAGATACACACAAAAATGATGTAGTACTAACAATTCAGGATAAAATAGTATATTTATCTATATTTTTGCGGGATTTTGAATTATTTGTTCATTCCGTCACTCTATACACAAAAATTTAATTAGTGCACAACCAAACTGGAAAAAAGTAAAAATAATGCTTAATTTAATAAAAGCATAAACAAATGACTCTGCGTGAACAATTTTGTCGTTTTAAAAATCCCAAAAAAAGGAATTCGGATGATTTTGCTTCGATCTCCATTCCTGGGGCGTTTACGCCTCCTCCGACTTGACTGTTCAGCTTTAAGCCGTCTGTATACGTGCTTATGGTGTTGGTGACACCTAGTTGTCGGCTATACGATTCTAACCTGAATGTGATTGTATATATGTATGACATACTTGTATAAACAAACTAATGGACTAATACACTATAAAAGCATATACAAAAATTATTAATCTGAAGCAAAAAAAAAAATTTTTTTCCAAACTTAACGTAAACGCAAACCATTGTGCCAGTGCATTAATGCTTTACTGAAATTTACATCCGTAATTACCGAAAATTTTGACAGTTTGGCAACTATTGGTTTGTCGATTTATGTTTTTCACAGAAATTATTGTTTCTAAAAATGAGTGACGTACTCAAAAATGGGACGCAGGGTCTATGACGCCTCCTTTTGGGTGTCTCAAACTTAGCAAAAATAATAAACTGTTCACACTTTTATTTCGTTATACGAAGGAGCTCTTCATGAAAACATTTCATATTAAGTAAAAAATATTACGTATAAACGCTTTTTCATGAAATGTAAATAAACTCGAAAACTTATCATGAATTTCTCTCTACTTCATGATATTCTCTGGTCGTTGCCACCTTGAAAGTTTTATTTTGCGAAATGAAATGTCAGCCTGAAAGCGCCAAATTTGAATTCGAGGATGCTTTTCTTCGTTTTCAGTTTCCAAGTACGGTAAGAACGGAATAGCTATGTATTTGTACTATTTTGGCTTTTTCTGAATTTTATATTAGTATTTAATATTGATTTTTATTCTATTTTTTACATTTCGGGTATATACCTTTGCTGATATTTGTTCCAACCTTGCTTCACACAACAGGTTGAGGTGGCGCTCATTTCATGATATTGTTTATATCGCATAAACACAGATTATAAGATTTCATAAAATTAGTGTTTTCATGAAAAGCCTTGTATAAACTGGATATCTGTGTGAAAAGTAGAAAAAAAGATGAAGAAAAAAAACTACAACCACGGTACGATTTCTTTTTAGAAATATCTGCATCCGCATATCCTCGGATTTTGAAACAAGACATCCGCATTCGCATCCACCTCTGCAGATCGGTAAATATCCGTACCCGCTTTCGCATTTCGACATCTGTCCCAACCCTAGTTCGTATGTCTGTCTATCTCTCTGTCCATTTGATCGTTTGTTTCATACGCAGAGATCTAGGAGATTATAAGAGACAGAGCCTTCAAACTCGGATATTAAAAGTCGAATGTTTCATCTTCAGATAAAGTGTGTAAAATAAAAGTGCCAACCAAATATAAAGGTTAGCCCCTCCAGAAACCTGCACCCTATTTTAGAGTTTTTTTTTTGAACAAAATACTTTTTACTTTTATTCTTAAGTAAGCCAGATCATTGAAAGATCACTTCCCTATGGTTTAAATATGGATCTTACTAAATCATCCAAAAATTTAAATATGCAAAATTAATCACTTGTCTACTCAGAGCTGCTTATATTCAAAGCCTTTATGACTTTATAACGCTCTCAGTGACGCTTCGCATTGTAGTCAACAATACTTCATCGCCTAACAAGATGCAATCCTTTAGAAGATTTATGAAAGTTTTCAAGTGTGTATACATTGAACAGAAGACAGCTTCGATGTATAAGTTGATGATGTAGTAAATATGCAAGTACATATGTACGTTTATATGTACATAGGTATCTAAATATATAGATATTGTGCAAACGTAGTACATATACAAAACTTTCGGATGTACGTTTATGTGGGAGTTTGCTGCGATTTTTTATTTGATACAAACAGAAGCAGCGCTGCGCATAACAACGAAACGAATCGTATCGCTTCGAATATTGATACAATTCATCCTTTGTGGGGATTTATAACGCAACAAATCTATACACATACATACTTGTATATACATACATACATACACGACCAAAAACAACAACAACAACAAATGATGCTAACAATATTGTTAAGCTTATGCTATGCCCGACTATTTCGATTTGTTGTAATAACACCAACAATGAAAGTACACTGAAGATGACAGAGGTGTCAATTTTCCACGCGCTCAACATCCTCCTTAAGCAACAACAACAACAACAGGCGCAGAAATAACAATAGGTCAAAAGGAAACAGTGCGGAGAGTTGCAAAAAAAAAATGGCGTCGTTCGTGGAAATAGATTTACCCGTGAGGAAAAAATCTATTCATTTCTATTCTTAAGGAAAATTCGACGTCGTCGATATTGTTGTTGCATTGTATTTGTTGTTGTAACTGTCTATGCCACACTTCGTATAAAAAAAAAGAAAAATACGAAGACTAGGAATCAAAGAAGTTAACATAAATAGCAAAAACAACAACAACAACAACGAAAATGATAACACTGACAAGAAAACGCGACGCGTCGTCTCATAGAGAGCGTGCAAAGTTAATACGCCGCGCCACGCCCCACGCGACGATTGGTCCACGCTTTGGGTAGAAAAGAATAAGCATAAGAATTTGCGTGTGAAAAAATGATCGGAATGAATATGCTATGCGCGCGGTGAGGTGAGTGAGAATGGAATAGAACGGTATCGTATCAAAGACGAAGAGTGATAGATACACAGTGAAAGAGAGAGAGAGGGAGTCAGTTGCAACTAGGAAGCGTGCAATATGAAAAATGTTGCAAACGACGGCGAAAAACGACATAACGACGAACGACGTGTGAAGTAAAGTAGTAGACTTAAATTTGTTGGGGTTGTGGGCCGTTAAAGAGGAAGGCTGTGCTGGAAAATCGAAAGGGCGAGAAAAAGTAAAGAAACGAAACAGCAGCAAGGAAGGAATCATGCCGCCGGTGTTGTGGCTAGCAGGACACAGTGCCATGGAAAGTAATACAGTGAAGGGCGCGTAAGCACTCTAGACAAGTGGTTGGGGTAGCAAGCACCAGTGCAGTAGAGACGACGCATCTAAAATGGTCGTCGTAGCTATTTCCAAATTTGTATGTGTGTGGGACGCAAAACTTATCTAGACACGGTGTGCACAGTGTGCAATTTTGTAAATCCAACTGGAGAAAATTAGTGATGACTATATTAATGTCACATTTTCAAAATTCGCTGAACTCAAATCTCAAATCAAAAATGACATATTCAATAAGCCGAAAACAAATCTCTTAATATGGTTTTAAATACAATTTATAGTTTTTATGAATAGTATTCTTAAGGAGATTTTCATTGTTTAAGAACTGTAAGATAAATAATTATTTGTTCACGTATTTGTTACTCGTAAGTATGTATAATAATTGAGCCAAAACTTTTGCATTAGATGTTCTTGATTATGTTCTGGAGTTTTGAACATGAAATATTTCAATGATGAGCTTCTTAGGGGTTGGCACGTTTATACATTTTACACACTTCCTCTGAATAGGAAACAGGAGTTTAAATACATACATTTGAAAGCTCTATCTGTTATTATTTTTGAGATTTTGTCGTATATATCGACTGGACTTTTGATACTGATCAAGACTTTTGTTGCTATGATATGTATGAGATCTTCAACACTTTTTTTCTTTTGGCTGTTACATAAGTTTGTATAAACTTAATATGTATACACTTTTACCGTATGGGATTAGAGTAGTAAAATGCGTATTTAAATTAAAACTAAATATCTATTTTTCCCCCCATAGAAACTAATAAGAGACGAATTTATCATAGATCAGCAAATTTTCGCAAACAATTATTTCTCAACAGATAATAAAAATTATTAAAGAACGCTGCAGTCGAGTGTGTTGAGATACCCTCTACCTTGTTTAAGGCTCCTTATATTAGAGTTAAGCAATATTTAACTACCTGTGATTCAATCACGGCATCTGAAAAATCCCTGATATCAGTTGCTACTCGATATTGTAAATATCAGTGATTGAATATCGTTTGTTTTTTCCTAGTGCCACTGTAATTCACGGCGTATGAGTAATATATCATGCATGTAGTGTTAGCAGCACAACAAGTATCATCGTATCAAGTTGATGATATGCATGCTATATTATTGAATCGGAATTATTGGGCTACCGCACCAGGATATGGACTCCTTACTTGGGAATTGAGGCGGGAACAGGAAAAAAAATATATAAAATTATGTTTTTTTTTTTGCTTTTTATTTTAACAGTGATTGCAGTAGCAGTTGAAAATCACGGTGATTTCAAAGTAGCAGTCACGATAATCGCTGCTACCCAAAAATCACTGTCTAGCTCATCTCTATCTTATATCGACATATGAACGATGTTTAGTTAGAATTGATGAAATATTAGAATTAATTAAAATAAAATACAAATTTTCAATACAAAAGCTCAAAAATGGAAAGCAGGTTTGCAGGGGACTATCGCCTAAAGTGGTCCGATATGGGTCTATATGGGGTATTTTGTAAAGATTGCCGTAAGTGATGCTAAATTTGGCATTTCAAACTTAATTAATAACAAAAACAAAAAAATTGCATATAAAAACATAAAATTAGAGTTTAAGTTTGTATTAGGATTTACGTTAAACACCAAATTTGGCAGTTCTAGCGTAATAAACAACAAAACCAAAAAATGTTCGTACAAAATCTTACAAATGGAGGCTCAATGGAGTCGACATATTCATTTACACAGAAAGAAAAACCGTTGTTGATTTTGGAATTTTACTTAGTTGACAAACAACACCCTTAATTTGGAATCTAATTTATTCATCCAACAATAAAAAAATAGTATAACAACATCGCCAACAATGTTGAATTTAGCAGCCTATCAAAAATTTAATGTGCGCAACAGAGACGCGAAAATATATTACAGTTAAATTTGTTTACCAACAATGTAAATAGTGAAAAAGTAAATAACAACTAAAGAGTTGTTGGCTAACAATGTACATTGTATAGCAGAGGGCGATATAAAATTGAAAGTATTGCCATTTTAACATTTTTTTTTGTCTCTCTTACACTCGCAAGTCCAGTCTACGTCGAGTCACTCTTCAATGTTTAAAATGGCAGTACTGGCTAAACATATTCTGTTTGTTCTTCGTCTAAAATGAAAAATTATTATTACAGTCGGAAATATTCAAAAAAGTTGTTGGTCAATAATGTGAATAGTGAACAATAATACAACAACCAAAGTGTTCTAGGCCAACAACGTAAATAGTGTAAACACAAACAACAACTAAATCGTTGTAGGTCAACAATGTAAATAGTAAAAAAGCAAACAACAACCAAACGTTGTTAAAAGAAAAATTTGGCGTTTATTACGGAATTTTAACAATGTTTATTGTGGTTTATATAATATATACTTATCTAAATATAATACTACTTATCTAAAAAGGGGAAAAGACAGTCTAAAGATCCAAACGTGAAGTCTCTATTATTTATAGTCTCCGCTATCTTTTCATTCAAACAGACGGACATGTCTATATCGACTCGTCTTCCGATGCTGATCAACAATATGTATACTTTATAGGGTCCATCTGTTACATACAATTCCATTAATTTAATGTACCCTTTTAGCCTATAAAACAGGGTATAAAAATAATGCGCGCAAAATCGTACACAATTGTTGGCACTCTAACATAATACAATAGTTATAACAGTAACCATGAGCACAAGTCGTATAAGTTTTACGTCAAAATATTTTAAAGTTTGTTTAGTCACAAAAAAAACGGATATAGGGCTGATTTATCGTTATAATACTCTAGATTATGAAGTCATAATTTTGTACAGCTAGAATTGCAAAATTACACACTGTGCGAGGGATGAAAAATATATATACTCGTACATATATCTTATATTAGCGTGGGGCGAAAAAAAATGGAATCGAGATCTAATAGAACTAAAAAATTGCGTATTTGAATGCGATTAAATAAGAGCAGAAACATTACATATATCATTTAAGTTTCTAATCGACGTAAAATTTTAAAACCAAAAAATGACAAATATGTAGCATTTAGAACAAGAAAACTTGCAAATTTTTCCAACGAGTTTTGATTTTATACAGTATAATGTTTCATCCGATTAAGTATGGAAAATGATTTGATTGAAGTGGCAACCTTGGCTGGCTCGGCAATAGCCAATCTTGGAACGCCAATTTTTGACAACTTTGTTAACAGCTACCTGTTCTATTTGGGCCATATGAGCTTGAATATGTTGTTTAAAGATTAACCGCATAAACTTTATTGTTTAATGAGAGAAGTTAAATCGCAGGTCCAATGTGGCCAACTGACATCTCCGAAAAGGCTAATTACACGATTGTTAAACTATGTATGCAAAAGAATGATGGTGCGCATGGTGTTGCACCGTCTTGTTGAAACCAGACCTCATCGAGATCAATATCTTTCAATTCCTGCCATAAAAAGTCAGTTATCATACCTCAATAGCGGTCGCCATTGACATAATAGCGTGAACAGTCCCATTTTCGAAGAAAACCGGTCAAATCACATACAGTGGCTCGAGCAGGATGCATGGGCACTCTACGACGTCGTGTGGGTATTCCGTGCCCTAAATCCTATAATGTCTCTTGCAAAATCAGGGTCATCGTTGAACAAGAATATATTTTGAAAATTTTGAATCCAAATTAAAGCGTTGTAAATTTCCCTAGCGGAAAGCTAACCCACTGCCAACAATCCAGTTATAAGAATATCCCACTTTTCAATACTATCTTGAAAACGCAATTTTTCGCCCCAGCCTAATATACGTACATAAATAATTCAAATGTTGCTATTAAAGATGAAGCACTCGTATTCTTTTTTATTGTGTTAAAGGGTGTTACATTTAGACGAGTAGTACTTTATTTTTATATAAAACGCAAACGGATACGAATTTTTCCCAATATTTTATTGCAAAATTTGTTCACAATATTGCGCACAGTTGTCGCACTGATGTGGTGGTTGCGAGTAAATTGTTGGTATATTGATCTTAGCATTTTTACCATCGATTTGGACTTTAAATGGAACATCCTTTTTTTTATGCTTTGAGTCTTTTTGCCATTCTTCTTCGTTTTTATACCATTCATACATAGTGTGAAAAGGTATTATAATTTTGTCAGTAAGTTTGCAATGGATTGAAGGAGGCAGCGTAGACCTCATAAAGTATATATTGTACATTCTTGACGAGTCGATCTAGCCATGTCCATTTGTCTGTCTATCTGGTAATTTATGCACAATTTTTTGACATTAAATTTGAAGATATCCTGCTAAAACCCATCACTTAGACTTATTATTGCAGTTATATAGAGAATCCATATTGCCATGCTACGCCCACTTATTAAGGTAGCCTTCAAGCAAACCACCCGTCTACTTTTAACCTTTTATAAGAACATTTTTTTAATTGCAGTCTATATAAAGTTAAATATTTATATAGTGGCTTCTTATGGACGGACGCTTCACATATGTATATATCAATGCGTGCAATTCCCCCAACTGTGTGGTGTGTCCCGCCCTTTTTGTGGGGTACCCCCATACAGACTTGCCACCCACGTTTATGTTTTTTCTAATTTGTTTTTCTTTGTATACAAATTTAAACTTCTTATGAAGGGTATTAAAGCTTCGGTTCCGTCGAAGTTAAAGTTTTTTCTTTTATTTTACATATATAATACATAAGTGCGCTTTCGTTATGTTGTGCATACTGCAATGCGTGTGTGTGTTTACATGATAACATTTAGATAGGCGAACCATGCCATATCCGTAATTTTTTTTCTATTGTTGGAAGCTATGCAAACTTTTATTTCTTTTATGCGATGCGAGTTTTTCATGAAAAAATTCGTTTCATTAATTTAAAAAAAAAAATATTCGTATAAACGCTTTTTCATGAAATGAAAATTTGAAACCAAATTTTCGTGCTCATATTTGGAGTGATAATACGATGCATATCCTGAAAGTAAGTGAACTAAGGGTCTCACGGCCGGATGAATTTTATATTCGTCATGTTGGCAACACTGCCGACGCGACAACACGTTTCGTGAACAATGTCAATCCAGTATCCCGCCAAGTGAGAAATACGCGGCGTCATCCGTTATCTCGTTTGGAAGGGAAAACCTCCGTTTGAGATTTATATTGAGGTGAAAACTGCATATGGTGATAAAACTATGAATCGTATGAGTGTGTATATGTGTTCGCGAGTTTAAAAACGGTCCTACATCTATGCCTGATGATCAGAGGAGCGGATGACCTTCAATTGTGACTGACGAAATTGTGGAAAAAATCGAAAATGCGCTCCGTGACGACCGCATATTGACTTTGGATGAACTTTCTGCGATGTTTCCGCAAATCTCCAGATTTCTAATACACGAAACAATCACAGAAACCCTCTGATATCGGAAACTGTCCGCGAGGTGGGTTCCAAGGGGTTGGCGTGAAACTACTTCGAGGAAGGCATCAAAAAATTGATTACCCGCTTCACCACCTGCATAGAGAGGAATGGTGACTATGTCGAAAAATAGCTTATATATACTAAAGTATCACGTAATTTTTTTGTTTAAATAAAAAATTTGAACACCTACATTAATTCAGTACACTTGCTTTCTGGATATGCCTCCTGCTTTGCCAGATTGGAAAAAATTTTATATATTATACTTTTCGGTGAAAATTCCGTGAGCCGAGATATAACATCGCATATTTCAGATTTTGCAAAACTAGTTATTTTTCCTAATGCGCCATACTAATGGCTGTTACATCTATGTAATTGAGCTTTAATTTAAGCTTTAAAAAAAAAATACAGCTTTTTTCTACTAAAGTATATTCTTGAAATCTCACCACTACATCGAAACATGACGAACGCCTAATTGCATACAGGGTGTCTCAAAAGAAAGTTCACATTTGATTTGCTGATTGCGTGAACGCAACTATTCCGAGGGGCGCGGAGGTGTGTCAATCGGTAGCCTAGCTTTTGGGAATTTAGTCGCTATGGGGCGTTTCTCGGGAGCGGACCGTGCGTTGTGCGTACGTGAGTTTTACAAAAACGGTAAATCAGCGACTGTAGCGCGTAAAAAATTCTACAGTATTCGACATGTTCGTCATTTAAATGATGCGCCAAGCCCTCGACTCATTGGAAAATGGGTCTAGAATTTTGAAGAGACCGGTTCAACGCTGGAAAAATCAAAATCCGGTCGTCCATGGTCTTTGAGAACGTTCGAAAACGTAGACAGTGTTACTCAGTCTGTTCGTGACAACCCGGACCTTTCGATTCGGAAGCGTGCTGTTGCTTTAAACGTGCATAGATTATCATTGTTCCGCATTTTTAGCAACTTCACACACTTCCAACAGGTCTCTACCACGAGTTCATGAAATTTTTCCTGGCAAATTGATCTCCAGGAGAGGTGACATAATTTGGCCTCCACGAAATCCCGATTTAACCCCTATAGACTTTTTCCTGTGGGGTTACGTCAAATCTAAAGTTTACGGAAACAAACCGACTTCCCTGGCACAATTAAAAGGAAATTTCCGTCACGAAATGGCAGCCATCACGGAGAATACCTGCCGAGCCGTCATAGGAAATTTTTATGCTCGATTAAATGAATGCCGTGAACGCAACGGTTTACATTTGGACAATATCATTTTTAAGAAATAAATTCCCAAAGTGTGTATTTTAGTATGTAATAAACGTTAAACTACTTACTTTTTTTCTTATCGATTTTTTAAATGTGAACTTTCCTTTGCGACACACTGTATTACAATCGATTCCAACCATACAAATGAAAAATATAAATATGTCGTCACAAAATTGATATCAGAAGTTTTTTGAGTTCCAAGTAGTCTTTCGTCACTTAATTTTTACCTTTAGCAAACAAGAGGTTTTTATTTGATTGTAAATATCGCATAAATAGAGATTTTAGGAATCTATGAAATCTGTAATTGCATGAAATGTGTCGTATAAACTAGTTATTTATTTTTAACTTAATATTTTAAGAAGGAAGAAGGTCTTAAAGGAGTAGAATTGGAATAAATTACATCATACATACATCTGAAATCTCAATGTGAAAGTCAAATTTAAACGATTTTCGCACCTTCTTTTATCAATTTCACCATTATCCACATTAGAACCTTCTCAAAAATTATTCAAATCTGTCTACTTTTTTTGAGCTTTCTGAAAGAAAAAAAAATAAAGAAAAACGCTAGCTTTGGCTTTAAGATACATTTGATTAGGTATATTTAAAATTCGAAATAAGACTAAAAATGGTACGGAGTAGTTAAATTTTTTTTTTCTTTTTTTTTTAATATTTTAAAATGATACATAAAATATTACAATACACTAAAAACAATATTTTTAAAAGAACAAACAAATAAATTCAGACATATTGTTTGTGATAGTTAAACTTTCTAGGTCTAGAAGCCATATCACCATCAATTTAGACGGACAGATAGTCAAATAGATAAAAGGATCTGTCTATAACAAAAATATAACAAAAATATATATAGCTTTTGACCGAAAAGGAAGTTATTTTTGAAATTACTGTTAAAAACCTTATCCAATAGACTACTGTCAATTTTTGAACAGGCTGCATCATTTAGTTTATGTTTTACAATTTTTGAAAGAGTCAAACAAACAGAAAGTAGGGCACCGTATGCGCTGATTCACTGAAGCAAATGCTGCTTGGTCTGTGGTGAGTTTGATGAATTCATGTTACGAAATGAAGCCAAAACATGACCGTATGCGCTGATTCACTGAAGCAAATGCTGCTTGGTCTGTAGCGAGTTTGATGAATTCATGTTCCGCCCATGGCTACGAAATGAAGCCAAAACAATCGAATTGCGGCTGAACAAACCCGAAACCTTCTACAGAGTTGTCACACGAGTGGATATGTGATCAATTTCCGCAACACATCTTCTTTCTGCCCGTTTGTCTGTCGTTGTTATCTGATTTCAATAACTCTCAAACACAAACTTAAGCCAATACTACACACGAGTAATATGCGCATTTATTTGCTACTTCACTTTTAAGAGCACTTCTGAAAATAGTGAAAACAAAAACCCACATTTCAAATACAAAATTTTGTGACTGAGATTTCAGTGGCTTCTTTAAGATTTGGTTTTCAATAGCAAATGCAGCTCATCTAATCGAATAGAAACTTCACCATCTGTACAGACCATCACATACCACGCACCTTGCTCTTTTTATCTCGCTCCATTAATAACTCTTTGCGTGTAGCTAATACGCCAGAATCGCAATGAATTTTAAACAAATTGGAGAATAATTAAATGTTATTGCATTTAGTTGCACAAGTGAATACAAAACTCTTGCTACTCGTGCATAGACTACAATTAACCCTGCCCACATTTAAATACCCATATAAATTATTTCAATTTGTATATTCACAAAATAAAATACAGAAAAACCAAACTGATTACACTACTTTACAAATTTTCAAAAAATTTCATAACCGAATATTTAACAATCACTGCAAAGTGCAGTCGAATAAATGCATTATGAATAAAGCAGAAATTTTGACATATTGCCTTATTTTTCATTAGAAAGAGTTTTATTTTTATATTAACAAGGTCTGTCGCAAAAGAAACAGAACTTTTTAAAAAAATCCTTCACTGACACCATGTAAAAATTTTATGACAATCGGACCACTACAAGCGGAGTTATCGTGCTAAAAGTGACAGTATCTTTTTGGCATCGGTCAAAAAATGAATCGCGAACAAAGAGCAAATATTAAGTTCTGTTTTAAACTTGGTAAAACATTCACCGAAACGTTCCAAATGATGAAACAAGCAATGTTCACGAGTGGTTTAAACGTTTTCGAGAAGGTCGTGAAGACCTCTGTGACGATGAAAAGTCGGGCCGGCCAAAATCAGTGGTGATCGAAAAGAACATTGAAAAAGTGCGAGAATTCATAAAAAATGAGCCGAAATCTTCGTTACGTTATTACAAAGTATGCTAATGGAATTAAATATTCAAAAGGTTTCGATTCATCGCATTTTGACGGAGAAATTCTACGGGAGGTGTGTTCACAGTTTGTTCCGCACAAATTGACTGACGACCAAAAATGCGATAATGCGCCGTCTCATCGGTCGACACTTATCACCGATTTTCTCACCAAAAATGGCATTTCAACCATCAACCATTCAACGTACTCCCTGATTTGGCTCCGTGTGACTTTTATCTATTTGGAAAACTTCATTTGCCGATGAAAGGACACCGCTATGAGGACATTGAGGGAGGATTATGGGGAAGATTCATTTTTAGACCGATGCCCAAAAGATACTGTCACTTTTAGCGCGATAACTTCGCTTGTAGTGGTCCGATTGTCATAAAATTTGTACAAGACGTCAGTAAAGGATGTACCTTTCCACACCTATTTTTAAAAAGTCCTGTTTCTTTTGCGACACAGCTTGTATATGCACATATGTAAACCAACCGAGCGTAGTCAAATAATTGTTATAAAAGCCGTATTCAAACGATCATATAGGTATATGTGACACATTTCTCGCACTGGTACTTACAAGAGTAAGTTATTTTACAGTAGAGGTAAAATGTTATTTTTTCAATATATTTTTTTAAATTGTATAGTAAGCCTTAAAAATTTATTATCATACTTTGTAATTTGGCGTTTCCATTAAACGGATTTCGCATTCCGCATCCCGAAAAAGGGTTTTCACCAAACACATCTCATCGCATCTCTCATTCGTTTAACAGCTGATTTTATTTTGGTTGTCATGAAAAAAAGAAGCAGAAAATTTTAAATTTGTAAAAATGGATAATGTTGTTTTCTGAATGCTAATAAATGCTATTTCTCTAGACCACATTATGTTGCTGGAGAAGAGGAACATAAAATCCATAATATCCTTAATAGGCGCCAGGCGCGTTGCACGTGGTGTATGGTCTTGAAATATGTATGTACTTGAAATAATTAAGAAGATTGGAATAAAAAAATAAAATATTCCGCCATCAGGTCAGCTGTTTAACTAATTTTTTTTTTAACTTTTGAAAAGACTATCAATGAATGCAAGGAACGACTAACACTGACATATTACTGACAACTAATGCTATGTAAAATAAAATGCACATTTTTTACATAAGAGCCAGGATGCGTAAAATGCGTTTGTTGGAAACGCCACATAAAAAAGTTTGTAGATAGTAAAATTCAGAGTGAAATTAAAATTCACGCATTTTTTTCATGGTAAACCAGCTGAAAAAATGTATTACTTTGAAAACTATTATAGCTCGACTACTTTTTGATTTATATACTTGTATTATTCACATTTGTATAAAATAGTAACAATTTTTCTACGTATTTTGTAACTCTCAGATGAAAACGAAAGCAGTACCATTGAAATTATTCTACTGTACTTTTTAGGCGCTCAAACGATGGAAGGAGATTTTCGAAAATGTTTGAATATCTGCACAACTATAATTTTCAATATTGGAATTGATAAGCAAAAGTGCTCACAATAGTGGTAATTGTATCATTATATATGTATTTACAAATCTTCCGAACCAAAGTTGTTGTCTACTATTCTTTAATTTATCTCAAGAACCAAACCAAAAGAAATGCAAATAAAAATTCAAATATCCGCATACAAATCTTCCTGGAATTAGTAATTGCATGTTCCAGCTTTTCGCCCCAGAGTGCGCCATGAAAAAGTTAAACTGCTCTAATTACAAACACATGTTTAAATAAATTGCAGCAAAAGCGGCAAATTTAAAACGAGGCATCACCATCTCTCTCCCTTTCTTTCTTGCTGCTACACATACACATTGCAATAATTTGCGTGTGCGCTCATTGCTGGTCAAGATAAGCGGTGGGACGGGGAGGGTCAGTTCCAATTGACAGTCGGACAAAAAACAATCGTTGCCGACACCGACGCGAACATCAACGATCGATTATTGCCGATAACGCATCCGGAGGCGGTTTTTTTTTTATTTATTTATTTTTTTTTTTTTTGGTATCGATTACACATGCACAAATGTTCATTGAGAGTGTGTGCATTAAATTTCATGCGCTTTATCATTTATCTTCGGATGGGATGCGCTTTAGGTTGACATTTAGTGATAACAATTAGTGGTGCAGTAGTGTTGGTAAAGTCACGAAAGCGGTGCACATAATTTGTCACCAAATTCAGATTTCTTCATTCTAGCGATAGCGAAAGTGAGCGAGTAAACAAGAACGGACATTAAATGGAAAGTGAAATTATGTCTTTACAAAAATAATATTACAAAAAAAGAACACTCCAAGTCCACAGCAACAGTCCTCAATTATATAATTTGGCGGAGAAGATAACTTTACTCTGCAGCAATTTTCGTTGAGTCAAGTCACGATGACGTCGTGGATGGTGCTGAAGCAACAACAACAATAACAAAGAAAATTTAAACTGTAGACTTTCCCCTTGCTCCGACCTTCATTGTTCCACTGCACTGTTTTCGAGTGTTTGTTCGATCACGTGCGGTAATTACTGCATACATTACGTAGTTAAGCTTATACACATGTAGTCGCTCATTTTTTATACTCCGCACTTCAAGTTTGTGAATGTATATAATAGCTAAAAGGAGACGTGCACTGAAGAAAACTTGGTTATCAAATCCGAATTTTTACATGTCAAAAAAGAATCAGTGCGGTGTCATACCAATTTGATATGTTATTTATTGTATTATCGTATAAAATAAAATAATCTTTTGACGGGGTAAAAACTAAGTGACAAAAGCATATCTGCAACTCACAAATCTCAATTTTGTAAAGAAAGATTTGTATTTTTCATTTGTATTGTTGGGATTGATTGTAACTGAGCGTTCTTCATGTTGCTAATATTTTGGCCACAGTACCCAATTAAAATTTAAGCTTTTGCTGCCAAAATCCGCCATTTTCATTTTATTTGTCGACTAAAATCATGTATCAATAAAATTTTGAATTTCTAAAGAGTTCAAACAAACAATTTCATTAACTCGTCAAAAATTTCATAACATTTCAACGATTGGGGCGATTTTCCTGATTTTGGGGTGATGGGACTCCTAAGTTTGAAATGATGGGCCTCCACAAGCTTGGGTGGGTAGTTTCAACCCCTATATTTCGGAATGGGGATATCCGATACTATATGTTTTAACATTTCCTGAATGTACGTTTCAAAACATTTTTTAACGGTACATAGTACCTACACGTTTCGATCGTACTTACCACTAAAAACTTCGATATTGTGCGTATAATATAATGCTCGTGCTGTAGGCACACTGAAGTGGAGTTTCGTCACTTGCGTGGACAACCGTCTACACTGATACATTTATGTCATTACGTATCGTATATCATATATATTTATTTTATTTCATATTTGTTACATTACAAACACGAACACTTCCAATTTCAATTCATCGGTTTCTTTGCCGCATATAGCATCGCTGCCATAGGGGGTGCCGTGCGCTTCCACCACAGCGCCCGGTTGGGTAGCAAGCTTCATTGGCAGCGAACCGCACTCGTTGTCCATTGTCTGCAGCTTACCCTGGAATTATTTCCCCAAACTGTCGTTGATTCCGGTGCGTGCTTCAAATGTTTCCCATATGTTAAATATTTATGCTGGTGAACTATGCAGCATTTAAAGTTTAACCTACAAAATTTATTTTTCGCGCTAATTACTTACTTACTTAGGTGGCTCTACAACCGTCTATCGGTCAAGGCCTCACGTAGGAAAGCGCCCCATTCGGTGTAGTTTAGTGCGCGCCGGCGCCAGTCGCTGGCAATCCGGAGCTTCCTCAGGTCATCATAGACCTGATCTTGTCATCTTAAGCTCGGACATCCTCTCTAACGCCGTCCACCAATCAAGTTCAGGTTTCCGTCGTAAACCATTAGTGCTGGAGCTTCGGGGTTCATCCGGATGAGGTGACCAGCCCAGTGCAGCCGCTGGAATTTAATCCGCTGGACTATGTCAACCTCATCATACCGCTCATATAGCTCATGGTTCATACGGGTCCTAAACTCGACGCCAGCTCTAAGGGGACCAAAAATCCTACGTAGAATCTTTCTCTCGAACACTCCTAAAGACGCTGTATCCGTTGATACCAGTGTCCATGCTTCTGCGCCATACAGCAGGACCGGGATTATCAGTGTCTTATAGATTTTTATCTTCGTAGTTCGTGAGAGGGCTCTACTTCTAATTTGCTTGCTGAGCCCAAAGTAGCGATTAGCAAGCGTGATTCTTTGTCTGATCTCTCGGCTAACATTGTTGTCATAGGTAATTTCTGTTCCCAGATAGACGAAGTTTTCTACAACATTGAAGTTTAAATTCTTCATACTCACAGACCGTCCAAGACGCGCTAATGGTCTGCGAGTGGACACCAATTACTTCGTCTTGTCCTCGTTCACCGCTAGGCCCATGAGACGTGACTGTTTTTCAATCTCCGAGAAAGCCCTGCTTACTCGCCGTTCGAGATGCCTATGATGTTAATGTCATCAGCATATGCGAGTAGATTCACTTCCTCATGGAAGATCGTGCCCGATCGTTCTACGTATGGTCATTGGCGTAGGATGTACTCCATCAGGAGATTAAAAAAGTCGCACGATAAAGCATCACCCTGCCTGAAACCTCTCTTGGTATCAAAGGGTTCGGAGAGGTTCTTTCCTACTCTGACGACGCTTTGGGTGTGTGATAGCGTCATCATGTAAAGCCGAACGATCTTTGCTGGGATACCAAGTTCAGATAGGGCGTTGAAGAACTTCGTTCTTATCGGCATGTCGAAAGCGCCCTTATAATCGACAAATATGTGGTGTGTGTCTTTATTGTACTCGTGGGTCTTTTCCAGGATTTGGCGTAAAGTGAAAATGTGGTCACTGGCCGACCTCTTTGATCTGAAGCCGCACTGATACTGGCCTATCAGTGCATTCGTGTATGGCTCCAGCCGTATACACAGTACGCGGGACAGCATTTGTTATCCTATTGAAAGGAGACTTATTCCCCGGTAGTTCGCGCAGACAGCGGGGTCTCCTTTCTTGAAGATAGGACAAAGAACACTGAGATTCCAATTTTGCATAAGAGTTGGTGCATACGCCTTGCCAACTCTTCGCCACCGGTCTTAAATAACTAACTCATCGGAGCCTGCTGCTTTGTTATTCTTCAGCTTTTTGGTTATTGAGTCGACCTCTACAATAGATCCATCATCGATTAGTGGTTCTATGTACGCTTCCCTATCTGCGGTATTATTCTCTTCATCGCCCCCAAGTAGATTAGAGAAGTGAATTCTACATAGTCGCAGTGATTCCTGTGCATATGTAACCAGACTTCCATTAATGTGACCTTTTGATAAAACTTTCGAGATTCACTTCTTTGACATAACACTTCAACATCCTCAAGCTCACGCCTTTCTTGTTCCTTTTTTTGCGTCTGAAAATGCGTTTATCCTCTCTCCGTTTCTCACGATATCGCTCTATAACAGCTCGCGTTGCTCCCGACTGCAGAGTTCGTTTGTAAGCGGCGTCTTTCTCTGCAGTTGCTTGTCGACACTCCACGTCATACCAAGGGTTCGTCATAGGTCTGGTGTACCCAATGACCTCCTTGGCAGCCGTATTCATGGATTGGGAGATATGGCTCCACTGCTCACCTATATCTTCAGAAGCCGGAACAGATGGGAGAGTCTGGCTGAAAAGACTTCGGCGGTCTGTCGTGATTGCAGCTTACCGACGTCTAGCCTTCGTTGAGTGCTAGAACGTGTGGAATGCACCATGCTGAGCCTGGTGCGTACCTTGGCTGCCACAAGGTAGTGGTCCGAGTCGATGTTGGGACGTCCAAAACGCTCGATGCGTGCCTTCCGTCGATCACAACATGATCAATTTGGTTGCGTGTCCTTTGATCGGGACTACAGATTACCATGTTCCGACCTGCGGCGTAATCGATTAGCCTCTCTCCATTGCTGGAGGTAGCGACGTGAAGGCTAAATTTTCCGACTGTTGGGCCAAAGATTCCTTCCTTCCCAATTTTGGCGTTGAAATCGCCAAGCACGATTTTACCTAGTGATTGGGGCAGCGCTCGTAGAGACGTTCGAGACGCTCGTAAAATTCATCTTTAGCCGCATCGTCTGAGACTTCCGTCGGGGCGTGTGCACAAATCAGGCTAATGTTGAAGTACTTAGCCTTTATACGTATCGCGGCCAAGCGCTCGTCCACAGGTATGAAACTGGTGACAAGTCCTCGTAGTTTCCTACTAACCACGAAACCGCATCCAAATTCGTGCTTCTTCGCATGGCAACTATAATAGATGTCACAGGATGCCTTTTTTGAGTAGCCCTGGCCTATCCACCTCATTTCCTGTATTGCGGTGATGTCAGCCATAAATTTGTCGAGGACATCAACCAACTGGATATCTGCATCAGCCCTATGGAGGGACAGGACATTCCAGGTGCATATCCGTAAATCATGGTCCTTAAAGCGTTTGCGGGGGTCGTCATCATTGGGGGATGTTTTCCGATGCTTCCTTTGTGTCTTCACTGGTATGTTGTTTTTTGCGGTGACGGGAACCAAATCCAGCGCACCAACCCCTAATTAAGGGGAGTGGTTGCCTTCTCACAATGTGCTGACCACGGAAATTCCGTGGATTACCCAGGGGATACGTGTCCTAGCGGACGTTTGTGAGCTGCTTGAGCCGTTTGAAAAATAATCGCAATTTGACCACTCCCAAGAGAAACGGCTAAAGAACTTTCCACTTCTGCAAACGATCCCATCCCCATTCGCGCTAATACATTAGGAAATTTGTCCAGAGTGCGTGTTAGTTGGATTGATATGATCCTTACCTTCATACA
This sequence comes from Leucophenga montana, assembly GCA_035044765.1. NCBI lineage: Eukaryota > Metazoa > Arthropoda > Insecta > Diptera > Drosophilidae > Leucophenga > Leucophenga montana. The sequence continues at coordinate 122,652 of JAWNNQ010000346.1, read as the reverse complement.
AAGAAATTTTCAGAGCACAGCCTACTTGTAGGTTTGTTTAATTTTCAATTAAGTAAGTGACACCAGTCATATCACTGTCTGCATCTTTACAGATTTTTCTTTACTTCTATTTATGCTTGTGTAAATTTCGAAATTTTGTTTGGGGTATTGATATGATGACAGATCATATCGATATTTTTTTGAAAAGTTTTTATATCAATTTCCGCTTTTGATGATTTGCAGTGAATAAATGATATTAAAAAATGTATATTCATATCAAATATCATATTTTCTTTTTATAGTTAACCAACAAAAGTCGAATCGACATATCTATGTCCGTATGTCTACCTGTATGTATGAACTTGCACGAAAACATTTTAAAAAATTTGGTATGAATGGACGTTTCATAAATCCTTTTAAAATATCTCATTTAGATCCCAATCGGTCCACAATACAATGTAGGCCCCATATACCTCATTCTTGTGCACAATAAATTCGTAACCGTTCCATTTTGGCCTTTGGCAAAATATAACTTATTAAGCTACAAATTTAAAAGAAATGAAAAGTGCATTCGATGCAATTTTTTGTTCTTTAAGATTTTGGTCAGCTTTTTGAATGGATATGTTTTCGCGGGAAAGAAACGGCAAATATTAATTATATTACCAACATTAATAAGCACCTTAAGAATTGATCACCAATTTCATGTGACCATGCTTGATGGCAAAACGTTCAGTGTCATATCGGAATCCTCTTCGCAAACATGCGAAATCTGTAGCGCAACTCTTTTGCTATTAATGGAAACCTATTTGAATATGGCTTATCAAGTCTCCACGCCTGGATTAGGTTTTTTGAGTGTGTTTTATACATTTCATATAGAATTCCTACACAAAAGTGGCAAGCTCGTGGTGCTGACAAGGAAGTTGTCGAACAAAATAAAAGAAGCATTCAGCAGAAGCTAAGGGAAGAATTGGGCCTTCAATTTCGTCTGCAAAAAATGGACGAGGATGTTAAGAGCTTGCCTTTAATGAAGCATCTGGATATGCATGACTCTGATTCCGAAGATTCCGAATAATATTTTACCGTTTTAAAAAAAAAAATTGAAATTAAAAAAAAAATTATTAAAAATTAAAAAAAAAATTATCCTTAAAAAATTCTATGATTTTCTTCTGAGCAGTGCAAAAAAAAACCGACTGAAGAGATCTATTTTCCTTTGGAAGTTATTAATTAAATGCCGCTAGCGGGGCCCAATCGCCCACTGTGCATCGGCTCAAAGGAATTGGAACAGATATTGTATTGTATTTTCCTCTCAGATTTTTTTCTCCTCTCAGGGTTTGACTTAAAACTTTTCTACTTACTTCATGTCAAAGAGGATTTATTTGACATTCTGAGACTTTTGCACTTGACTTGGCTACAGATTTGTTCTTAGAATTCGAATTTTATACGTATTTCAAGAATTTTGTACGTATTTCAAGAATTTTATACTTATTCTCAGTGTTTCCACGTTTTTCAAGAAATTTTAGAATAGCTCTTTTTCTGTATACTATTTATCAATTTCATATTCCGCAGAAGCGATCAAAAAAGGTGGCTTTGTCATGAAGGAATATTCAAAGGATGTTCGTCTTGGTTTTAGCAATGCAAAAAATGGAGTACACAAGGCCGCTAAAAAGCAAATAAACAAAAAGGTACGCAGTCCACAAGAACGACGCCAGCATACATACATAAATGCATTTAAGCAAAACCAAATTATTTGAATAACATTATGAAATGATCTTATATATTTATTTTGTTTCATTATTTACATGCCATGAACAATTTTTGCAAAAGTAATTAATTCGAGAAGCATTCTTTTAGAAGCAAACGCCGCATGACATGCAAAGTTGCCTTCTATCAAAATTCCTATGGGCATGGTGATTTCGAAAATGAAAAGAAGAAAGGAAACCCGAATGTTTCACGAAGTTGAACTTACAACAGCCACCCCATGCAAAAAATGTTCTCCAATAACCGTTCTTTCTGTATTTCGTCCCTGTATAAAAGCGAATAAAAGACATCAGGATTTGAAAGTACTTCAATGCTGAAAAGTATGCTTTCAGGGATTTTACATAGTATTTTACATAGTATTGTGAGTTACATAGTATTGAGAAATGCAGTATATTCGTACTTAATTTTGTGGTTGTGATCCTGTTTTTTCTGACTGTACGGAGTCCTATATTTGGACAAAACAGCTCATTGATCAGCAAAAGCAATTACAGTTAATTGTATGTGTGTAAAAATGAAATAGAATTTTTATTGAAATTGTTAAAAGCGATTACGATATCATCATGTCCTTGACTGTGGTTGACGAGAGCAATGCTTATCGATTTATGGCAAGATAACTAGCAAACGCCTCATGTTAAGTTCGAGCTCAACAATGTTTGCTATCAGCGTTATTATAATTGCATTGTTTTATGCATTTTACACAATAAATAAAAAAAATAGTGCTACTTTTCAATTAATAGTCTGTAGTTGACAGACAGTGAACAGCCGATGAATATGCGAAAATGTAGCGTAAAAAGCTAAATTCGAGTCATAATGTACAGCGGTTTGTGAGTGCCTTTTCTGACGAAAATAATTTTATAAGTTTTTTTCTGGCTGTCACGAAATCAGTACAATGAAACAATTTTCATAAATACGAAAAGAAACAGTAATAACAATTTACTGTTTACAAAAATGTTATTTGCAGGTAAGACACGTGTTTCGAACTTCGCAACAAGTTCATCATCAGTTACCGACGTTATGAAGAAATTTGTTGCTTCTTATATCACAACATGAAATATTTTGACCTGGAGCCAGCTAGAAAAAAACTCATATATTAATATACATATAAGATCTACAAACATAATCACGAAAATAACTTTAACTAGGTGTATCGCAATAGCTTAAATCAATTACTATTTTCACGATCTTCATAAAAAACAGCATCAATTTGACCGTGTTAATAGCCGAGTGCAATATGTGAAATTTTTTATTTTACTATCTCTTAAAAGAGATTGAACACCAGATATATCTCTTATTTTGGCTATTGAGTTGAGTATATTAACACAATTTCTGCAAAATTTTTACCATATTTGGATTCATTTTATGGAAATACGGTTATAACATTCTGGCCCCTACAGATTGAAACATTTTTTGATTCTCTCATATATTCTTATATTCGATTTTGCCACCTAAGATAACGACTGTTTCGACCCTTCTTATTTATCATTTAATTAGATGAACCGTAAAAGTATTCAAAATTGTTTAATTTGGGAATTAGGATCTCCAAATTGAAGTGTCAATCTCATTTTAAAAGAAATTTCTTTACTAAAACACGAATTATGGTAGAACCGAAGCTTAAATACTCTTCACACTTGCCCATAGCTCGGCAACATTGACATTTACTTCAGTTTTATAATGTTCGAGGGGTTGGTTATATGTATACATATTTAACATTTTTAATACAATAAAATAAATTTGTATTTGGCACGAACTGTGAATTTTTCGCGGTTGTGGATGGGATAAAGAGTTGGGAAGAATTTTTTTGGGTACGAAATATGTAATTTGAAATAAAATAAAATTAAATAAAATTTCGAATGAGTTGGCTTTGACCTTCAGACCTTAATCCTTAGACAGCTCTAGACAACCAAATCTTTAACAATATAAGTAGATATACATTTATTTAAACAATATCTGCTTTGTTATTGATACTTAATGTCAAAGTTAATTGTATGTAGTGACCCAATTTAAATTTATAATTTAAAAAAAAATTGTCATTTTCAAGACATTTTCAATACAATAAAATATAATTCTAAGAGTTTTTGCTATAGAAGCTATACCTTGTAGTGGTCACGTCATGGCCACTTTCTTTTTCTTTTGTGGAGGGCTAATCACTCACGTATATTGAGTGATTAGCCCTCCACAAAAGAAAAAAAAGTGGCCAACAATCACTTTCAGAAGAATTTTAACAAAACCGAATCAGGAAATTGAACGTCGCGGGGACCAACTAGTCTACTATAAAAACCAGAAATATTACTATTATAACGGTTCACATTGGAGTTTACAAATCTATTTTTAAGAAATACCGTACATATTTGTCCGAAATTTCGATTATATTTAATGCATAAATGGCTGCTGCATCGAAACTTTAATACAAATACGAAGACTTAATTATGATTGCATACATTGATTTGGTCGGATCAAATTAATCATCTCAGAACTTAATAATTCGTAACTAAGCAATTAAAAAGCTTCTCACTTGACTTACACTACAATAGAATATGTAAATCAGTATTAATTATTATGTGTGCGGTAATTATTTATGTAAAACGTTTACAAACATGCAGCAACACAATTTTTTTGTGAACATTTTTCAAGATGAAGTTTGTATAAACTCTAGTTTCTTTTATTTATGAGCCTTTGATTTGATGTTGATGTACAATTTCTGCGTCCAAATTTCAAATTGCTTGTAGTATGCTGCTGTGGGAACACCCACAAAAAGTACTTCGTCTTGTCCTCGTTCACAACCTTGGTCCATGAGACGTGACGGTTTCTTAATCTCCGAGAACGCCCTGCAAACTCGCCGTTCGTGCCGATGATGTTAATCTCATCAACATACGCGAGTACCATCACTTCCTTATGGAAGATCGTGCTCGACTGTTCTACGTATGGGCATAGGCGTAGGATGTACTCCATCAATAGATTAAAAAAGTCGCACGAAACCTCTCTTGCTATCAAAGGATTCGGAGAGGTTCTTTGTGATATCGTCACCATGCAAGGACGAACGATCTTTGCTGAGATACCAAGTTCAGATAGAGCCTTGAAGAACTTCGTTCTTATCGGCGTGTCGAAAGTGGCCTAATAATTGTCAAATACGTGGTGTTTCTTTGTTAGACTCAAGGGTCTTCTCCAGGATTTAGTGAAGTGAATTTGTATACAATTGAAGGGGGACTTATTCCACGAGAGTTCGCGCAGACAACAGGGTCTCCTTTATTGAAGATAGAACAAGATAAGAGAGGGCATGCATTCATCGGAGCATATTTTGCATACGCCTTACCAACTCTTCGCCACCGGTTTTGAATTCTCAGCTAGCAGCTCATCGGAGCCTGACGCTTTGTTATTATTCACCTCTTTAATTACTGAGTCGAGCTTGTTCGATGGCTCTACAAGAGAGTCATTATCAATTGGAGGTTATAGAAATGCTTCTCTATCGTCGGTATAGGTTTCTTCAGTAGGTTAGATAAGTAACATTTCCATAGTATTAATTTTGTTGAATTAATAATTAATAATTAATAGTTGAATTTTTTCAGCAACGATTAAAACTCTAGAATATAAATCTGTTAAAACTTCTATACAAATACTTTCCTGTTTAGAAGTCAGCTTTACATTATATAGGGGGTCCATAAATATGGCACATAAAAAGCCACCACTCTCGAATAGAGTAGAATCGCATTTTTTTAAATTCAGAGACTAAGAGTTGAATTGAATTTTACAATGAAGCCAAATAGTGTAGGAGTTGCTCAAAACTAAGTGCTCTCTTTGAAGTTTAGACGTTCCGTTTAGCTGGTTTGAGATCGCTAACAATTTCAATAATTGTATCTCAAACTATTCATTCTATCAAAATATCAATATTTACCATCGCAAAGTTGGCGCAGCTGTCTTAACGTTCTTCTCCAGCATATACTGCAGCATCATATAGGTCGAGATCCAACGAGTATAACAATCAAGTGGTAACTTCATTAACTTCTTATCTAGCATTAGGTAGCTTATGGACGGCGTGCGAAGCTTTTTGACAAGGACCATGGCAGCTAAAATGTCTTTTGAAAAACTATTGAAATATAATGACACTACACTGATAAAAAAACAGGATATCAGCACTTGAATGAAATTATACCAATACTCGTAGTATGGTGAGTACGGTGTACAAAATTCTTCGTTCAAAAAAGAATTTCAAACCTATGTTTAACAGTTTTTCTTTCTGTGTACGCATATTGTCGGTATATGGTACCAGTAGTTTTTTGTTTTCCTTTGAACATTATGCATAAGTACACTATGCATTAGTAAATATTTTTCTTAGGAAAAAATAAAAGTGAAAACCGAAATCTACCGGTATAAATGTTTTGGTTCCGGTACGGTTCTTTAATTTTATTTTATTTCGGTAAAAGGTTTCGATTTTATAAAATATCGATTTCGGTTCTTAATTTGAATCGGTTAATTTCGGTTAACGGTACCGGTTAAAACCGGAAGAAATGCCCCTATGAAAAGTATGCGTATTGGCGTGGCATATCAATATGGATACTCCATAAACTTGGGACCAAAACCGGCTTAAATACCGGCTTTTGGCCCGAAATCTAAAAATTAGTAAAAAAAGGGACAGCAACGATCAGACGTACCTGGCTATTCGAATCGACTTGACGAGCTGATCAAAAATAAATATACTTTTTTTGGTCTACGATGTTTCCTTTAATGCATTACAAACTTTCTGACAAACTGATAATACCATTTCACACTATGGGTAAATGGTATAAAAATTTACTCATTGCATTTATTTGTACTAGTATAAATATATATTCTGCAGTCGACTTAATTGATCGCACCTTACTAATAATTTTGTATATTATTGGGTTTATGCGTTTTTTGTTGTTGCTATTTCGCCATGCGCCTATCACAACAACAAACAGTGAGACCCTCTCCAAAATAATAGCAAAGCTCATCGCAAAGTACATATAATAAGTAATCTCTTTCGCGTTTGCTAGCCTTATCAAGCTGATTGGTGACATGCTATCGTTCAATATTTGTGTGTTTGCGTTTGTACGAGTATTTCATGTGAAGCCTATGTGTGTTTAATTCGTTGTGTGAGTGACGATTGTTTGAGCCTTTTACGCCCAAAATATTCAACGGATATTTATAAAATCTAGATTATGCATGTGCACATCAGCAAAATTTCTTTTAATTAGTATTTTTTTTTTTTGGTTGTATACTGTGAGCGTATCAGCCATCATAAAAAAAGTCACTAGCCTACTAATATATAAATGTGACGTATTTTACTCGGGTCTACAACAACAAATTACATGTAAATATTTACGCACATTTATAACATTTTCTCGCTTTTTTGAAATATGTGAAAATATGCGGCTCTAGTGTAACGACAAAACATAACATACATTAATAAACACATTTATTTAAAACTTCAAACATAAAAACTTCAATTTAAGTACGTACCAACTTTTAATTCCACTCTATTCTCACCCTCGCCACCAGCGATGAGACAAGTTTTGCTGTTTAACTTTAGTCACCGGTTTTAGTTAGTATTTTTGTATATAGCTTAATTTTTTTTTTTTTTTTTTTGCAGGCCGATGTCGTTGTTGCCATTTTCTTACTAACTTACTTTGCTGTAGTTGTTGTTGTTGTTGCTGTTGCTGTTGCTGTTGCTGTTTGTTGACTTTGTTGTTGTTAATTAATTTTGAATACAGGAATGCGCATGACTGTGACCTTGAACAATTAGGCTTAACTCGCCCAGCCAGCCAGTCAGTCAGTCGACTCGCTTTTACCTCTTACTAGTGCAGTTAAACACTCTCGTCTCGTATCTATTTGAACACACAGACAAACATAACGGTAATTAACACTTGAATTTATTCGTATTTATGTATGTTTCTGTGTGTGGTGTGGGTGTGTCTGGCTGACTATGCGGTGCGAGTGTGTGTGCACTTGATATTTTGCACAGATTTCCAACTAAGTTCAACGAACCCAAGTTGCGCACAGTTTTATCGATCCAATTAAAAATATGCTGTTTATTCAATTTTGTTATTTAAAGCTTTAAAATTTTAAGAACAAACGAAAGTTAAAAGTGTGCAACAGCAAGACAAATAAACAGACACCATTTTGACTTGTAATATACAGCATACATATACACATGTAAGTAATGGGTGTAAAAAAATACGCAACGTATAATATAGAGATACATAAATAAAAATTTAACAAAATTTAACAAAATAAAACAAAATACATTGAGTTAGGTGCAAACCGAAGCGTTAATACAATTCAAAACAAAATTAAAATCGTGTATCATCTGTACAAATCCGAACCAAACAAAGTAAAATTAAAATGAAAATAAAAAGTTAACATATTTGTACATTTTAGAAGGCTAGAGACTTGCGTCTCACAACAGCTTAATGGGAATCAGTTACGAGTATAACATCACTTCTAAAAACCGAATACATCGAAAGCTAGCGCGCTGTACGGTAACTAGTTATGTCTAACATTTGATTATGCGAGCAGAGTATTTTAATATCTTACACTTTACAATAAGTTACTACCTCGCTACTTGTTTAGAGAGTTTTATAAAGAGTAGTATGTATGGCCAGCGGTCGACTGAATCAACCACAATCTAGAGATAATTTTGTATATTATTGCGTTTGTGTGCTTGTTGTCAGTGGCGGATCTAGAATTAGTGTTTGCGGGTGCACTGAACAAGAAAAGCTTACTCATCTTTTTTCAACTGGGCTATTCACCTAGTATATAACGGATACTTATTTATGTTTTTCGATTAATGATGTTACTTAATCGGGATAAATGATATGTCGTTCGAAATCTGTTTAATATGTAATGTTTTAAATTATTTTTAAACGGGTAAATAGACCTTGTGCCTACTAAAATCAACAAAAAAGTTTAAGAATGTTTATGTTTATTGGTCAACATAGGAAGAGAAATGAATTTAACGATGTCCGTCCATCTACACATCTCGTAGTAGGAAACAACAGATTTTAGAGACAATAGGAGCTCGAAATTAAAGTTTATATAATTTTTGGATGCTTATCGCCCGTGCAATTACCTCCTACTCATTTATATGCATATTTTTAACTGCATTACTTTAAATTTTGGTACACGTAATCTGTAGTTGCCTTTTTACCACTTGTCCAAATGTAATTAAGATTAGATGAAACGATTTATATTTCAATTGCAAAGAGTATGAAAACTTTGGTTTTACCTAAATCTAGCATTCTTTCTTATTTAATTGGATATTGGATTTATAAGGGCTAGATATGACAAAATATTTGTATTAAATCAGCAGTATAATGCTTTAGAAATTAATAAGTGTGTCACTCGAAACCCATTGGTGAACCCTACTTCAAAAAAATTTCGAAGGATACTCTATCTGCTTAAAATAAAACTAAGCCTAAATTGCGGACTTTTGCCAGAAATCTCAAAATATTAAAAAAATAAAATAAAATAAATGGACAATAGACAGACTTACGTACACATCTTAATCACCTCATCTCGCCGAGCTGATCAATAATATGTAAACTTTATAGGTGGTATGGTGCCTTTTTTGTTATAAAAACAAACAAAAAATCATAATAAATTTATGCGAAATTTCATCGAATGTGAATTTCTCTACGTGTTCATACGAGTATTTCAAATTTTATGGCAGTGCATTTTTATCAAAAAAAGTGACGAAAGCCTACTTGCAACTTCCAAAACTTCTGAGATCGATTTTGTGAAGAAAGGTTTATATTTTTCATTTCGATTGAAATTTCTACCTAATTGAAAGCAACTTCTTGAAAACTCACCACTACATCGCAAGATGATGAAATCCCAATTGGTAATGAGTTCTATTACGTTTTTTTCTGCTTTTTATAATCATTTGCGGAAACTCAATATACCCTTTTACCCCATAGTACCGGATATAAAACACAGACATATTATGTTTACTAGAGTTCTCCCAATTGTCGAAAATCGACCTTTGCCTTTAAAAAGCTCAATAATAAAAATATCCATAATCACGGAAAATGCTTTCGCCTTTAAATCAACGCTGTCCAGCCATAACCCCATGTGTAGGAAAATCTTCGTGTTTTCACACACATACGATCGAACGCATGCCAAAGTTGGTTTCTACATGCTAAAGAGAAACATAAATTTGAATTAGTTACGTTGCTTGGTTTTGTGCATCACATCTTTTTTATTTTTGTTTTAAATACTTATGTGATACCTCTTCTTTTAAAATTTTGCCAACAACTGATTCTCGCCAACATGTTTACAAGTCACCCACAACAGTTCCGAGCCTAACGTCGATCGATAAGCTCCATAATGTGAACACGACAGAGCTGTGACAGAGAGAGAGACAGAGATAGAGAGAGAGAGAGAGAGCTTTGTGAGAGAGAGTCTTTGTGATTGCCCGAGGGCGTTACCTGATTTTTACCTACCTTAGACGCAAAACTTTAAAAAAAAAATTACTTAAAAAAAAAAACAATGAAAATGTTGTGTGAATTGAAATCTGAGCTTTTATTTGGCTTTTCGTGCCAAAAATCCGGCATTTTGAAAAAAATTGCAACAATTTTTTAGTTTTTTGTGTACTAAAATCCTGTATAAAAAAAAATATTCGTTCAAACGCACACACACAAAACAACAGAAATATTATTTCATTAACTCGACCAAATTTTCAAAATATTATAACTTTTGAGCAAGTCAGCCGATTTTCTTGATCGATCCCAAGATGGACTCGTTTCGATGCCAAAAATTGGACCCCCAGGAGCCCCAAATCGCCTTATGGTGGCTATTTTCAACCCACTATAATTAGGACTGGGGTGATCTGATTTTATATGTATGAGCATTTCTGAATGTATGTTTCAAGAGATTTTTATTGATATATAACACGTCTCCATCGGACTTATTAATATAAACTTTGTTAATGCGCGTATACCGTGCGTGGACTGCCAACCACAGTGATTCTTGTGCTCTCTCTAAGTTATTACAGCAAATAAAAGTTGAGTTTTTTTGTTTTTTTTTTTTTTTGCTTACCATTTACATAATCAAAATCAACTTTCTGCATACGAAATATTAAAGTTATGAATAAAACATGCACATAACATTAAAACAATGAACGGGAAAAAAACAAAGGAGTTAAGACGAAGACTTCGACTTTCGATATTGCAGATAATGGTCGCTTCAGTTGTATTCGAAAGGAAATCACATACAAAGGAATTGCAAATGAAAATGGAAATCGAATGTCAACGCAATCGAATGGTAGCAGTGCATGCATACATGTACAGGCATATTCACTGAATAGTGTGCACTGAACTAGAGGATTTCTGAACAGAGCTGAGCTGAACTGAGCGCATGGTGGATGGTATGGGATGCTGTATTGGTTGGAGCAGAACTGACATAAGCAGCCATTGCCGCACAGCGTGAGTTAAAACTGCTTGGAGCGCAGCATATACTCCAAGCGAGAAGCAAACGGGTGCACACACACACATACACACGTACATTTGTATCTACAATACAATACATCCATCCAAACAGTTGCGGACACGCGCAGTGGCACGCATAATGGCCGCCGCCATATCTTCCTTCTGCTCCTTTTCCAACCGTATTGTTGTTGTTTGTTACTGCTTGGGATGCTCAAACGATACACAATATTGTGTGGCAAAAGTTTTCTTCGGAAAAGATAAAGTTAGTAGCGTAGCGAGACGTCTGACTGTGCCATTGGAAAACTTTGTACTATAGCATAGCAAATATATGTATGTACATACTCGTACATATATAGTCACATAACTCATGACATTCGGCATGTCACACAAGTGAGCGGCGAGCGGGTGTAAAAGTGTGCTGAGCTTAAAGAAACTTATATAAGTGCCATGGTAATAAATAGAAGCAGTTGAAGTTGGACATTGTCAGTGCACTGCTACACGTAGATACAAGTAGCATTGAATTGACTACGCTAAAAATTTGTTCACGTACGCATTTGCTGCTGATTGGCTTTGATATGTAGTGCATTCATTGCCTGAAAAGTTGTTGCGTTACTTGATGTTGATGTATTGCTACATATGTATGTTAGGCGATTTTGTAGTCCCAAAAGCCGATATATCTATTGACTAATATCCAAGTACTTGTTACAGATGTCTTCAAATTTGAAGTGCACCCTGTATTTCTGCATGGTTTTTTCAAAACTCGAATTTTTTCAAATTGTGAACGGCATCTAATTGTAAATGCCGAAACTATCAACGTACTAACTAACACAGAGAATACCTCGTGGCTTGAATGTATTCTCCTTTATATTGTATGTAAATGTGTATTACCATCCAATGTACATAATTCTATCCTTCGATCACCTACAGATTGCAACTGAGTGTGCATTGTTTGATCCAAAGGATTATGGTAATGTGAATCTATTAAAATAAACAAAGAATATGGAAATTGGTCACTGCCATTTTGATTATGTATTTCGGGAGAAAGCAATGAATGTGGAAGCTTGTAGAAATATTTTAAGTGGGCAGTGGCAATTGTTGCTGCCGTGACTACAACAACTACTACAACAAAAATGTAAATGTGCACGTTCATGTACTTTTGAGCTACATTCACTACAACAATTGAGTATCTGAACAATTTCAAGCGCTTCGAGTTTGTTGCCAACACTGTACAAAATTCATTCAAAAACTATTACGTATAAAAACAGTTGAACAAAATTAAATAAATTTTAGCAAGATATATTATGAATAGCTTGCCATAAATATGATTTAATATTTGTATCTACAACAAAATGAAGTGCGATGGAAAGCGCTTTAACATAAGTTTCGTCCTCATTTCATTTCAAAGGACTTACCAAAAACGTATTTTTGACAATTTCAATTTACTAAAGTTATTTTGTAGCCAAATTACTAAATTCACTCCTCTACTTTATTTAACTTTACTACAACATTACACTAAAGCACAAATAAATGTCTCAAAATTGAGGTCCGATTAATTGAGTGTCGTTGAATCCAAACCTTCAGAGAACTTTTTTCTCAAACAGGCGAACGGACTACATATCAATAGACAATACCCTGCATCCAAAAATTGTATTTGTGCATGTACTGATGCTCGATCGCCTTCAGAGTATTTGTCCAACCATTAAGTTTGTACAATATTTTCTGTGCTTGACCTCTATTTTCTATGCATATAAGCTGGTACCCACAATCTTATGTAGAGATGTGACATTCGGATTCATTACTTTGGCTTCGAATCCGAATGTCTTATGTAAGTGAGGTGCACATTTGTTTTGTCGCATGATATGATGATTATTATTGACCTGTTCCATTTAATGAAGGGCATGTCACTTCGTTCAAGGTTAATATAAATAACTATAAAGCCCTGTTAGTAACGTGGCATCGACATATGTATGTAGTTTTGATGATATTGACACATTTGGTTGAAGTTTATCTGAAAAAAAAAATAAATAAATGAAGCCACTATTAGTACTATCAAAATCTAAAAAATGATTGTTGCCCAAATATTGTTCGAATTATTTATTTTTAATTTAGTATTAATTTTTAATGGAAAGATCGGTTCAGCTTATTATTGGTAATAAAACTGATTTGTCACCAAATAACTCTAGAATTCCAACTGATTTTAGACAGATTTCGATTGGAAATTAATAGACCTTACACTACATTATATTTGGTATTGAAATTAAAATAAGTTGGGTTAGAACGAAATAGTCTGAAATCTTTATATTTTTATATTTTGAGCACCATTAATAAAAAAATTTGTTGATTATGACTGATTTTAAACATACAGAAAAGTTGTACTCGACTAGAATTACAACCTATACTAGATCACTTGGAAGTGCAGAATTTCTGTACCACTATGTAACGTTGAAGCTATTTTTGATGGTATTAAATATGTAGAGGACAAATTGATGACGGTTGAAGCAGGAACCAAAGAGCAAATATAGAGAAATTAAATTATGCAATTCAGTTTTGGTTCTATTGAAAAGAAAAATAAAGAAAACTTACTGTTCTGGGCAGATGACCTCGAAATAGAGAAATAGCCGAATTGTGGGCGTGGTACACACTTAATGCAAATATACAAATTTGGCATCTCTAGCTCTTGTAGAATCTGTGGTCTGTAGTTTCATACTACCACACGGATGGAACGGCCAGACATAGCTAAATTGACTAAGCTTTTACTGAAGATCCTTTATGGAGTCTACTCTGCCTGTTATATGTACATAAACATTTGCACAAACCTATTTATTAAAAACGTTAATATTTTCTTACTGTGTACTATTGCACATATGCTTTTTGGATTCTTATTGGATTTAGTTCTTGACGGTGTCGTTGTCGTTTTTCGATTCGTAGAATTTGAATTGAAACATTGAGCAAAACTACAATTCAATACAACAATGCCACTTGAGAACAGCCACAGTAACAACTAAAACCGATGACAATGATTGCAAGAACAAAAACAGCAAACAAACATTTCCAATTCGAATGTTTGATCATTCGTTTGCGTTTGCGTTTGGGTTCGTTGCTTTGCTATTTAAGTCGATTTGTATGGAATCCGAATGTTAACTGCCGCCGTCGCCGACAACACAGCAACACAACAACACAACAACACAACAACACAATGAACAACAAAAACCAAAACCAAAGGAAATCCCTTCCCGAACCAAAGAATTGAAGATGCAACAGAACAGCAGCAAAGATCCCGAATGGATTGATCCCAGCAGCAACAACAATGGCGTCCAAGCCAACAAAACAATCTAAAGAGTAAAGAGATGCAAGAGGTGAATGCATAAATGCAGCAAGTTAAAATAAAAATGCGCATTTACAAAACTTGACGACGGAGGAGGAATAGGAAGAAGCTTCCACGTTTCAACAAACAAGCTGCAACAGCTTACCAATTGGATTCCAGTGAACGAAAGAACGATTGAGGTAGCGACTAAATGCCAGACAGACAGACAGATTCGCAGCAAGATCGATGCGAGTACGGCTGCCACTGCCACCCGACGACGACTTAGCGTAGCTCAGCTGCACTGCTCTGCTCTGCTCTGCCCTCATGACAGGTATCCAGTCAGTTAGCCAGCTAGACTAGTCAGAGAGCGCGATATCGAGCGTATTGATAAGGCGACAACGAGAAACCTTGCCCTGGCCATTTGGTTCGAACTGAAAGTTTAATGCAATTCAATGCAGTCTGCCATTTCAGCTTCAGAAGTGGAAGCAGCAGCAGTAGTTGACTTGACGTGGTGGCCAGAGCCGTTATGCTGCTGCTGGTGGTGATATGTGCTGCTGCTCCTTTGGGATTTCATCGAAGCAAAAGGCGACTACAATGTTGCTTCAACGAACGATGGTTGTGCTCAGGTAGATAAATTCGTAAAACAACTGCTTGCCGCGTTGTCCTCTGTTTACTGGTGGCTCATACGTCCATCCATTTGTCTGTCGGTCCGCCGTCCGTCCATCCTTGTGTCCAACTGTTGTCCATTGCTTCTGTCTGTCTGTCTGTCGGTCCGTCCGTTGCTGTCTGTTGCAGACGACATGTTGCAGTGCTTTTTGCTGTTTCTGCTGCCGTTTTTTCATGCTGCTGATGCTGCCACGTTTTTTGTTTCATTTTTATAAATTTTTCTTTTTTTTATTATTGGGTTTTTTTTTTTTGGTCATTTTATTTTAAAGTATTTTGTATTGTTTTGTATTTGCAGCTTATCCGAAGAATTCAACGCCTCGGGATCAGTGCTCGATTTGCTGCTCTTGCTGCCATTGTTGTTGCTGTTTCCCCCTCTTACTACTTTCCTCTGTGCAGCCAGGCATAATTCATGTTTCACGCCGATGTCGAAAGCAGCAAAAACAAAAACAAACAAAAAAACCATATAGAAAAGTCGAAGAACTTAAAATGGCAGCTGCACGCAGAAACAGCAGCAATCATTCGCTTGCTGCAAGTTTAATGAAAGCCTTTGAACCAAAAATTACTTTTTCATGCAAATCAACTTTACTACAAAGCCAGATATTTTTCAACTTAACTAGCTAAGTTATAATTTCATTGGGCGCAGAAATTTTGAGTTAAGCTCTGCCACACACAAGTATTGCGAATGAAGAGCTTACTAGATACATTGAAATATGTGCATTAAATTGGCTTAGAAATCACATTGTCCATGCATGCAAGAAGAGCCTGTAATAGTAGAGTAAATAGTTAATTATTGGGCCAAAAATTTGAATAGCCATCGCCGAAACGAAGCTTCTGCAAGCGCCATAAATGCGAGACCTCCCGTTAGCTAACCCCTGGAATGACCTCTAAATAGACCTCTAATAAAGACAAATGATCTAAAAGTCTATATTCTCAGCTTCTTAGATGCTACTCTACGTCTCAATAAGAAAATAGTTTGAAGAAGCGTATCATGTTTGGTGAAATTCATCTCGCTACGAGATGCATATTTATATTTACATGATTTTCGATATATTTTTAATATGTATATAGTTCGCACTAAATTCTGAAACATAATTTTTTTTAAAGGGTTTGGAACTTGAAACTGAAATAATTAGATTTTTCTTTTGTTTGGATATTATTTTATAGCATTAATGATGGAAAATGCCCCCACTGGAAGAAATGCATTCTGAAGGTCCAATTTTCCAACCCTTTTTCAATCAAATGATGCCGCATCTCAAGAATGGTCGATATTGGCTTCCAATTGATATTGAAATTGATGCCAGCTTGTCCGCATAGACCTACGAGTTGCTCCACAGAAAATAGTCCAGCGTTGTTAGATTACACGATCTTGCGGGCCAGGCAATGGGTCCGTTTCTGAAGCCAA
This sequence comes from Leucophenga montana, assembly GCA_035044765.1. Taxonomy (NCBI): domain Eukaryota; kingdom Metazoa; phylum Arthropoda; class Insecta; order Diptera; family Drosophilidae; genus Leucophenga; species Leucophenga montana. The sequence continues at coordinate 106,103 of JAWNNQ010000346.1, read as the reverse complement.
AAACTGCGACAAAAATGATAAGTGAACAAAATTTTCCATTAAAAAAGTGGATCGACTTTCAACCGCTCAAGCGCCCAATCACGGAACTTTATGTAATTGAAATTTATGCATGATGATTTCCCAAACAATTATGTATAAAAAAATTTGCTATCAGCTATTCGATAAGCGATTAACTTTTTGAGTGCTGCCACATTAAAAAACTTAATTGCTTAAAAAACAACTTTTATCTTCTCGAAAATACTGGAAACATTAGAGTCGCGAAAAATGATGGGTTAAAAATGATTCTCCAGAACAAAAATGTGGAAATTTCTTTTTGTTTTTGAATTTGTACCTTCTACAGGGTGCGGCAGCACAACTTAGTTTATGAATCAGATTTATAATGTAGGTTCAATATCTAAAGATTTGTTTTACACAGTTTTGAAAATCATATCAGTTAGGGTGTCCAGGTTGGTTGTCCAGATAGGTTGTTCAATATCCATACGATGAAAAAGCGGATTTCTGGCGTTTATCGTGACCCTTTCCAGCATATCAATAGCAATTTCTGCCCGGCCTCTTCAAATCCAATGCTCTTGTATGCATTGGATTTGGAGTGGCCAGCCCGCTCCCCCAATTTAACCCGTACGATTTTTTTTTTGTTTTTTTTTTAATCCCGCGTTTATGTCAATCACCCAAGGAACCTACAACACCTGATGAGCATCCGGGCAAATATATGACTCCAAGATCCATTTCTTAAATTTCCAATTAGATTTATTCCCAGTTAATCTCGGTGATGTTAGTGACAAGCATGGTGAGAGGTTTCATCAGGAGGAGAGTAAAGGATTGGTATTCAGGAACTTTCTAATTGATTTATAATTTCAATTAATTTCATTGAACAAGAATATGGCTTGAAAAAAGTAGAGAGATGTAAGCCATATGTTAGAAAACAAAATAGGAAAATTGTATTGTTTAAACATCTATGCAAAAAATATCTGGTGGCTTGGGATGTTTTTATTACTTCCAAGCAAAGTAAAAACAAGTGACTTCAACGAATTAAGGCTGCAGCTTCATCGAGTGACAAATACATATGTGTGGCATCAAAGACTTTGATTTTGACATTACAAAAACGTTCTTATCGAATTTAAATCTTATACGTTTTGTATAAGATTTAAATTCTAAAACATCAAAAGTCGAAATATAAAAATAGTTTTAAAAATCATAACTTTGGAATCTATGAATAGATATTGGTCGTATGTATCTCATTTTCTTTACAAAAGTTCATCCTTTACGCAAACAAATACAATCTGAGCAAATTTAAACAAATTATATGTTTCCACATTTCAAAAGTAAATGTATTGCCCCCATTTTTCAATTGTGGACCTAGCTTCTAAAAAAAATTTAATATTTCATACCGCGTAAATGTATCCCTTTAATTTAATTATTTTTTCGAGTTTAGCAGACCAAAGAAAAATAATATGGCATCGAATGCACCTTAGGGCTTTAGACTAGTGTTATTTTTGATTTTCAATTTGATTTGAATGATTCAATGATTTCTAAAGGTTTCTTTTTTTGGCGTAGATTTTAAAAGAATCGTTTGCTTGTTGTATAAAACCACTACAAAACAATCAATCTTTGTATTGTTGTTAGCGTCAATTGTTGTTCCTAACGAAATGTTGTTTCTATCGTCATTTCAAATCTCTACCAAAATCTGAGATCCTCTCTAAAAAATGCATTACGGTTTCCTGTAGTATTGTCTTAGTCTTCACGAGTTGTGGGCAGGGATTTGTGACTTGATGAATTTTAAGAAAGGTAATGTGATAAAACATATTCCAATGGGTTTTAGGAGTCAGCGTTGTAATCAACAATAGATTGCAGAAACATACATCCAAAACTGATGAGTACTTCAAATAAAATCTTTCCGTACAAATTTCTATGAATTCCGTAAAGGATCTCATCTTCTGAACTGGCTGGCTGCTCACTATAGTTTTGTCATGTAAGTTTAGAGAACTCACGAAAATATTGATATAAATGTTGTTCATAGCTTGCAATGTCTTCATCATTGTACAAATATTTGATCCATGAAACTGAAATTATTTCTCACGCTTTACTTTCTACTGGACAATATTTTAAGAAGGCTCAATAAACTTGAAATTTAAATTTTAACCATTACAGTGAGCATTATTCGCGGAAATGTAATCGAAAAAAAAAAAACGAAAATGAACCTCGCAAATTATTTCTAAGTTCTGATCTACAAATTTTGAGCTTAAAAAAAATGTAATTGTATATCAAAGTTGGAGTTAGATTTAATAATTACCTTTTCTAAGGAAAATAATAATACGCATAGCACCAAAGTAAGTAAATAATTATGAAATTATGAAATAATTATATTAGTCATTTCGGTAAAATTTTGATTGACACACTTAACCGATTTGGTTTTAACAGTTATTAATAAAATAATTCGGAAAAGTTTTACTGAATTATTACCATTAACACTAATCAAAATGACTTTTTATACCCTGCACAAAAAATTTTAGTAAGCAGGGTATATAGAGGGTTTGTTGATCTCTCAAAATGTTTGTAACATAGCGAAGGTTGAATCAGAGATGCTACATACGTTGACCATTAATATTAAAATTAAAGAAGAAAGCCTCTTCTCCTTTATTCCCAGACGCTTAACCAAAATATTATATCATAGTCACTCCCCCAATCAAGACGAATGTAACGATGTCTTATATTTTAAAATCCATAAAAATCAATTTATGCTCTAGAGCGTGTTAAAGAATATACAGTCGGGGTTTTTGTTGTTTTAATAACGTCTTCTTTGATTCAGTTTTTAGGGTCCAATGACATACTGCCTTTTTTATTCATATACAAAAATTTTAAAGGGTATGTTCTTCAAATAGAATGATCAACATTCATTTAAATAAAAACAAAAATGAAATCAAAAACTTCTCCCAAGTTAAATGCATGATTGCCTCAGAGTACCGTGTATGGAAAACAATTTTTTTAGATATGAATTGTAGCTGGCTCAAGTTCATTTTTGCACTGAGCAATATGTACTCGTACATAATATTCAATGCGAAAATAGAAGAATAACAAAGAATTTTAAGCTACGGAGTCTATTGTTTCGACTTCAGCTACGAACCTTAATCTGTCCGCGGTCGTGGTTACCTGCCATGGAGTAAACTTCCACTCTGCAACAAAAGGACAAACTGCTAGGTAATTTTTACTCCAACATGGAGATACGGTATCCGGTATAAATTTAGTATACCGCTGTACAATTTTTCAAAACTCTGTGTTTTGTTGTTGTATAATCACCCAATAAACCACAAACATTAACACCCCTACTTTGATAATTGTCAATTGTTGTGATTTGAACATATTTATCATCTCATTGGCCAGTCATCTTTCATAAAAACATACTACATACTATTTACAAAGAGAAGAACTTCCGTTTAAGCAATTGCTATATTTACTAAATACTTCAATCGCTATAAGATTTTCCTGTACTTCGCAACAACTTACCTTACAATTCTGAATCACTTTACAAACAAAATTTTTAATGGTTGCATTGTTATTTTGAATATGCAATATGTAAATAATGTTTACTTTTGCACACAGTGTGTCCCATACAACAATGTATACCTATAAAATACTTACCAGCAAACGGAACCTTCAATTTGCCTCACATTTGTTGCAGCGCCAATTAATTTCGCATATTTTCATTCAATTGATACATTTCATTCATATTTAATCGTTTCGTTTGTCGCTATCACCTTTGTGCTTTTGCACAAAACTATGAAATAAAATACCATGCATAATTGTCAGATAAAATGGTATCTTTATTGGATAGAAGCAGCAGCAGCAGTAGCAGCAGCAGCAGTAACAGCAGCAGCAGTAACAGCAGCAGCAGCGCCTCCATTGAATTTCACTTGAGCTTTAATCAGATGTCAAAGCGAAATTATGTTGCCATGACTGCGGTCGATACGCCGTTTGCTGTTCGACTGCTTTCAATTTCACGCAATGGCAAAACAAAAGCACAAATGTATATGCATGCATGTACATAATATACAAACAAAAAGATACACAGACACAGATACAGTCATGGGACACTCTCAATTCAAGGATATTTAAGGCGCGGCGAGCTGAGAAAACAAACGCGCTGCGCTGCGTTCAACTGTCAAAATAAGTCGTTGTTAGGTTAGTTTGGAATTTCGACCCAATTAGGAAATTTCTCAATATATGAGATGATTCTTCGATGCCTTCTGCTGCTGCTGTTACTTATACTACTATATGTAGCTCTTCTGGCTACCGAGTGATCAAAGTTCTACGGAAAAATGCAAAATCTTCTGCAATGTTTAGCTACCTCTTGATGGCCATGCGATCACGAAAGATTGTGAATTCATGTCTGTTACCTTGTTTTTCTCTACGAAACCAAATACATATAAAATAGTAGTAAGTAGTAGTATATTGTTATATCTTTGGTGAGAAAACTAATTGACGATGACAAGTGACGGTCGCTTGGTCGCTAGGTGCTCTTAAAGCACTTTTTCTCCAATCAGACCTCAGTGCACTTGGCTTCAAAGCATGCCGCCACAGACGCCGCTCCAATCATTTTATGAAGAGTTATTGAAACGTATATCACATATTTTTTCTTTCTTTACGGTTTATTGTTTAATGCGTAAAGTTAGTTTGAAATTTGTACTTTTGTGCTGAAGCAAATAACTAGAGAAATAAGTGAAGTAGATTTTATAATATATAAAATCTAGCAAAATAAAATAAAAATTCTTAAATTTCCTTTCAAGCGTTTTCAACAAATTTTTGTAAACAAACAAAAGCGTTTGCGCTTTTATCGCTTTCTTAAGTGATGGTATCTAATCCTATTCATATGTAGATAGTCAATTACAATATAGTTCAGATGACAGGGATTAAACGATTATCCGAGATACTAATTCGTTTAACCATGGATCGTTTTTGCACCACGTATACTCCAAATGATGATACGCATCCGCAAAGACGTCGTACGTCGTAAGATGCAAGATTTAAAGCCGGATTACCATCGTTTACGGTCAATGGGCCGAAAATCACTCTTTTATCGCAATATTTTGTCCGAAGATGAGGCCCATTTCTGCCTCAATGGGCATGTCAATAAGTAAAATTTCCGCTCAAAAACACTGTTTGTTGCGCTTTGTGGGCTTCATTCATTAAAAATGGGAACGTTAATGTCAACGGCGATATGTTTTTCAAACAAGACGGCGCCACATACCATACATCGCTTCAAACAATCGACTTACTGAAGGAAACATTTGTCGAACGCTCTATTTCTTAATTGCCCACCGAGATCATGTTATTTAACGCCTTTGAATTATTTTCATTGGTTTATGCGAGCGAGAATGACACTGATATGACCGAGTCGATAGGTCCTTGACATGTTGAACAGCTCCTATACAAAGACTTTAGTGTTAGAAAGTTCAACTCCTTTAAAGAATCATCGGAAAGCCAACTGAAGAGCTATGGTCGGACGGGTAGAGAAAACATGTGCATTTCATTTGAATTTTTATCATTATTTTTCAGCCACACATATACACAATGTGGCTGCGTTTGTTCTTAGAATTTACTTGCAAATACAAAGGTATCTCGTAGTTGATTGTTTTCATGCAGATTATTTGCTAGTCTGACTTTTGCACAAGCCTTGCACAATTGGTAATGGGCTAAAATAAGGCAATCATTGACGCATATCATCAAAGCTACAAGCAAGGACACGTTGTGGTAGAACATAGATTATAAAAATAATTTTATTAATCAAATGAACAGAAGACTTGAAAGAACACAAATATGTATAAAAAGAACGAACCGCTTACTTCATGACCGGTCTCTACTAGATGTCGCTTGCAGCAAAAGCCCGTTCTACATCGCGCGACATCTATGAATTGAGTTACTTTAATTTCCGCTTTGGTCATTACTATAATCTACTTTTAATTTCCGGTAAATCATTTTTCACACATCAATAAATATCACCAGATGGCACTGCACATGGAAAATTCCGAATTTACAGCATTATAGCAAGTAGGCTTCGAAATAAATGCAATAGATGACGCTGCACAAAATTCACAGTGCCATCTAGTGAAGTTTGATGTGTAAACGAGAAAAAATTTTTAAAAAAATCTATATGAAATGGAAGCAGGCCAATCCATAGGTGGCACGCGATACAGTCCGTGAGTTTTTCCGATAGCAGCATTTAGTTAAGTGCAGTGATTCTGTGTGTGTGTGTGTTACAAATTGCAGAATTATCTCACATTTATATCTGAATAGTTTTGATTGTATTCACTGAGTTTATCGCTGCCAGTCTCCCGTTCGTTTGAATTCATGAAAAAAAAAAAATGGTTGTCTGTAAAGTCGGTTTACGGACGATAATTTTAAGTGATAACGTCATAAGAAAACATTGATGAAAACTGATTACAATAGACTAGGTTTAAATAAGCTGCTGCCTTCGTGCTTCGTATTGATTCTATTAATTCGCTTATTCGTTTTGATTTCGTGCCTGTTAATGTCTGCCTAGCTGTACCCTGGCAGACGTCGTTCTGCCTTTCCCCTTGCCACTCCTTTCCCTTCCACTCCTTCCCCCTGTCCCTACTAATATAAATGTATGCTGCGAGAGAAAGAGATAAAACGCGTTTCTATATAGTTTGGCGTTGCCGGCATCAAACACAGAAAAATTTAATTTTTAAATATTTCAATTAAATACATATTAAATAAATATTACTCGTGCATATTTAATCGCTGTATCTCGCCCCCTCACGCTTGCATTTACATTAGTGAGCTCACACTCTCACACTCTAAATGTTCGGCTCGCATACGTGTTGGTGTGTTTGTATACGCAGTGTCTATTGAGTGTCTATTGAGTAAGCAATTTAATATTAAATATATATAAAATATAACAACAACAAAAATCTACAAGAAAAGAGTGGTAAAGAAATAACAAATAACAAAAACAGCTACAGCAACAGCAGCCACAAGTACCACAATAACAAGATCGTATATGACGTATAGCCGCACCCCACCACGCGCTAGATAACACTAATACGCAAACACACACACACATAACTATAGCTTTCACAAGCCAATGCTTCACACACAAGCCGCCTTCAGGCGGAACATGAGGGGCATGGCTCTTTAATATTTAGCGGCGTTCATCAAATTAATAGAATAATGTAATAAAAAAAAATAAAAAAAATTTAAAGATCTCTTTCCTTATCTCTGCTCCATCAAAATGTGTCCTTGTTGGCACCTTTGATGATATACATCCATGATTGCCTTATTTTAACCCTCTAGTAATAGTTTAAGGTTTAGAGTTAAGTTGATGCTGCATGGATTACGAAATAGTCAACTTTCAAACTAAAATAAATAGGAACCTGTTTTTGCATGGGAGCTATTAAAAAGCTTCGTCGACTCGGCCAAATCAGTGTCATTCTTCTTCGCACTTTGATTTGCTTTACATTATATTTAAGCATAAATAATTTATGATTTAATAATAATTTAGTCTTTGTCTCATTTACACAACAGACCACTACTGCATTTTTCCATGTGAGTACAATAAAAAAAACTTCTAGGAATATTCATAAGACAAGAAAAAACGTTTTGGTTGGATCGAAGCGCTGATACCATTCAATCGAAATTTCAAATCGTCTTGTTGTTGTTGTTGTAACAGCTTCGTTTGAGCTGCACCAAGGGAGCAATTAGTATTGCTTATCCCAATTATTTCCCTGTAGCACTCGAGCATATTGCTCCATCCGGATCTTAACTGTGCAGGTTTCGTCCTGGTGCTACGAGTGAGATGTTTTTCGCTCTCATTAATAGGTGGAGGTCTTCCACCTAATATGATATTGTCTCTATAAGAGCGAATAGCTTGTTCAGTTGCATCTTTATGCAATTGGGCTCTTCCAGAAGTATAGCCATACTCTTCTATGTTGCTATCAGTAATAAAGCGATTTATACTCGTCTTATATATCCTGATATCAGATCTTATTCGGGTAAGCTCTGATGTAGTGAGGGTGCTTTGGTTCGGATGATCACGTCTGTACGCACCCAACAAGAACTGCTTCGAAAGCAGCTCATTATGTTGGTGAACAGGTAGTATCATCGCTTCATTATGCAAATGATCCTCATGGGTCATCTGCAGACAGCCAGTGGCAGTCCTCAGCGCATAATTTCTGACTTCTTTGCAGGCATTGCCATTGAGTCTTACTTAGGAATGGTGTCCATACAGGAGCAGCGTAATTTAGGACAGAACGCCCAATAGCTTTATAAGTTGTTGTTATAGTCTCCTTGTTCTTACCCCAAGAAGATCCGGCAAGCGCTTTCAGCACTTTATTTCTCGATCAACTGTGTCAAATGCCTTGTTCAAGTCTAGAGCCACCATCACTGTTCGTTCGCATGGCCTCGGCTTATTAAGTCCATCAGCTATAAAAGTTGTGATTTCGCTTAGTGCTGAAGTCGTACCACGACCTTTCCTAAAACCGTGCTGATGATCTGCTAGAAGGCAGTGTTCTGTCATTGAGGGAAGTAATAATGACTCAAGAACTTTCACCACAGGTTAAAGAAGCGATATTGGCCTATAAGAGGAACTAAGTTCAGCTTCACTGCCGGGTTTTAAGAGAGGTACAATCCTTGCTACCTTCCATACGTCAGGGACAATTAGTTGGGAAATGGAGCGGTTTAACACGTGCGTGAGATATACTACCGCTATAGGCCCAAGGTGCTTCAGCATCAACATTGAAATGCCGTCTGGGCCAAGTGCCTTGGATGATTTTGCTTTCGCTATAGCAGCCAAAACCTCCTCACATGTAAAATCTAACAAATCTTCATGTTACTTTTTTCTTTCTAATGTGACGTATGGATTTACGCTTTAACCTATTCTGCTGAGAAGTGTGTGGCACGAACTGTTTGCAGAAATAGGTGGCACACTTCTTTGACGATCCTATTTGCACTCCCTCAAATGTAACAGGTGAAAATGCTCTATTCTGCGGTACACCAGATATCTTTTTAATAGTGTTCCACAAACTTCGCGAACCCGAGTCACAATTATCCAAGAGCTCTAGCTATTTTGCAACGAGATTATTCACATTGTGAGACAACAAGGCAATACAACTGTCACCCGGATCATTGGCACGAATTTGATCACGCAAGGAAACCAACCAGCAGGAATATGCCTCTTTGCAGCCTTGATGATCGCGTCTCTAAGAATTCTTTCACCTATCTTAACATCATTGGGAGGCAAGAGACCGCTGATTGATTGATCAATACAACGTGTGAACTCAGTCCAGTCAGCCCTATTGAAGTTCACAAAGACTCGACGATCCGATTCAACAAAATCTTCCGGACGAGTAATTCTAATCACAATAGGGATATGGTCCGAGCGCAACGCAATATCAATCGATCACTCAGAGTATGGAATAAGCGATTCACTGACGACAGTTAAATCAGGGAAGCTGGATGTGGTAGTACTCATCCTGGTTGCACAGTCCTCGTTGATTGTACAAAAAGGAGAGCTTTCTATTTGGTCCGCTAAACTTATACCCCTAAGGTCATTCCTTAGCTCCGAGAACCACGTAATTGCCTTATTTTAGCCCATTACCAATAGTGCAAGGGTAATGGGCTAAAAATTTTTCCATTACCAGCATAAAATTTGAGTCAAAACAATCAACTACGAGATACCTGGGTATAAACCCAGGGTCGCAGCTGTTGACTGGTGGAAGATATAGGTTCACAAACTTAATCTCGACATCTCCGTACTTTACAGCCAGACATTGTGTCTCCAGAAATGAATTCTGTTGACCAACAGAAGGCAGTGAAAAAAGTCTGAAATTCACCGTTCGATGAACGATGAATGCCAGCCCGCCTCCATTGTTCTTTTCTCTATCCTGCCTGACTATATTAAAGTCAGCAACAGATGTCAGCCGACATGAGTCTGTGAGCTTGGTCTCCTTCACTGCTGCAATTAAGACGTCATGACGCTCCATGTAGTCCACAATCTCAGCCACTTTCCCACCCAGACCATTACAATTGAGCTGCATAACTCTAAAAGAGTTAAACCGCTGCTCAATTGATGGACTGTTAGCACGCATAACTTGTTGCGGCGGGAGGATTGGCGAAGATTGCGTAGAACGGGAGCTACATGACGCCCGCACGGGTGACCGGGGCACAAGTGGGACAATCATGATATTTCTATGTACGGATAGACAGCATGACGCTAAGAAGACAGCACTCCAATCTCTATGAGACCTTAGAACAGTGCACCTCCTCATATGACACCAATTGTGACAGCCGTTACATCGCACAGACAAAACATTGCGATGTATCTGATTGCCACAAACGGAGCATACCCAGCTTGCAACGGCAGCTGCTTGTGAGGAGGTAGTTGTTGCAGTTGTGTTAGGTGTGGGTACAACAACTGTGCTATCACTGGTATCAGAATTTGAGTTACCTAAGCAACAGTTAGCAACGAATTGCTCTGTCCAGTCCCTATGAGATTGGAGGCCCGAACAAGATCTCAGGTAGCACCATCTGCCACATCTAGAACATTGGACCGAGGTTACATTCGCGAAAATCTCTCTCCCACAAACAGAGCAGAACCAGGGACCAGGTCCCGGGTTCCTCTCAATGCCAGCGCGGCACAGGAGTATTATCAACAGTTGCGCCGACAAAACTGTTGAATCCATATAAAAAATTGTATATATATATATATATATATATATATATATATATATATATATATATATATATATATATATATATATATATATATATATATATATATATATATATATATATATATATATATATATATATATATATATATATATATATATATATATATATATATATATATATATATATATATATATATATATATATATATATATATATATATATATATAGAGAGAGATGATGATGATGATGATGAGAGAGAGAGAGAGATATATATATATATATATATATATATATATATATATATATATATATATATATATATATATATATATATATATATATATATATATATATATATATATATATATATATATATATATATATATATATATATATATATATCTGATGCAGCCACTTGGGCTGAGTTGGACAACCTTTGACTGCACAATTATCCTTGTGCAGATCGGACCGGGGCGAAAACCCAGTCGTCCTTGGGAACGAACGGTTTTGTATAGAAACTACCCGGAAAAAGGGCGGGACCACCGTATCGAGTTTTAAGATGATATTGGCTTTAATAAATAAGTTTTTCATACAATAACACAAAAGTGAGCTGTGGGTTTATATAGAAGCTACCCTAAAAATAGACGAGACACGCCCATTGGTATATTTATGTACAGCGGTTGTCCATCAAGCTGATATTGACTCAAATAAAGAAGTTTTGCATACAAAAGTACAAAAGTATGCGGTGGGTTTGCATCGGGGCTACCCCAAATGTAAAAGGGACACGCCCATTAGCATGTGAAGAGGCTGTACTTAAGAAGCAACTATATCAAATTTCACGATGACATTGACCTAAATAAAGAAGTTTTTAATACAAAAATTCAAAAAAAAGGGTTGATTTCAATCAATTTTATCGTATATGATGACTATTGAGGCAGTCTGTTTGTTTTTTCAATAAATGTCCGTACAATAAAGAAAGACTCCAGAATTGTTCAATGTTCGCAGTACTGCGGCGATATTATGGCTAAAAACTTGAGTAACTTTTATTTTTTCGAAAGCATTTGAATTTGTATGGCTCGGAGTCAATTTAGGCCAAAGTCAAGTTGTGTTTTTGGAATCGATATAATAAAAATCTTGTGTAATTTTTCACGAAACTAATAATTTGTATTCCTTAGCGATTTTATGAGATGCGGGACATCATATATCGCAAACATTTCTGTGCCATTAAAGCTTGTATTTTTTATATTCATTCCCAATCTTGTAAAAGCGTCGGCATTACTTGAGCCCAGGTGGCAAACAACTGCTTACCTACTTTAAGTCTCAAGGTCTGTAAAAGTCCAATTTTAGACTCAAACTTTTACTTAAGGGAAAAGATAACATAGATTGGTAGGACATAGAATAAACATTAGTTGCAAATGTATCTCGTAGTTGATTGTTTTGACTCAAATTTTATGCTGGTAATGCAAAAAATTTTAGCCCATTACCCTTGTACTATTTGTAATGGGCTAAAATAAAGCAATTATCACTTTTTGGTAGAACATAGATTGATAAAAAAAATTATTTTGTTTAAAATCAGTGCAAGATAGAATCGCTAGCGGAAAAAGGCCGTTGTATATCACGCTCCATCTATGGATTGAGTTACTTGAATTTCCGGTTACACCCCTGTTCAGAATTATCATTTATTCTTAATTCCGGTTATGTTTTGATTATCGACTAAACTAAACTAAATCATTTCTCGCATCGTCTCATACTTCAAAAAATAGATGGCACTTTACATGGCTAATTCCGAATTTATAGCATTGTATAAAGTTGGCAATAGATGACGCTGCACAATGCCGCCATCTAGTGAAATTTTTGTTGGCATACCAAACAAACATCTATCTATAAGTAATCTATGAATGGAATCATAGATGGCACACGATACGACACAAAACGGGAGTTTTTCACATTGCACAATTTAGTTGAGTCGTGCTACAAATAGCTGAATTAAAAGTTTTGAATGAAAAGTTTTGATTGTATTCACTGAGCTTATTGCTGTATTCTTGGCAGTCTTCTGTTCGTTTGAATTCATTAAAAAAAAAACTTAAAGATCTCTTTCCTAATCTCTGTTCCATCAAAAAGTGTCCTTGTTGGCACCTTTGATGATATGCCTTCTAGTAATAGTTTAAGGCTTTTTTTTCTTTGGATTGAACCAGCAGCAGCAGCGTTTGTTTTCTTTGAATAATTTAATAATATATATTTAATTTGTGAATTTAAAAATTTTAATAAAGAACATTACATATAATAGCAATAAAATTGCTTTAACGGATTACGAAATAGTCAATTTCATCGGCTCGGCCATTTCAGTGAACTTTGATTTGCTTTACATTAAATTTCTGCATATAAACTAATTATGTATCATAATGTTACTGTAATGAAAATCAAAGGTGGAGCTGTTTTTGCAGAGTTTTGAAGTCAGTCTCTTTTGCAGAGTTTTGAAGTCAGTCTGTTGTCCGCATTTCGCGTTTTTGAACGATCTCATGGTTTTGTAAATTGTGCTGCACCGAGTCATTTAATTTTTGTTTACTCTCGGAAAGAGAGTAAACAAAAGGCTATAGTCGATTTTGATTATTTTATTCGGATTTCGCTCAATTACGTATTAATATGTAAAATACAAATCATTCGTCACAAAATTGATATCAAAAGTTTTGTGAGTGTCGCATTCGTAACTTGGTTTTTGCTTCACCAGACAATAAGAATTTTTTTTATTTAATAATTTATATGTTTTAACATACATATGACACGGGTCACTTTTTCTGAGAAACATCAAATTTTTAATTTGATCTGGTTTTTTTTACTATTTACAAAAGTTATCTTGTTTTTTAATCATAAATATCGAGACGATTTTAATTACAAAGCTTACATTTTAAATAGTATGTCACGCAGCATTAAATAAAATAATTATTAACATGCTTTAAAAAATTTAAGTTTACTGTGTCAGACTCAGTCTCATCAGTTCTGATCAACCGGAAAGTTATAAATCAATCTCGCGAATCAAAACAAAATGTCTTTCTTTCGCTTTTTTTCATGCGGCCAAAGATGAATTTTACGAGCGTCTCGAACAATGGTGCTTGGCGATTTCAACGCCGAAATTGGGAAGGAAGAAATCCTTGGGCCAACAGTCTGAAAATTTAGCATTTACGACTTTGCCGCAGATCGGAACATCGTAACAATACATTTCCACACCTTAACATGCACAAGGCTACTTGGCGCAGTAATGATCAAAACAGACGAAATTAAATTGATCATGTTCTGATCGACGAAAGGCACGCATCGAGGCCCACTACCTTGTGGCAGCCAGGCCGAGCATGGCGCATGCCACACGTTCCAACACTCAACGAAATCGGAAAGCTGCAATCACAACAGACCGCCGAAGCTTTTTCAGCCAGACTCTCTACACTATACCGGGAGACCTCTCCGGCTTCTGAAGATATAAGTGAGTAGTGTAGGCACATCTCCCACTCCATGGATTCGGGTGCCAAGGAGGTCATTGGGTACACCAGACCTGTGACGAACTGTTGCTATGACTTGGAGTGTCGCCAAGCTACTGCAGAGATGATGATCCACCAGCTGAGTTATTCAAGACTGGTGGCGAAGAGTTGGTAAGGTGTATGAAGCAACTCATGCGAAATATGGTCCGATGAATGCATGTCCAACGGTTGGACAAGTGAAGTGATGGTACTTATATATGCTGACGTCATTGATATCGTCGGCACGAACGAACGAACGGCGAGTTTGCAGGGCGTTCTCGGAGATTGAGAAACAGTCACGTCTCATGGGACTAGCGGTGAACGAAGACATGACAATTTACTTGGTGTCCACTCGCAGATCATCAATGTTGTAGAAAACTTTTTCTACCTGGGAACAGAGATAACCAGCAACAACAACGTCAGCCTGCAGACGTAGAATCACGATTGCTAGCCGCTAATACTTTGGGCTCAGCAAGTTAATTAGAACTAGAGCCCTCTCTCGAAGTACGAAGATAAAAATCTAGAAGACACTGATAATCCCAGATTATTCATAGGATTTTTGGTCCTCTTAGAGTTGGCGTAGAGTTTAGGACCCGTATGAACTACGAGCTGTAATGATGAGGTTCACATAGTCCAGCGCATTAAATTCCAGCGGCTGCACTGGGCTGCTCACCTCATCCTGATGAATTTCGAAGCTTCAGCACTAAAGGTTTACGACAGAAATCTGAATTTAATCGGTGGACGGCGTCAGAGAGAACGTCTGAGTTAACGATGGCATGACCAGGTGAAGATCTGAACAAGCTTCGTGTTGCCAGCAACTGGCATCTGCGAATTGTTCGCTTTTGTACGTGCGGCCTTGTCCGACATACGGTTGTAGTGCTACTTAAGCAAGCTATAAGAACCCGTTTTGACGCGTTAACTCATCGAAATTGTTTTGCTTGGCGCAGTACACGTCGCTTGTTCGTGCTGCTATCGTACAGCTTGAGTCTGGTATGATGGTAATGTTTGATCACCCGATATGACTTTTCTCATGGGATTTTTTCAAGTTCAATGTTTATGTCAACAAGCTACGAATCCTGACAGAGCTCATGAGCAACGGTATTGCAGCGTGTAATATCCACAATACAGCCGAGACGACCATTCGCTCGATATTATTTTTAAAACTCATTAAAACCACTTTCCAAGGACCAAAAGAAAAGATTGTACACTTTTTCTAGTTATTTAAAAAAACGTTGCTAATGTCAAGTTAAGTTGGCACACCCTATACATTCTTTCAAATTCATTCACTTATCAATTCTAGCTTCTAGGGAGGGAACTTGGGAATGTACCACCGTTCCCTGCGTTCAAAAATAATAGCATGATCTTTCCATATTCTGCTAACTGAAACTTTTGGAACTAAGAGAGCAAGTAGATGAAAAACGACACCACATTATTCAACCATGAACGAAGCGATCTACAAATACTCGTATAGTATAAAATAACATGCATATATGTAAGTATGAACATAGGTATATCTGATAATAGTGGCAGACCAGTTCCACCAGGTGGTTCGTGACATAGAACACGAAGTGTCTTATTTGGAAATTATATTTGTTAGTATCTGCGACAAATGTTACTTCAAAAACTTTGTGTTTATGTCCTATTTCGAATTGCATTGGTTTGCGTACTTTTTGCATTATTAAAACAATGTATAATGTAATAATGTATATACATATTATTGAACCTTGCTTTAAATGTCTTTATTTAAATTTTATTGGTTTTACAATTCTTGAGTTTCTATTTTCGGTTTGGTTTATCATTCATAATAATTTACAATTAGAAGTACACACTACAAAAAAAATGTACAATTATTGTTACAACAGAGTAACTAATCGTCCATCGAAAAGTCGATCATATGGAAACAAATATCAAGAACCGACATCGATGAAACGTTACAATACATTTACAATTACAATACATAGTTTGGCACCTACACATGACAAATAATCGCGCTGAGCTTAAATGCACAATGCTATACATTCGCGTAGATTTATTTAACATAGAAGTACACTCGTTTATATGGGTAGAAGGTATGCATTCATAAATAGGTTTTTTTTATATAATTTATATATAGAATCGTTACCATTAAACTTAAAGGTATACAAATATAAAGGTTTATCACGTGAGCTCGACTAAAGTTCTACTCGGTTTTATTTATGTTTATTTTTTTTTAATTACAGACTACAACTGCTTTTTGCATCTATTTATACTCTTCATGCCTAAAGGAAGCATCGGAGGCCCCATAAAGTATATATATTCGTGATCCGCAAGAAAAGAAGATTCGATCTAGAAATGCCCGTCTGTCTGTCTGGTTGTGAGTTTGGCAGAGCCTTGTTTCCGTCAATCTTTGAAATATTAGTTTGAAAGTTGGTATGGAGAATTTCTATAACCATAAGCAGCACATGTATCAAAATAATAGCGATTTAACAAATAGAAGGTATAGCTCCCATACACTATAAACTTAATAGCACTGATAATTCAAAAATAGTTTTTACATATTCATTGTTAATTCGGTTTAACCCCCGCACGAATCAACAATTTTATTAAATTATAAATTCATTTTTTCTACTCATTTCATGGACAACAAAATTATCCAGAAATTCATAACAAATATGTATGTACGGATAAATTTCAATATATTAAAAATTTTTTAATCTAAGCATCCCTTCAAAAATTTCAAAACTGAACTGAAACACCAGCGATGCCGAGCAAAAAGGTCAAGTGTGAAGAGTATTAAAGCTTCGGTTCCACCGAAGTTACCGTTTTGTCCTTATCTGCTATATTTTGAGCTGCGTTGAATAATATTTGATTATTTGTAGATTTGGCAAACAGTTTCCAACGCTTCATAATCGGAACTACAGCTAGAGGTTTTTTTTTGCACAATGCCATCAGACACACAAAGTCACCGCCGCTGCCGCTAACGCCGCCTTTCTCGTATCAGTCTGCAAGCGAGCTATTAACATGTTAGGAATTAAATTTTGGCATTTAACAATGCGATGTGGTCTGACACACTATATATCTTGCACTATAAGCTAGACTACATAAACGATATACTAACCGACTGACTACAAGTGTATTAAAACTATAAGTTACCTAAGCCACAGTTTTAGAACAGAAATGGCACCCGAAATCAGGAATCAGCATTCCTTGTTTTGATTTAAACATTCGTTCGTTATTTATTCGTTGAGCAGTTTAAGGTTTTCCTTGTCTTTGTTTGTTTCTTTTTTTTTTTCTTATCTTACTTTAAAAAATATAAATGCATTTTTTTAACTAGCGCCTAAGAACATTAATTCCGCCATCTTTCGCGCTTTCGCTATATCTATGTATCCAACAGATTGACAACTTTAACGCGACTTTTAGTATACATTTAGGTTTAGTGCTCCAGAAACCGCAGCAATCACTGCTCAAATTCATTTTTTAAATAAAAGGCATCTTCAGTATGAATTTTTTTTCGCATCAAACGCTTGCATAACAAAATAACCATCTTCTTCATAATGCCTCACTGCTTATATCCACAAAGGGCCTATAGTGTCCACAATTATATCCATCACATCCTGACGTCCCATCTCCTTCAGCGTTAATAGTAACGCCATTATGGTCTGTGCACTCGAGCTATATGCGCGGCATTCCCACAGATTGAGAATTTGTTCGGTGGGCGAGGGTTTCGTTGCAAAATATGCTATATACCGATCGCTATTCAACTTTCGCGCCAACAATCGCCAATCGCGTTCATCGGTACGTGGCGGATCGAGCGCTGCACATATCAAACGTTTTGTTGTACGCGGTAGCTGCACACACTCCATGCTAGAAGCAACAGTATCATTGACATAGTTACCCTGTCGGTCGATGGAGATCGTCTGTCTGCTTTCAGCTTGTTGACGTCCGTCCAGAGACTCTGTCGATGGCGCTACATGCACTGGAATGCTGAATGCGTGATAAGAAATACTGTGCTCGAATTCATCGCTTTTGCATTGCGTAAATTCCACATCGAGTTGCTCGCCGTCGTCCGTCTCATCTATTCGCCTTATTGTAAACTCGCAGTGCAGTATTGAGTTGTTGCTTAGTATGTGATTGTAGGGTATCACATGCTCGTACAACTCCTCAGCACTACGCACGCGTATATTCAAATTACAGCTGTTCAGACAGAAAGCGAAGGCAGCGCTTTCACCCATGAACGTGCCACCGAGCTTCGATTCGACATTTGTGCAGATGTCCTTGCTATTGGGGAAATCCTTGACCACATAGATGCGCAGACTGCTGTGCGTACTGCTAGGTGTGTGTTGGCTGAAAGCGATCAATTTCATTTTAATTGCAGGCTGCTCAAAAGGATCAACACTTGACTTGGCATCCGCCACCACCGCAAAATGACCCAGTTGCTCGGTCATGATGTAGACATGCGTTGACTCCAATTGCACAAAGACGGGCGTGTTTATAGTCTCCTCTCCTACGGCAATGACTCGACGCCAGCTAACGTTCAGGTCATCGTGATCGCTATCGGCATGGTAGATAAAGACATTCCACTGATCGGGATCAACCAAACAGTGTGGTATCTTCAGCACAACTGGCTTGACAAAACTATAATTTCGCGGCGCACAGTGTACCACAGTGCTGCAGACCAGCGAACTATCTGCATTTGGAATAGAGACGCGACTACACTCATCGTTAAGCAGCATAAGCGAAACGTGCTTCTTTAGACTTTTGCTAATAGCCAGTTCGGGTACAAGCAGCATAATATCCCCAGCATAGAGACGCAAATGACCACCATTGGAGGAGAGCAACTCGTAGGTGGTGCTCTTTGAGGCGGACAGTATGGAGAGTTTGGCGGCCATGTCGAATGTGGAGTTAGCTGTAATTAAAAAAAGTATTTAATGTGTACCCTAATACAATAGCAAACCTCTTTAACACTCACAAGTCTCTGCTGTCGAAGATTCGCCGGTATCTGTCAGATAATCACCGCTCAGATCATCAATGGGATTAGTATAACTATTAAAAAGAGCAATTAGAAATTTGTTTATAAAGTTTTCCCGCAACCGAACTTACTTTGCCGCTAAGTTCGGCACATCGTAGTGATGCTCCGCAACACCACAGCTGACAATATGCTCCGATGGCAGAAACCGATGCCCTGGATTGACGTAATCGTATCCCATATTAGCAGCTTCAATGTGCATGCGCATCTCTTTTTTGTCCACGCCCGGCATGTATTCAGCATCCATGACTATGAGAAGGAGTCAGAAATGAAACAGAAATCATTATAGCAACCGCAATTATGTTGAGTGCTAATTCCGAGCACAGCCAACACGACTCAAAATCAAAACACAATTGAAATCGAAACTGGCGATGTCCCTCTTCACCCACATCTGCACAGATTCAATCTAACTTACCCGAGCGAGCCATATTGTAGTGCGGTGTACCGCGTATCCCACGCCGAGCGCAGCAAATTAACGCGGCGCCGAATGCAAAACACACCGCTGTGATGAACGCCAGGCCCAAATACAGTGTCCAATCGAAATCTACAAATGCACATATAAAAAGAGAAACACAGAATGAGTAAAAACACTGTTATCCTATATAAAATATATACACTGAGCCTAAAAAGGAGTTTGTACGTACTTTTTTATACTTTTCGCACAGAGTTTACATAGTATTACAATTTAGTCATTGTGTTTACAACGCCCTAAAAAAAGTATCTGAGACCACATCAAGTGAAAGTTGGTAAGGAGACTTTTTATAACCAATAGGGAAAATATTGATTAGTTGAATAGTTGGTATAGAGATATATTATAACCATAAGCAAAATATTTGAAATATTGGATTGAAAATTGGTATGGAGACGTTTTACAACCAAACATTAAACATTATCCCTGAGTGACACGCGCCCCTCATATAAAACAAACCCAAATTCGTCATATCTTAGCTACAATTTGGCTTATCGTTATGAAAGGGTCAAGAAAAGGTTTTTATTATATGACAAGAGAAAAACCAAATTCCTCGTATCTTAATAATTGTTTGGCCGATCGTTATTAAATTCATATTATCGATCATAAGAAAGGATCTGGCTAGTATCATTTGGAAGCAAGAAAAAACTCTAATGGAACCTAACTTTTAAAACCCTAGACACTTACTTAGTTTCAAGTTGTATACTCAGCAGATATAAAGAAAAAAATATTTATAAACCCTAAAAGTGTGCGGAGCACGCCCTATGATAATTATGTGAAGCGTCCAACCATAAGAAGCCAATATATTGTTGTTCATGAATGATACCAAAAGTGGGTGGTGGGTTTGCATGGGGGCTACCCATAAAAAAGGGGAATCATACTTATTTATATATATGTGAAGAGTATCAAATTAAAAGTTTATATTGACTTCAATAAACAAGATTTTTGAAGATTGCGGCTAACCCAAAAAATGGTGTGTAATATCGTATATAATACCATTCATAATACGCAACCATATTCATAATACGCAACCATATTCAGTTAATTTCGACTGTAATGGTAAAGTTTTTCATACAAAATCCCAAAATTGGGTGGTTGGTTCGTATGGGGAAGTCACATCTTTTGATATATGTGTGAAGCTTCCGTCCACAAGAAGCTACCATATCCAATTTTAGGTTGATATTGAATGCAATTAGAAAGTTTTTCATACAAATTTCAAATGTGGGCTATGTTTTGTATCGGAATTGCCTTAAAAACTGGGCGGGGCATGTCAATATGAAGACTCTATTTGACTGAAATAAGTCTAAGTGCCAGATTTCAGCCATATATCTTACAAATTGATACAAAATAAATACGCTGACGGACAGACAGACAGAAGAGATAGATACAGTCGCTTTGAAAAACTGATAAAGATAATGATATAAAAAGAAATACATAAAAAAAAATGTCGGCTTTTGAGTTATTAATATTGCCTGATTGGAGGCATGTCAGACGGTGTCAGATATCGTGCAAGAACCCCAATTTTTAACAATTTTCGTTGAGTTTGCTGTAACTTTCAGTTGAAAATTTTAGATATACAGAGTGCGGCAGAAAAACTTCCTTTTTTGAAATGCATGAATGGCGCATTCAGGCTGTAGGAATCGTAGCGTGGCGGGAGAGTAATACCAATCTACAGGTTCTAAAGCTTTATTTTCGTTCAGGTCAATCGGCATCATGCTTTGGAACAGCGAGGGGCGTGCGTTTGCCTTCGAGGCCTACTTTTGTTGTTGTCGCTTTTTCAGCGATGAAGCGCATTTTCACTTGAATGGATGCGTTAACAAATAGAACGTGCGCTAGCTACTGGGCTGACACCAATCCCCGAGAATTGCATGAAAGGCCTTTGCATTCACCTAAAGATACAGTGTGGTGTATAATTTCTTCAGATGGGGTTATTGACAGTGACAGTGCATTCAGACCGGTATGTGAACATGTTGGAGGAATTTGATTTTCCATGATTAATTGGACTTTGGAGACATTTGGTAATAACAGGACGGAACAAGGGCTCACACTTCAAGAGCATCGATGGCTGTTTTGAAGGAATAGTTTCCGGAGCGCCTCATCTCAATAAGGGGCGATTTGGAGTGGCCAGCCTGCTCCCAAGATTTGACCCCGTGCGATTTTTGTTTTTTTTTTTTGTGGTGTTTCTTAAAATCCCGCGTTAGTGTCAATCGTCCAAGGAACTTACAAAACCTGAAGGCCAACATCCGGGCAGAAATTGACAAAATACGCGCTGATACGCTGGTAAGTGTCATGATAAATGCCAGAAAATCGGCTTCTTCAGAATATGGACAATAGTATGCATCACCTACCTGATAGGATTTTCTGTGAAACAGAACTTTAGATATTGAACATACATTATAACAAAAAAAAAACAATATCTGATTCATAAAATGGATTTAATTGCATTTTGAAAAAAGGAAGTTATACCGCCGCATCCTATACAAACTATTTTTAATACAACATGGTACATTTATCGGAGATATATGACCGTTCGAACCGAATATTACTGTTCTATTTGTTGATATTTTCTTTTCTAAATTATACCTTTTCGATAAATATTTGTAACAGGGTATATTGGATTAATGGAACTGTCAAAATGTATGTAACTTATGTAAAAAAAAAAATTAAATATTTACAACGAAAAACAAAACAAAAAAAGAAAGCAAACTTTTTCCGGATTTATGGTCTTGAAAAGAGTGTATATACGGGGAAGTGACAGTATTATGGCCGTGGTGGACATATAATATAAGACATACGTGTCTTGTCAAGGAGAATCTAAATATCTACATAGCCCAATCGACTCAGTTTCCCATGCTGATCAAGAATATGTACACTTTATAGGATCTACAGCGCCACCTTCTGCCTGTTAAATACATTCGCCCTTGTCCCTTTGGGCACATTGTATAAAAATATGGCGTCTACAGGGAATAATATTGTTGAGTTGACAGATAATTAAAGAAAACTTTTCTTACGTTATACTCCAGTTTTTGACTGAAGCTGCCATAGTTTTTAAGAATCCAGGAGACTATAAGTATACAAACCAGAATAATTGTACTTTTGTCGTTTTTTTCAATGAATTGCTTAGTGCGTTGTAAGCTCGGTAAAGTTCCTCTAACTTTTAAGTATGCTACCATATGCTACCAGATATCCTGACAAATGTTTTGTAAAATCATACACAACATTTTTGTTCAGTGCAAATGCGTTTGTTTCAACAATGCAAAAAATCTGCTGAGGCTGGCTAAATTTTTTATACGAATATCATTTTACTCGAATTTCAACCCAATTGTACATTTCTTTAAGTCAATATGAGAACGACGCCGTCGGTCCCTTCAGCTTCTTACGCGAAATCTTATTCTTATACGGATTTTGCGCCTGTTCTATACAATTTTAAGCTGTTTCGGCTGTATTAAATTCCCTGCACAATATCTGCTTAATGCATATGGTGAAAAAGTGAAGTATGCTGGTCTCCCCGCACCCTGCTAAACCAAATTCCAACAACAGGAACAACGGCAACAAGCTGAGTCAACCGTTTGCCAAAGCATGCAAACAGGCAAATACGCTGCGTGGTTCGGTAGTGCTCCATCAATCGTAGCCAACCATCCGTATCCGTAACTGCGTTTGTGTATGTCTGTATTTAATGTTTTATGTTTGTCTGCCTGTCTGTCTGTCCGTTGTGCTGTCCTTCGATCCGCCACTGAGTCCGTCCGTCTGTCTGACGTATATTTCGCATTATTGCACGGTTCTGCCGGTTTCCAATTCTGCCACTACTCAAATTCCTCCGACCGACGACCACCCGCCGCCAGCGTCATTGTTTCCGTTGCCGCTGCTGTGATTGTTGTCGTCATTGTTGCCACCGCCATGCGATGTTCATGACTGCGTCTTCAAAAAGGAATCGCTGCAGCGCAAGGAATTACAGTATGTATATAGATATTATGATGATGGCGATGCGAATGACTATGATGTTGATGATTATTATTATTATTGTATGTATGTACGCACGTATTGTGCGATGTATGAAATGAGCAATTATATTCGCTGTAAATCAACGACAGTGAAAATCGGAAGCATCCCCAACTTGTCAGTCGACTCCTCGCTTGTATTCTGCTTCACATGTAAGTAAGTTCATATTTTATAAAAAAATTTGTCTTTTTTTTTTAATATATTGCAAGCTGCTTTCAGTTTTGTAATTTCTTGCTTCTTTTTTTTCTTTGGTTTCTATTGAAAGACAAAGTTCTGTGCAGGACAGCATTAAAAGTTGAGCTTCTTTTTCTACTTCGAACACTGTTTGAGGGTGGATCTCCGACTTCTGTACTACTAAGAGATTAGCGTTGGAGCACAGGAACTCCCAGTCGGAAGCTGACGTCAGACTGCGAATCAACGAACAGAGAAAGAAGCGCCAAAAAGTAAAAATGGCAGTCATAATAAAGCAGTTATTGTTAAGTATGTTTGAAGCATGAGCTTTTAAATTTTGGGGAGTGAGTTTTGGACATTTCAAAGTCAAAGAACCACAAAACAACCTAACAACAGGGTGCTCTCAAAGCTACCCGGAAATCAAATGTTGTCATTATTCGCAAGCATTTTAAAAAGAAAACTTTTGCTTATAGACTGGAAATGGTTAGGCAGTGATGGACCTAGGATTAGTGTTTGGAGCGACTGAGACCACTGGTTGGAATTGAGTTAAGCAATATAACTATATCCATAAAGTTGTCAGTACCCAAAAATAATTCTGCTAATATTAATTTTGTTTTATTTTTAGTCATCCAGGTATCAGTTTTTAAACTGGACTTATATTTGCGATTTATTTTTTTCCCAGGACGAAATGTGAATTTGGAACTCGATTTTTGCAACAAAAAAAAAAAACAAATACTGAGTTTTACTATTTATTAAAATGGCTAGGCCGATCTCAAAACTATATAAAAGAAGGTTGTAGAGTTCAATTACCCTCAATTTGTTTGAACAAGGCGGTCAACTAGAACTCGTGAAACACTCAAAAATGTCGGAACTAGGAAAATATAAGAAAAAAATCGATAATTCATATGTTTAGTAGACCAAAACACATACGAAAATCGTAGTACAATATGATGGGCAGAGAAATTTTAGACCGGGCCTGGGCCCCTCATCCTCATCTTCCTGAATCCACGATTGTATCAACACAGGTATCAACACAGCCTAATACCACAATAGAACCTGATGGACATCGTAAATTATTCAATTGATTGCCAGATTAACGCTGTATTTTGTTTTAAACCTCTCCACCATCGATTCCGGTATTATCATCAATATTGACAGCTAATATTTTACATAAGCGGGTAACTGTCCTATTTGTCTTCAAAGAACTAAAAGGAACAGAGATGGTATAACTCTGATAAAATCACATGCAAGATCGATGTGCTCAATATAATTTACTTCGAATAAATCGCTTGAACAGGTTATATTTCCTTAACTTTCTTTAGTACCGGTATGGACCCTACATGATCTATGCGTAGCTTAAACTAAAAACAAACAAAAAAAACAAATTGGAACCGAAGCTTTACTACTCTCTACACTCATACTTGGCTATATCGATTCGTCTTCTGCTGATTACGACTATATGTATATACTATATGGGGCATTGTGACTTAATTATATTATTATTAACACTCTGTGTGAAGGTATACAAATAAAAACTAACAAAATTTTAATATCCTATTGAGCGGGCTCCAAGAAAATACGCAAATATAAACCAATCATGGATATTATTACATTGCATATGAAGTTTGCTTTCGTCCTACAGTTGTTCAGTTGATTTCCTATTCGTTCTAAAATTAAGCTTTTGTGCCTCCCTGTATTCTCTGTGCTTTAATTCAATTCGCACTACTATTCTGCAATAAATACATCTGCATACATTTTGTACAATTCACAGCTTATTAGGCGCTCTTTATGATTTCGAACTTGTATTCAAGTGGAATCTTTTCAATTACACACTTTGACAATCGCATAATGAGTCCCAAAGGAATGTTAAGCAACCAACCAACCACCCATCCACCATTCTATTCACTTTGAGACCGCCTTCAACTTTGATTTTTGGCAAGATGTATTCCCATTATTACTATTCAAGCACAAAGGGTTCTATTACTCGCGTGCGCGCCAACAACCCAAATCAATTTGAACACACAAAGCCACAATGGACCACAGACTGCCACTCGAAAATGTTCGAGCAAATGGCATCAATATCCCAGTTGCCTACCTAATTATGTATAAGATGAATGCGTGAACGCTTCAATGCAATTCAATCAATTGACACAAAATCAAATAAGCTTTTTGGCAACGAGTGAAATTTGTTTCGCATCCCAATCAACTAATCCTGATATTTACAGATTCGTTTTTTTTTTTTTTCATCAGATTTTTTTTTTGTAAGTCTCACTAAAAGCTCGAGTGGCGAATGCTTGATTTGACATTGTTGTTGTTTTTGCTATTGTTATTGTTTTTAAAGGAAAAGGGCGTTAGCTTACGAAGGATGAGTTGGATTGTAAGGAAAACAAAATGCACTTGGTTAATTTCCCATTGTGACAATCAGAGCGCTTTGTGTCACATGTCCGTCTGAGTGCTTTGTATCTGACAGGCGACGGCAACTGAAATAGCAACATCCATCGACTTTCTCTTCCTACTTCTGCGTATCTGTTTGTGACTCTGATTGTTATTGTTGCCTATTTTGTTGCTGTCGTTGTTGTTGTTATTGTCATAAACACAGACCCAGTCCACATTTCCCACTATCCACACTATTCACACTACCACCCTTCTTCACTTACCATCCTTGCCAATCTGACAGTGCTCCCCCCGGCATTCGGCCGTTTGTGTGTCTTTTCCGGAACAGAGTGATTTGCCATATCCTGCAATGCCAGCGCCACCGATACCACCACTGCCAGTTACTGCAACTCCATCCTCCGTATCCTCAGCTAACAGAAGTTCAGCCACGGCTGTCGCGGCATTGTTGGCGGCGTATGTGAGACATTTTCTGCGACGCACTTGAATGCATTCCGTGGAACAAATACTCCATTCGCTCCAAGCGGACCAACGGCCAACTGCGGAGAAAGAAAAGCAAAGAAAGAAATGTCGTTTAGAAATCAAAAGTCATATTAACATGATTTAGGACACAGTCAGGCGTATAGCGAACAAGTCGCGATGCCTTCACTATGCAGTTGTTTTTAGTATATGTGAAAGAATGTGTGTGTTTTATGTCTATATGTATGCATGTGTGTGAGTGGATGAAAAAAGTGATTGTCATTTTAATGCTTTTCTATTTTCGCTTTTTCCCTTACACATACACACATACACATATATTCGTTTATTTGTATACCCTTCAAACATAGTGCGGAAGAGAGTTTTTTAAATTTGTGGGAGAGTTTAATGCACAATGAAAGTGATCTCTTAAACCATATATCCATATGTCTATTCTCATGCCGCCCATTATGTAAAACAGTGGTATGCTAAATGCTAAAAAACTCCCTCAATTATCATCCAATAAACCAGTAAAATTTAAACCTATTTTAGACTTCACAACGTTTTGGCAATATATCTTTAATTTTTGTAAGTAAGAATATGGTGATTGAATACAAATAAGTAGGGTTTTTTTTATTTTCCTTAAAATTTAAAAATCAATACAATTATCGAAAATTGACGAAGTTATTAATTCAAAGTAAGAAATTATCGTTTGACTTTCTTATTTTTGGTCTGGCATTCTTCACAAATGAAAAGTAAAGAAAGTAAGAGTAATGTAGCATAAAGCGGAGTACATGTATTCTTTTTTTCTGTTTTTACTCCATTGAAAGCATTCATCACACTGATTTAAATTTTTTTTCTTGAGCTTAACACTGCAAGCACCTTTTGAGTTCGTCTTATTACCCGAAGCATGGTCGGCTACAGAGTGCACCCGAGCCTATTTCTGATATAGATAATATTGTTTTGTTGAGGAGATTATGTAGATGATGTTTATGTTCTTATGTGAACTCAAGGTGACGAATTGAACAAGCTTAGTTTGTCTGTCTCCTGACAGATTAATTAGTTTTGTGGCTATGTTATGAAAGGAGCGTATTAAGTTGTCGGATAAACTCTAATACAATAACCTTATTTTTTCGTGACTTATATTCACTGTAAATATTTTTATTTATATTTTGGGGTCCGAGGCCGAAAACTAAACAGACAGAGCACCCAAGTTGTTATTACCGTATATGAATGTAGATGAAAGTATGTGTCATCACATTTATGCTACTCTCAAATTGTGACTGTGTGTGTGTGATATGAGTCTGTCTGACTGTTGGTATTTGCCTGTTCCGGTTTTTGCTATTTTATTTAAAAATAAAACCACCCCCGACAGCAACACCAACTATTGTACATCATTCACATCATCCTCCCCAAAGACGCTGCCACGTTCCTTCGCACTAGTTTCTGGCACTGAGTATCTCGGATTTTGGGTTCGCAAATAACGTATTTTGGAATGGGGAATTGTGAGGAAAGTGCATGAATCAAGCGTAAATCGTTTTAAGTGATTTTTAAGGTCTAATGACGTCATGTGATGTGTTCTCTTCTGAAGCAAAAGAAGTCACTCATCGACAACGATGTCGACATTGTCAATGACACTGACAGACATTTAAACAATTGTTTATTGAATTGTAAAGGATACGATACGATATGCTATGCTACCCCAAAATCTATATCTTTACTCAGCGAGCGAATATTGTCCCTTCCTGTTAGAAAGCAGCCGCCTAGGTTTGCCATGTCATTATATTCTAAACTTGTCGTCGTTCGTTGATTTTTTCTTGTTAACCATTAAAAGTTGAACTATGCACATACACAGTCCATTTAGCGCCAAGCGCCCATTTGTCCGCCTACTCTCACAGTCCACGTTCCTCATACAACAATTCCCCATCTCCACTTTTTATCGCCACGCTTGATGAAGCCTTTAAAAATTCGCATTGTCAGTCTTTCGGCTCTACTTACTTCGCTTGCTCGACGAAATGTCAAATCCATCAGCATTCACAATTTGAGTGTCCTCTGTTGTGCGGCACATCGTCGCAGGAGTCATCGTCATCATCGTTGTTGTAATTGTTGTAGGCAGCCATTCAGGAGCAACAGCATCCAAGCGACAAAGCAATAAGTTTGCACGGATTCCATGGGGATGAAAAGTCACAAGAAAGGAAGCAGAAGTGGAAAAAAAATTTTAAATTAATTTTATGACACACTTTTCATAGGAAAAAAACCAAGTACCGCAACATTACCACCCGCAATCTCCATCACCCACACACATATAGTACTTCGGCACTTCACTACAGTTTCTTAGCTGTCCTTCTGTCCGTCCATATGTCCCTCTGTCTGTCTGTCTGTAACAATTGCGCATTGCTATGTGAGTACGAGAAGCGTGTACGCGTACAATGCACAATACAATAAATTTACATGAATAAAAGTGAAGAGTCTCTCGAACACATGCCGCCCAAAACGAAAGAAAGACACCATCCCACTACTGCTCCATGTAGTAGACGCCCCCTTTGACATTCGTCGTCACTCGAGCAGTCGGTCTCGGTCGAACTTCTCAATCTGTCGTTACAGCGTCCAAATATGGCAGCCTGAATGCGTGTTTAAAATGAAATACTTTTCGTTTTTCTTTACATTCTTATTTTTTTTCATTTTAGAACGCCTCTTGAACTTCTGCTATCCCTGCTATCCGACTGCCTTGGCGAGCTGGTGTGAAAAATGTTCGTGACTTGATTTTTTTCCAAGTGAACCGAACGGAACGCGACCAGGTGGCGCTCAAGCAAAAGTGCGCTCGTTTCACGCAAATGACATTTCCATTGACAATTTGCAGCTCAGCTCCTTTACTTTGCTACACAATTCACAGCGCTGCTTCACTGCGTCTGGTGCTACAATTACGCAATCAGCTTCTGGCGCTGTCAAGTGTATATGTAGGAACCAGCGTGCGGTAAAACTTTTTCTGCCCGTAGGCGTAACTTAATTGATACGTTCACCAAGTGTACTCGTAACCTACCTGGACACTGCAAACAATCCTGTGACTTTTGTATCTGTGGCCCATTGCACTGGGTTCCGCCGTTCATGGGCAGTGGATTCGTGCAACTTCGTGTTCTTTTCCGCCCAATTCCTGGTTTACCCGTGCATTTGCACTCCCGCCAAGGACTCCATGCACTCCATCCGCCATTAACTATAGAATGAACAAATAAAAGAAGTGTGTGATGCAAAATGCTTTCGTTATTTCGAAAGAAGCAGTTCAATTACCATAAACAATAAGCACCGCCGAATCAGACACACGCTTGCCGGCAATATTTTCCGCACTGCATGTGTAGTTGGCCATATCCTGTAGCGCCACTGCACGAAGTATAAGCGTACCACCTGACACCTCAGCATGTTCGCTGCTGACGGGCACATTGTTCTTGGACCATGTGATCTTTGGATCTGGAAAGCCACTAGGCGACTCACAGTGCAGCTCCGCGTGGCTGCCCAATTCAATACGTAATGAAGTTGGCGATTGCCCGAACGTTTTGCGTATGTCTTTTAGGAGAAATGAATGAATTTAATAATAGTACAGTCATTAAAATCAAATTT
The DNA here is from genome assembly GCA_035044765.1 of Leucophenga montana. Lineage (NCBI taxonomy): Eukaryota > Metazoa > Arthropoda > Insecta > Diptera > Drosophilidae > Leucophenga > Leucophenga montana. The sequence continues at coordinate 75,805 of JAWNNQ010000346.1, read as the reverse complement.
AGGTGCAAACTCAGGAAAACTTTTAAACTAATTTTAATTTTTTAAAATTGTTAGAGGCATCATATATCCAAACTCCAGAAACTGTAAACACGGGGGGGGGGGTGGTTGGATGGGTGGCTGGAGCCTTCCCTTTTTCGACATGGTTATATAGAAAAACGCATATTTTCGCTTATATCTAGTTAACTATTGACGATATCAAAATTTCGACTTCGCAAAAAAGTACTAAATATTCGGTCGTAATTAAACAAACCATTTCGAACAAACCTGTTTACTTATATATTTTAAATTATAACTGAGCAATGGTGTTGACACTAAATTTACATTTCATATCAGGAAAATCGTTCCAATCCGAATAAATTCTTGCAATTAGGTTTCATTCAAATGGCCCGTATTTCCTTTTCACGGGCAAAATTTGAATAGTTAGTCAAACATTCTTTTCGATATCATCAATAGTTAACGATACATACGCGAAGCAATGCATATTTCTATATAAACGTGAATAATGGGGGAAGCTCTACTACCCCGAGAGTAATTTTTCCTTATTTTTGACATAAGATACCTACTCTAACAATTTGTGCAAAAAAATGTGAGTTAATGTGCATTAATTTGAATTTATTTCTCCGACCATGTACACTTACAAGCTATATTCACGGACGCCGCCTGACTCTTGACTACACCGCGCGAGGACCATGCGTGGCACTCGCATTTAAACGGTGCTTTACCGAAGTACTCGTCTACCAGATCTCGATGTATGGTAGCGGTAACCTCTTCCACGTGAACTCCCGAATGAGGATCAACATGCTTGTCATGCGTTGAAGGCGGTGGCTGCGAGCTGCCGCTACATTTAAAGTGCAACTGTGATATAAAAGAATCGTTAATTAATATTTAGTGGATTTATGTGAAAGATATAATTGTAATTATCAACTCACGAATTTTCAAAAAATCACGCTTATACAGTGATTTGAGTATGATTATCTACGAAATTAAAAATTAATATTTGTATCACTGTATAACCATAATTTTTTGAAAATTCGCAAAGTAAAAATTATCTCTCTTGCATAAACTTCAGAAGTGTGTTAAAATTTCACAATATTGCAACTTACTTGCAGTGCATGTGCTGCTTTACACTTAAGTACCGCCGGACGATTCTTCACCACAAAAACGCTTTCCGGCTCGGCTAGAAAGATCGGTAGCGTATTCGACGGCTCGCCCGTATTAAATTTCTCGAGCAGCGTACCCGCTGCCACTCTGCTGCTGCTGGTATCGTACTCTGCGCTGGAACTACTATTCCCTGCCGGCACCGATTCGATTAGCGTTTTCTGCGGTATAGAATATTCAGTCACATGATTTGAACGACCATTTCCATCAGTATCGCTCAGTCCACGTTCAACGTCCTCTCGATAGACATCATCGAGACTGGAAAACGGCGCTAGCGCCGTCAGTGGATCATTTATGTCCTCCACGCTAGCGCTACCTAAGCTGCTGCCATATTCCGTCGAAGAGACCTCCTTGGCAAAAGGTGGCACTGCACGCACCAGCACCAAACAGACGAGATTTATCATAAGTACGATCACATTTCCGCACCGCAGAAACGACTTCATGCTGTGCCTTCGGTAATGATGTCAGTTTAGGCTTTGCTCAGCCAGTCAATCGTATATCTAGACAGTTGCAGGTCCTATGAATGTATTTGATGCACGTTTCCTTTCTGCGCTGATGTTATTTCTGTTGTTTTCCTGCTGCTTGGTATATTGCACACTTGTTACTCGTTGTAGTGTCGTCATGTGTATTACAAGATCTGTAAAAATTGATAACGGAGTATCTTTAAATTTCTGCAATTTCTTTAGTCAGAGGCACAGACAAAGTGCACATTTTGTCTTTGCATAAATCACAAATTCCAAAACAGTATTCAAACTATTGTCTCCAATGACTCAAGCCGCTTATCGCGTCGTTGCAGCCAGCCAGGCCCAGTCATTTGCTCTAAGCTATAATGCTGTCAATTACCTATGCTAGTCGTGTGCCAAGTTCTTCGAATCGCAACTACCAAATCGAAATATTAATACAAAGTACGCAGGTAGGTGGCTTGAGATACTCTTACTATTATCGCTTCGGACACACGTTCTTTCCACACATGCAATGGAACGGACGGCAGTGCGGAGCATTGCATGTGAGAACCATGCCTTTTGTTTCTATAGTTATTACCCATCATTATTATGACCATAATACTCAAATCGTTCGCTCGACTTGACTCGATTCGAGTTGGCTACTGGAATATCGACAGAGACAAACTTGCATGTTCGCAAGTCAACTCAAGTATATGATTTGCGTTTGTAATTAGAAATTAATCATGTATGGCCACAATCTATTGCGAGTTTGAACTCTTCAAGCTGCATTTAAAATTCAATACTGTCCAACATTGTCAAAGGTTCCATTGAGCGTTCCTTCGTTCGTTTAATGCGCCGCGGTCATTAGTCTTCATCCAATTCAAATAAAGTAAAAGTCACAAAATGGAAATTTTTTTTCTTGCGGAAATAAACGCGATAAGCTTACTATAGTTTGTATAGATTTGACTTGGGATGGCGGTCCGTCCTAGTCGCTTGCCGCTCATAAATACAACATTAGACAAGTTGGGTTGATAGATAAATAAGAAATAAATATCATATGTAGAGAAATTAAAAGGAAATAATTTGTTTAGTACTGTCATCGTTCAGTGTCTTTCATTGGTTTAAGCGCCTTTTTATGGACAATTTGAAAAAGGTTTGTTGTACGGCTGAGTCACTGTAATAAATAGAAGAAAAACGAGACGCGTTTTAAAATTGAATAATAAAACTCAAGTTTCACAAGAACAACGAAATGTTATGCCGAACCATAAAAAAAAAAGTTGACACAACGCCAACATTTTAAATTATTTAATTCCAAGAATAGTATTTGGGATCGATTGATGCCGTTACCAAATCATTGATATGACCTTCATAAAGAATAGTAAATTTCGTCACTATATTTGCAACGCATTACACATAAAGCGTGTTTTATTTAGACGTAGTACTTTTTTATCGACTGAAACTGCATTATCGATTTTTTTAATTGAGATATTATGTAAATGTCATCGTGACACTATAGAATTTTATTTAATGAAACACTATATACACGAAAGAACAACGCAACGAAAACATCGAACTTTGGATCTTACATGCCAAACCGATAGTAAAAACTATAAATTAATTGCAATCATCACATCAGTGAAGGATAAAGTCTACGAAGATGATCCAAAAACGTTAATGATCCAAAAATGATTCCAAAAAGAGGAAAACACCGTTTAACAGGAAAAAATAAAAAACAAAATTTTAGAACCCGAAAACATTAGATTACTATATTAGGTACTGTGTTTATAGAAATGTATGTGGCAGCAAAAGGCCTAACAGACGGAATAGCGTACATATAATTTTGATCAGTATCAAAAGTAATGTTTTCGACACTTAATTTTAAACTTTAAAATGAAATAAGAAAAAGTATTAACTCGAAAATCAATGGGAAACCTTTATTTGATGTATTATATTATAGCACTTAAGATTTAAGCAATAAATCATTAAAATGGCCACATCCTCTTGCACAAGCTGAACGAATAACGGAGTTTTCAATGAGCCTGAGGCACATTTCAGCTGGTATTACACCAATGTCTGCTCATATGTTGGATTCTATGTTATCCAAAGCTTTGGGACCGTTGCTGTTAAAAATTGATTTAACATAACGCCTAAAAAATTCAATCACACGATTTTGGTAACCAGCTGGGAGGGCCACTTTTGGAAATAAGCAAGTCACCTAACATTTGGTGTTACAAATCAATTTTAACGAGAGCTGTATGGTAAGGTGTGCCAACTTATTGTAAATAAAAGTAATCCCAATGTTTTCATCAAATTAGTCCATAACATTATCTGCAGAACGGTGTGAAACGGATAAATTTTGGTCGGAGTGTACACTGGCTGCTATAGCGGCAACAATTTGTCCTTTACGCGTGTTTCATAATTAGGTTGTGAGCTTCTAAACGTGTAGTGTAAATTACAATCGAATTAAAATTTAAATTTGGACAATTGCCAAACGTTGTGGCAACGTGAAGTTATTTTAGTTGAAATAACAAATCTTACAGAACACAAATGACACTAGATGTCAAATATTAATAAACAAATATGGCCGGGAGGAGTCGACAAAGTTTGGGATATCCCTTTACAGCATAGGAGGAATAATATTGAATAGTGTATGTCACGACTCCACAATTGTACTATATCCTTTTCAAGTAGCCCAGCAGTATAAATCGATCTTTGTTGTTATTGGTCACTTTTTTGACTGTTATATTTAAAATTCGGTTAGTTTGTCTTATTTATTGGTGAGCTGCAAAATGCTGAAGAGGTGGACAGTCCATTCATTTGCACAAATGTAAACACATAAAAAGTATAAATTAGAAGAAAAAAATTGGATGACAGTGAGCGCCGCTGCAGTAGAAAAAAACGAATATAATATGCACCTTTTCATTCCAAATATTAATAATAAAAAATTTATAATAAGGTAAAAACTGCATATGGTGATAAAGCTATGAATCGTATATATATTGGTTGGTCGAACTAGGCACTACGTTTATAGGCTTAATAACAGTCAAGACATTGAAATCGTGAAAATGGCCCTAAGAAGAGAAAATAAAAATTTTAAGTAATAGGGCTGAAAATTATTACTCGGATGTTTTTGGAGATGCTGATTACGAATTAGTTAACATATATTGAAAAGTTGGTGCCAAAAGTTGGATTGTTCGCCCTTTTTGCTTTGACTGATCGTATAGTATACAATGCCTGGGGTATATGGCTGCATTGTTCACTGTTCATGAAATCACTGGTCGGATAGTTTAAAAGTCAAACATCAAATTCGTCTTATAATTTAATTTTATTGACGGTGAAAGCTGTTCTTGAATGTATACCATATACTTACAATACGAATATCATATAAACCATTACATTTTATTCCAATCAAGCTTGGATAGCGCTTATCTCTGAGTTCTCATAAACTGAAAACATGTAGTCAAATGTTTAAAAAGCTATTTAGGCCATACAAATCGACAAAATCAAATGTTAAATGCGTGCGGGTGCATCAATCTATAGAAAAAATGCTAAATACTATGTATGTACTTGTAGTTATAAGTGAATGTTGTTCAATGCTTGTCTTTAATAGATTTTTAATGAAGCGTAAAATGCGCAAAGTAGGACAGTACGAGTACAACGCAAAGTTCGATGCGCGAATTCGAATGCGCTTATCAGCGTGACACACAGCAAACTTCTTAATGGAATCGATAGACAGTTTTAGATAGATGTACATTCGAGTGCGAATATATAGATTGCATTGTCAGCATCAGCATGATTAAAAAGAAAATAATAATACGACCAAGTCAGGCACTCCATTTAACTTCATGCGTCAAGTAGAACTCATACGCAAAGTATATAATCAACTTGGAGCAGTTCCGCAAAACTTTTTCTGCTTCTTTGTGGATTGCTGACGCGCTTGTCTAGCGCAGATTTGTAAATGCTGAGCGGCTTTCCGTTTCATAGTGAGTACACATGAATGAACGAATGAATGGATGGAGGGCTGAATGGATGGAATAAAAGATTGCGTGGGATAATCGTTGTATTCAATTTAATTTCACAACTATTGCTCAGCTTCCTTTTCGCTTTCTTTTGCGTTACATTTGGCCTGACAAACTTCAACAACGAAGTTATTTGGATGCGCGGATAGGCGGACGGCGAACAGAAGACGCACTGACAGATGTAGGGACGGACAGCTGGAATACAACACAAGAATTCATACTCGTACAAGCACATATGTATGTATGTACGTAGCAAAGTGTGCAACGCACAACAAGTGAGCATTCTATAAAATAATTGATGACTGCGACTCGAGTCGTCTCTTGGCAGCAATAATTTTTATTTCGCTTGAAGCGCGCACTAAAATCAAATGCTGCTGCTCTTGTACCAGTCAAGAAGTAGCTGAAGAGGGTACGGAATACACCACGTCGACGTTGCTATTTGAAGACGAATTCTTGAATTTGGAGTAGTAAGTAAAAAGAAGCAATAAAACAGAAGCAGCCGCTGTGCCTTCAATTGCGTGTGACTTTCTGTGCCAGCAAGATATATAAATATGAACTGAGATACACACGTACACAGCTACAGAAATACAGAAACTGTTTCGAATACGCATTCTCCGCTGCTGACTGTGCGACACACAGCTGTGCTCTATGCTCTTCCTTAAATTGAATCTTCCAACTTGTTTAGCACACGAACTGGGATTGTTTCTGACAATCTAACCATGGAAAATATGTACATATCTGTGTATTTACGTATCTGCACGGCTTACATGTGTAGCTCATGTGTTGCGCATTATACTCGTTCGTTCGTTTCTCTGTCCGCCCACTTGCTTACTCATTTAGTCTGCAGTGCTTCGATTTTGAGCAAAAGCGCTTGTAATCAAACAATTAAAGATGATTTTAATTAATCTATTTAGAAGAGCAAGTCTCAACCCTCGCTATGCGCCTTAATGCTTGCAGCTTTCGACGACATGTCTGAGCAATAGATTTCCGCCAAGCAAACAAACTCAATAAGCAAACAAAAGGGACGGATAACGATGCGCGGTAGGCGGAAAAACGACAACAACTGCTCAAACCAACTTTAAATTAATTAAGTGTAATTGAGGAATTAGAAACAAAAGTTCATAAATTGCTTTATGTTCGCTATCATTGTTGTTGTTGTTCTTTTATGTAGAACATATCTAAACACTTCAGATACAACAAAATGCAGCATGATACAACAATGTTTGCATGTAATAATGAAATTATTTATTAAATTTGAGATAAGTAGTTACATATGTAGTTATACCGATATTATACAATACATAGATATAGAACGATACATCGAGATGCGTCGCTACGCAGCAACCAAGAATTATGTTAATTAAATCTTTAAATTGATGCCAGCATTTCGATATCAAATTTAGGTCGCTTTTCGAATAGCTTAGCATAATGCCACAGCATTCAAAGCAGTTCAGTAGAATATGTAAGAAATGAGATACGCATCAGATAATGCAAACTAGATGAAGTTTGTCGATAAAAAATACAGCTTATATATAGATAAAATAAAGAAAACTGTTGTCGAAGTAAAAACCAAGTGACGAAAGCATACATGCAACTCGCATGAGTTTAACTTTCATAACTTTCAGAAAACACATATCAAAAGTTGCTCACAAATAGAAATAGTTTGTGCAGTTTAAAGAATATTGTCTGTAGTTCTTATTGTAACTGCAAATAGTTTTTTTTTAAAACAAATTTACATTTAAAGGTTCCAAATATTGGTTATAGTTTGAATATCTAAACATACAATTAATACTCAGAAGAAATGCATACTGCAGCACTATAAAAAAGAGTTGATTGCCATTGTTTTAAACCATAGCTGAAACCTAATGTCAAAAGCCCTATTCATGTATTATAGATACATGTAAAACCAATTTACACATGCAGCTGCAGTAAAAGTGTTACTAAAGGATTTGATTGCCATAAACCGGAAATGATCTTACATCTTTTAATACATAAAAAGAAAAGCCGGCAACCCAAGCAAATAGAAGAACAGGTATTTCGTTCGATACTTAGAGCGCCAAGCGATAATTACAAATTCAAACTGACAAACTTCAAGATGAAAAAAAAAATATTCTCACCGTCTACAGACGATAACTATTCAACATGGAAACCATTACTAATCCGATCAGGCTGCTTATTGTTACACCAAGTTGAAATGTTTTCAATTGTAAAATATGTCAAAAGAAGCAGAAAGGTAACACAAGCCGCCCTTGGCCTGAGTATTGAGTAGACGAAGCAGTTCTAGGTATAAATTATGTAAGATTTTTTGGATGGGTCAAAGAAAACACACAAAAGAATATAATTAATCACCACAGGGGGTGAAAGGATCGAATAAGAACAAGATCGAACTAACGCATGTAAATAGCCGACCAAGCCCAGCTAGGCGAGTTGTTTTCGATCTTGAACTGATCCTGTACTGATAGAGCGACAGCTGTAGGATATGTATGTGTTATAGCTATGGCAGTTCAATGACAGACAACCCCTAAAAAATGTATCGTGTAACATTCTTTCGCACTTCTTCTATCTATGACTAAGTTAAGTGTAGCAAAGGGTTCTGTTCAGGTTCGATGTGGCCATAAAAAATGCTGGGGAATAGCAGTTTGCATGTAGAGCGCACATATGTATAAAGATACACACATGTATTCATATATGTACATACATACATACTATACAGCCTATGTAATAATTTGAGTCAATCACAACGAATTTGTCAAACCATGGGAAAGTAATTTCCAAAGGGATCATTATATGCCAATTGGTTTGTACGAATGGGGTTGTTTGCATCGTATTTGAATAACGGTTAACATATACTCAAATTATATAATTGCAATTAAATTTATTTGTTGCGATTGTGTGGGACGCAGCGAGACGATGACTCTCACATTCGACCATGCCTTCGACGGTTGTGGGTTGTTGCAGCAGCGTCTTTTGTCAATGAATTAAATATAACATTGTAAGTACCGCCACTCATTATGAGGGCCGTCAAACAACAACAGCAACAAGAAGAGAAGAAAAACAAAAACAACCGCATGCAAGCGTCATCGTCCAAAACACGAAGAGGACCCAGAACCAGAAGAACATACAAATAAACACGCATAAATATACAAATGCATGCATCATGAAATAAAAAAAATAAAAATGAAATGAAAAAATATAAAAGAAAACATGATGGCGTTCAAAGGGCACGCTTTTTATATTAAACATTTACGAAGCGGCAAACGAACAGACAGACAGACAGACGAACAGACTCTTCGACAGCGCTTGTTGTACTTGGTAAGTTACTACTCCGTCCGATATCAATTGTTATACACTTTAAAATGTAGTGCGAATAGCGTATTTAGTTTGATCTGACGTTTGCAACCAACTCTGTTAAATTACGATATCTATGTAGATGTAATCGTTTTTACAATATTCAAGGTTTGTTTTAGTAAAAAGATGCAATAGTTAAGGGCTCACTGGATCTGTGATGATGCTTTGAATTTCACTGATAAATTAGAATTCCTTGCTGTTTCAGCGGCAATTCTAATACAAATGCTTATATAAACTTGCATAGTAAAGTGTGTTCTCGTACACAAGTTCTTTTATTGAATATTTTTGAAATATCAGAATAGAAAGGAATTCATTTATAAATCATCATTTATAAGGTAGTTACTAGTGATGCACAAAACTGCTAAAAATGCATAACAGTGAAAACTGCTACTGTCATTTTTTTTTTAAGTGTTATTTAAAACTCCAATTTATATTTAAATAGTAAATAGCATGTTAAATATCATACTGTATCATTTCATGTTGCTCTTTCATGTAACATTAGGTCATTTTCTGGTAATGCGAACAGTGCCAAGCATCATTGTACATAATTAAGAACTATTCCATAGTAAATATCATTGCTTGCAGTTAAAGTTCATTTTTCATGTTAAATAACATTTCCTGCTGTTAGTGCGCACAATGCAAAATCTATACGTAGAATTTGCTTCTATTACATGTCAAAATCTGAGTTCATTTCGTAAAATGTCAAATAGCAGCTTTTAAAAACCACTGCTATTTGAAAATTGTGATATCAGTTCCAAACTGCTATTATTCGATAGCAGTGATAGCTATTATTCGACGCAACGCTCACATATACTTATACACAAATACTTACTATATACTAAATCAAAGAAATATTGTATTAATTTAAAACACTTTTTTCTTTCAATCTGAACTATGGTCGAGTTTCTGACACATTGAAGAGAATTACGAGAAAAAGGAATTTATGTATGTACATTATAGAGACAAACGTCTTAAAAATATTTCGATCACCTTATTATTTTGAACTGAGACAATTTTATTGCTTTATCAAGAATATACATAGGTACTTTATAGGCTATCCGACCTCTGCTTGAATTCGTTGAATTCCTGGTATGAAGCAAACTATCTTAAGCTTAATATCTCTAAATGCAAATGTATGACATTTTATCTCAGAATAAATAAAATATATATATCATACTTTTTAAATAATCATAGCCTTTTTCGAGACAGAATTTCGTTTCCATGATTTAGATCTTATTATGGACCCTAAATTGAGCTATAACTATCATATTGTTGATGTGATAAATGAAGCAAAAGCTTCTCTAGACTTCCAAAAGCATTGGTCTAAAGAATTGTATGGCCCTTATACTACTAAACGTCTATACACTTTACTTGTTTGTCCGATTTTAAAATTTGCATCTTATGTTTGGAGCCCACATTATGCTACTCAAGATCGTATTCGGTTTTTTGCCCTCAGAAACCTCAAATGGAGCCCAGATGTTCATCTTCCATCCTGAAGAAGCGCTGAATCTAATTGATATTCCAACCCTGTCTGTACGTCGATGCTCTCTGTCTTTCTTCGTAAGATACTTTGTGGTGAAGTTAAGTAACTTTGTAACATTATAATAATTTTAAAACATAGTTTATGCAAGAGATATTTGCAAATATTAACCCACGAATTTAAAAAAATCGAGCTTATACAGTGTGTTAATAATTGCAATTATCTTTCTCGCATAACTCACTAATAGTGTGAATAGTATACGAGAATTAATTTTGACACGAAAATGTCGGGATCCCAAATTCTGTATATCACACCCACTTCTAGGGGTAGGGCCCATACAAGTCGACATTCCACTTTTGGACGTGTTCCGTACAAAACTACTACCCACTTTGTGGATTTTGTGAGTAAAACTCTTTTATATTTAGGAACGTGTGCAAAGTATAATAGGTTAAGCCAGCTGACCCCTTGATAAAGGTCATAGGTTTGTTAAATATTTCTATTGATTTATTTTAAGCTAGTAACTTCATAAAGATCGCCATTATACAAGGGCTGCATTGTATATTATGCATCTTAGCAACCGTTAAAGTTTATAGGTGCCAGTTGACATTTCCATTCGAAAGTTTCACATCTCGGCCAAAAAGTGGAATTAACTGGAGAAAATGTTCGTACGATGATTTATTACGACTTTCGATGTGTATTACATAGTAAGACAAGAGTGCATTGACAATTTTTCTACCACGATGAATCTTTTGTCTTTGCGAAACGCTTGTATAATAAATTTAATCTGGAACGTCTTTCGTTCAATGACTAATTTTTTTAAGAAACAATCGATGCTGTGCGTTAGATGATATTGCACGATCGCAATGTAGCTTACCGTGGGTTTGATACATACTTGGGGATTAATGGGACTAACATTCATTCTATATAACATGAACATTTGACTACCATAATTTAATAATCGACCAAAAAAAAATGCTCGTATCGATTGGTACAAAGAAGAAATACAGGTGTCTATGACAGCATTAAAGGTGATGAATCACAGATCTATATGATCTTATGAGCCCTACAAAACTTGTTCCTACAAAACTTGTTCGTGGACAATGCAAATCGAAACAAATGTTGGTTTTTTTTTTAACTTTTCTATTAGAGCATCGTAGTACGCTCAAATCCGAATGGTATACAACCATCTGTTTGTCAGAAGTTTTTGAATTGATGAAAACCAACCGCCGAAGACGGATCATCCTCCCCCTACAACAAAGTTTTTGAGCACTAAAAATATCGATTTGAAGTATCGTTTTTAGTCGGTTCATAGTTTTTCTACGCATGAAGAAGCTGGTGAAGTATTTAAACAGCTCGTTTTGGAGGTACCCAATTCTGAGTGGCAAAAGTGTTCCGAAAATTGGTTCAAACGCGTGCAAAAGTCTAAATCATCATGGAGATTATTTTCAACGAAAAAAATGCATTTTCAATGATATATTACTGTTTCTTAAAAGGCAACCCTCATATCATTGACCACAAATTTGCTTTTAGCTTCTGTAAGATTTGCATTATACTAAAGCCGAAAGTAAATTTTTTTTTTGACATTTTCAAAATATGTCAGAGTATTTGAAATTCGTATTTACCGAATTTAGTGTCTGTTTTGTTCTTTGTTTTTGTTTTTGTTTCGGTTTCGTTGCTGTTGGCGTTATTGTCGTATATTGGACGTCTTGTGTTACAGTTTTGAATTTGTGTGGGTTTCAGTTTTTAGTTTCGGTTTCAAATTGAGCTCCTTGCTTGTTGCAATGCGCCACTTGAGTATGCACTTCCTTGCCGGCGACAACGCGCGCTATTCAAAAGAGACAAGGCAGCAGCGGGAAACGTGAGGCATGCAACAGAAATAATGCTGCATACTTAGCGGTAAAGTATCTACATACATATGTACATATATAGGAGCATTAAGAAAAGGAAACAAAACGCCTGTCGACGACAACTTGGATTCGACTTGGTTTGCGTATGGAATGGGCTACTTAAGTAGCAACGACGACACCAGCCGCTGCTGACACATTCATATCCAGAACAACCAGGCCGGCCAAGCGTAGACAGCTAGCTAGAGTTATTATTATTTGTATTTGTGCTAAGAAGCAGTGGAGAGTACTTACTCGTTTGTACTTGCGCTTGCTGTAATCCTTCGAACTGTTCGTTGTTTTTGCCCAAAAAAGCCTGCTTGCTTACGTGCAAATATGTATCCAGTTACTGCCACAGTTTCTTCTTAGCTGCATTAAATACATACATACATACTTATGTACATATCCATACACACATCCTGCATACGATGTAACTCAGTATCCGTGCGAGTGTTTGTTTGTTCGTGTTGTAGTCGTGTATGCACAGGACATCTGTAACCTTATCGCCTGGGTTTAATGTTTGCTCATAGACGTCGCTACTTGCTGCATTTGTGATGCGTCGTCCCTTTTGCTGCCTTGACGTTGTACCTTTCGCGAACATTTCATGTCACTGTTTTCATAGTTTTAAATTATGTACACAGCGCCGCCGAAAAAAAGGAAGATGGATTCATTCAGTCATTTATTCATTCAAGCACTCTACGAAGCCACTTCACTCCACACCGTTTAAACACTCGCGTCGCGCATAATGTTGCCTTTCTCACGATGTCCTCAGGATAGATAGATAGCTAGATAGATGGCTGACTGAATAGATGTATAGATAGATGTGCAATGTGTTGCGTGTGTGTATGTCTGTCTTTTTGTTTGATTGTATGGTATGGTATCCTGCTGGTTCTCACAACAACAACATCAGCTACAACATGCCCATCATATGCGACGCTGACATTGACAACACATCCTCCAAAAAAAAAAAAAAACTAGCGTAATTCCCGCATATGAACGTAATATGTTTTCGTTTTATTTTCTTCTTCTTTTACCGCTTAAAAAGTAATGAAAGTATCTTTTATTTTGATCACTTCACATTAATTCTACATCACTTCAAATTTTTATTTCGCGCGTTTGGAATTTTTAGATGAAATGCACGCGTCTTTATTATTTTGTTTCTACTTTTAATCTTAAGCGCAGCTAACGACCGCTCTCGACCGCGATTCGAAAACAACAAACGGAAAATATCTCAGAGACGAAACATATTCGGTTTTCGTTTGAACGAATGCGCGAGCAGACCAACCCAGTGGCAAATCGTGTGTACGTCTGCTCTTGTATTTATGGTATTACTTGTTAAATACGAATAATCGGAAAAATGTATGCCAAATAATACTACAATTATTGTCTATTTATAATTTTTGTCTATTTAAGTGCACTAATCTAGAAATTAAAAAAAAAACGATTTTTTTTCTTTGAGTAAGTTGTACTAAAAAATTGCTTTTTCTGAATTTTCACCACATGCAAATTGCATCAGTACCATGACAAAAAAAAAAAAACTTATGCTTATTTCATGAGTGATGAAGAATTTTCTAAATGCATCTTAAATAAAAATTTCGTCAAACTAATGGAATAATTAGGGTATTTCTTATACTTCTAACAGCCACAAGAGCAGCAAGACTCAAATTATGAGCCTCGTTAAAGAACTGGGGCATAGTATATGCATAACTCGTAAATTTACACTACAAATTTACTTGAAAAATATGCGTACATTTTTGCCTTTTAGCTAATAGAAAACACACAAATTGATGTGCATATTTTCTGTTCATACATACTTGTAATGTAAATTATACATTTGAAAGAATTTATTATACGGAAAAAAGTAATGCGACTATTAGTTATTTATCAAGAAGAAACATATTTCCCAACTTATTTTGTCAACTAAAAAAGGGAAAATAAGCTGTAAAGAAAAGTGACAATACGCGACGTCATAACACGATTTCATAATGATGTGTTCCCGCAAACTGTCTCCAAAAAGTTTGATATTTACAAAGCTTTGTCTACTTTATTGGAATAATAATAAATATAAAGTTCTTAATAGAAATATTTTTATATTTTTTTTTTATATTTTTCTGCATTTTAAAAATGAAAATATTGCACATGCATTCGTTTATTAAAAGTTTGCTTCTCATATAACTGGATTCTCGTCATGATATAGGTATGTCATGTTATACTAATTCTTCGAAAAGTATTTAAAAAATTCTGAATTAAAATCCTTTGAAATATGTTAAGGTGAATAGGTAATTTGTATATTAATAGCTTGATTTTAAACAAAATTAAAATATTTGTACTATTTACGTTTTGAAAATTATTTTCCCATATTCTGGTATCTATTTACATGTGACGAGTTACAACTCCACATGCAGTGTCATTGAAAAACCATTTTCTATGTTATATTTCCTAGTGGGTAGACTTAACCGAATATCAGAGTGCAATGAAGTAGGGAAGCATGCTGTTGTCCGCTTTCATGTACTCTCGCTGAAAAACTACCTCCTCTCTCTTTTTCTCTCGCGTATTTATTGTCGCTCTCTGACAGGAGAAGTACATAAGGTAACGAGTCTTATAATAAGAGGCTTTAATATCTCCAAATGAAAAGAATACAAGGCAACAATCTGTTCATCCATTGCATATTCGAAGTACACAATACCAGCTGAGGACCGTCTTTTAGATGCTGTATCAAAATTTTGGAGGGCTACACTACATCACACAACTTTGCTCACTCTGCGTCGCCGCACTAGCGGAAAGTTAGCAGAGGCGACGACGGCAGCGGCATTTACAGCATCCCAAACAGCAAAATTCTTTGGAGTTTATACACGCACCGCACACGTACACAACACACACGCACGCACTACTCGAATTTAGATTTCCTTCTGTTTTGTTGCTGCTTTTTGCTGCGCTTAATGAATTTGTTACTTTTTTTGTCGACGTTGTTGATATTGATGTTGTTGTTAGTGTTGGATGCCTATGACGTTCTAATTTTACACACACCTCGACATTTGAAATTCCTCCATAACTCGAGGAAATATTTTTATAATTTATGAACTGCACACAGCGATTAGAGTGCTTTTTATTTCATCTTTTTTAATTTAACAACTTATTTTATTTTCATTGACACTGAAAGTGGCTCTCAATCGAAGGCATTCTCTTTGCTCCATCAATGATGTTTGTTGTTGTTGTTGTCGGAGTTTGTTATCCCCCAACAACACACACACACACCCATACACAAATACATATCCATATACACCATGTTGAAGGCAGAAAATAATTAATTTTTGTCAGCACAACTTATGCACAAATTCTAAGTGAATTAAAATTTTTATTGAATATACATACATATGTATGTATATTAGTACACTAATATGCACATGTTAAATTTTATTTTATTCTAATAGCACAAATTGTACGAATTTTAGATGTGCTCTTATGCGAGGTTGCTCGAATTGGATGCTGTCGCAAGAAGCTCCAAACACTAACTGAGGCCTGCTGAATGAGAGTGAAACAGTTGCGCTTGCTGGCAAATATGCTGAAATGTTTAACTGCCGCCTAAAAATTCAAAAACGTATAGCGAAATTATTGCATTTGATTCACAGTGCCCTACTGCCAACAAAAACAAGAAAAAACATTAACTTCTGTTGAACCAAAGCTCTAATACCATTCACACGAAATACTCTTCATATTGTAAAACAAAGTGGGTTTGTGTAGCGGCTACCGCAAAAAGTGGGCGGGACACGCCCATTAGTATATGATTGAATATAAAGCGGACGTCCATAATAAGGCACCACAACGAATTTGAAGCTGATATTGACTTAAGTAAATTTTAAAATGAGAGCGGATCACGCCTATTAGTATATTTAAGTGAAGCGGCCGTCTATGACAAGTCATCCATATTATTTTCAAGCTGATATTGACCTAAATATAGAAGTTGTTAATCGTCGTTTATACGAGTATTGACTACAATAAAAAAGTTTTTGATACAGAAAGTCAAAGGTGGGCGGTGGGTTTCTATGGGGCCTACCCTAAAAAGTGGGCGTGGTGGGTCAATCTTGATACTCTATTAAAGTGCAATAAAAAGAAGTGTATGGGCAACTGGATAGCAAAGAAGTTGGTCCCCAAAAAATGCACAACAACATCCAGACAGACAGACGGACATGGCTAGATCGGATCGTCTCGTCGAGCTCATCAAGAATATATATACTTTATGGGGTCTACGATGCCCCCTTTAATGCGTTACAAACTTTCAGACACATGGATAATACTATCCAAACTCTGTGTGAATAGTAAAAAAATAACACATTTTTGTACATAGTGCAGCGAAATTGTTTACTCAAAATTCGGATCTTCATTGAAGCAAATAAGCTTGAGCCTTCTCGTAGAACCCGATGGCTTCTTCAACAGAATTCGTTCACTCTCAGACATTTCCATTCGTTTACAACTTTACGAAAATAGGTAGATCAAAAAATTTCAACATTTTTTTAATCCGTTGTTGCAGTGGTGAAAATATTGGAATATTTTGTACCATAAAGTCGATGTCGAATATGCCAAATCGATCCAAACCATGCTACCAAAGTTTCTCATTGATTTTTTTCTCCCAGCACTGTATGTACATTTAATTTGGGTCTACTATTGAGATTTCCGAAATATAAGTTGGTGTTATCGCCTGAGAAAACTTTTGTTTTCTTTGTTAGGCGTTTTCTTTGTTAGTTTTAACCTTTATTGATTGAAATTTCCGGGAACAATTTCCAATATAAAAAATCTCAATACGTGCAACAATTAATAAACCTATTACTAGATACGATTACATCATGGTGGCTATACGGCATTTGGGAAACCTTTTTGTGCACTATAAACTATTGAAACTGTATCTTAAAATATAATTAATTTCAGATGTGCGACTACTAAAGGTTCTATAATAAACGCTTCACTTTTTGCGCTTACGTAGAAGAAGAATACGCCTCAAATGATGACTAAATTCTAGCGACTGCTGTATCTTTATCGAAAAATGAAAAATGCAGAGAAAGATATTAGTATTTTTGTGCTATTAAATTGAGTACATAAGTAATTATATTTCCAATTAAAAAATTTGCAGACGGCAAATGTTTCGTACAAACTGAATTGGTGCTTATTACCACGGATCGAAACTTACGCGTCAAAGCATTGTCACGTAATTTAGCAGTAAGCGCTCTCTATGAATTTATGCAGTGGGCTAAGAACAGCAATGGAACCTGAAATTGTTGGGTAAAAGATTCAACGGCCGCAACCCGATTAAATGAACCCATCTACGATTGACCTAGTACTGTGACAACAAGTATTTCGTGTGCTATTTTGATATATCCAGCGTATGTTTATATGCTCGTTATAGTATAGGTATACGTAACGTAAATAACTCCGATTTTATCTGAATTGTACGTCTATGCTCGTTGCATGCGCTATATCCAATTTTTTTGCGCGCTGCAACAAAGGAATAGAAGGTTAGTCACATTTATGTTGACTTTACAACCGGTTTATGGGTGTAAGGTGCATTTTGTTATGTGAAGCGGTTTTTGCCGGAATAAATATCTATATGAACTATTATTGGGAACATGAAAAAATGAGTTTTTACTGTATACATAAAAATCGCTCGAAATCATGTATTTGATTTATATTTTATAAAAGTTGTTTATTTTACAAAGGAAATTGTTAAGTATTAAAGAAAAAAAAAACCAAAACCAGACTCGACGCACTGAATTTTTAATAAGTGAGACTTAATTTTTTTTTTTTTAACAAACTGAAAAAATTACAAAAAAATTAGACAAAACAATTTCTGATTTCTGATTTTATTTAATGCAACAACCTTCGGCATATTTGAAATAGACTCTGTTTATAATTGATCGGTTCAAAAAGAAAAATCTACTTTACAAACTCCATTTTCCTACGTGCTGAATTTTGAACTAGTTTTTGTGGTATCATGCTGAATTGCAAAGAATTTGTTATACCCACTAGAAATTTTAACCTTAATATAGACAATTTTTTTATTTGTGTATGAATTATTCCTTTACGAATACGTATTATCGACTCTGGCTTACAAAGTCTGGAAGGAAGGAGAAAGTTTTTTATGGCAACATGGAGTAAATAGTCAGCCAGCGTAGTGATGTGTGCTAAGGCGCTTCATTGTATCGCAAATTCTCCGAATTTGAATCCAGGTTAGTGCATGGTAGTTAAGTTTTTATTTGTAAAAGTGTCTTGTAAAAATCCTGCAGGTATGTTGGCAATTTCTGCCCGGTTGTTGGTCTTGAAAGTTCTTTGGGCGAGTGACATAAAAATCGCACGGGGCGAATTGGGGCAGCGCGCTGGCTCCTCCAAATTGTGTTCTTCTTTTTTGCTGTTTTCTTTATTTTTTTTAATTGTAAATTTTTATCGCCTTTACGGAAGAATCTGACGAGCCACGTTTCCTACTTTTATTGATATGGTCAAGTCCAAAAAATGGCAATTGTGCGCTTGACATCGGTCGATATGCTTCAAGATCAACAGGCGTTGTATCAGTGACATCGGGTGTATATCCTATCGAATTAATCGAGAATTTATAATTCTCCCATTCGATATCCGGCACATTAAGGCGTTTCTTTATGCGCTGTTTTAGCTCACCATACGACTCTCCATGCGTTGCCTTTATAAAAAATGGCACTCCAAACGAATTGTACGTTTCCTTAAAAAAATGAGCAACGGGAACGAGCATTTCATTTTCGGACAACTGTACATCTTCCGGCGGTACCTCCTCGATTCTATAGATTTTCTGCGAACTTCGCGTATTGTTGTACACCGAATCGCTTGTCTTCAGCAAAGAGTCCAGTGGTGTATCCTCTTCACAGACCGATACGATCTTATGATTGCCCACTATTAATAGCCTCAATTGCTTTCGGCTATTCTCGGAAAATTGTATTTTGCTGACTGCTCCGTCAAGTAAGCCTCTCACGTTATCGTTCTTATTAGGATAAAGTACGAGCTCCTTTTCCTCCATCAAATCATTGGAGACCCAAATACATTTGAACTGATTTTTATAATCCAGTTCATGTATATTGTGTGAAAGTCTTTCATAGAAAAGTTTTTTCTGCTTGCTGTACGAGACTAGATTTTTCAATATACCTCTATATGTGTACGGAATCGCGGTGCACGCCATTTCTTCATAACTATTTACACATGAGAAGAACTGTAGCTTTTGCGGATCGATGTTAAGTCTTTCGGAAACAGCCTGCGCCATTTGGTCGTAAGTATATTGGTTTGACATTTCAATTGTTACATCTGGCTCGTTGGGATTTCCTTTATCACGGAAAGTGATTTCAACACGGTGCTTCAAGTCCAAAAAGTAGTCCTTAACTGTGGGCATTTCGAGATTCATATCGATGTGCTCCTTTTCAAATATGAGTATGTAGCCTTGCAAAGATTCTTCATGTAAATATAAACATTTTTCGAGTGTATCGTTCAGATTGTTAAACTTAATATCGTTGAACTCGTCATACACAGTCAACTCTGTGCCGATATCAAAGCCAAGATGTTTATTTACCGCAGGCAGCATATCGATTAGCCGTCTGGTAATCGGCTGTTGCACACAGCCAATATAATTCAGACGTATTTTGCGGGCATCATAATACTTCCAAAATAAGAGTACATCACTTTTTGGATTAAATGGTGGTAGGGGTCGTGTTAATGTATCTGGGCGCGCCAGTTCCAAAAATATGATCCACGGTTTCTGTGATGATATTACCTGATCAATTGTACGCGATGCATCTACTCTGTAATCAAAGTACATAAATCTCTGCGAGAGTGTGCAGCACATGAGCCAGACACGCATACGCGGCTTGGGAACGCCAAATGATTGTACTAATGTTTCCATCAGTTCGTTTACAGTTTGTGTTTGCTTCAGCTTGAATAGTTTTTGATGTGTTTTGTCTAAGTCGCAGAGAAGGTTTTCCTCATGGTTTTCAAAGTTCTCTTCATTTATAACGTTTAATGACATATACAGATTAGCTTCGCTTCGTTCTTTATGCCGTGCCATATCAATCCGCTGCTCCAAGTCTAACCGCGCGACCAAATCACTAGAAATCTCGTGCACTGGTATATCGCTTAGAACGTGATCTAACTCCGAACTACGAATATAGACAAACATATAGGCATTGCTGGATTTTACATGAAATGATTGGTCGTCCTCAATGCCGCCATAGTTCAGTTCGATGGCATCCTCCTTGCGGCAACTGGACACAACATCATCATCGAATTTATACCAAACACCATCTGCTTTAGGATTAATAAAGACGACATAATGACCACCATGATTGTCGCCTGAGTGTACAAGCACTGCGTGCAGTATGTAGTCAGCAGGTGTTTCTCCTTTTTCGTCAAGATATAGATCAAGGTTGATTTGCTCGTAGAACTCAAATAGTTCATTATATTTTATAGAAGAATCGGTAATTAGATCATATTGGAAACGCATTAAGTGCAAATGTAACACAGGTGGGAATGATTTAAATATTACACCTTTACTAGCCTCCTGCAGACCATGTTCGCCGGCGTCGTATTTATTATCGCCTTTCAAGATCTCGAAGGAAATGTAATCTTGAAACGATTCGTAGATATTTTTTTTATCCTTGATATTCAATTGTATATCATAAAACGTTTCGTTGCAGCTACTGTTATAATCCACGTATTTGCATTTTATATAGGAGGACATTGTGCCCGCAAAAAGAGCCGGAATGGTGCCCTCCAGACATGTGCCTTTCATCTTTGTCTCAAGCTTATCAAGCAGTACGCGCAGAAATTCCTGAACATCCTGCTGCATAAAAGAATCAACTGTTTCCCAACCAAAAGATTTGGTTAGTTTCTTTGTTCCAACGGGACGATCACCAAACTGCAGCTCGTGGAAAACACGTTGTAGTGCCAAACCAACCGACTTGCTGCTATCGTCCGCCTCTGTTGGTATGCTGTAGACAACTCGGCGCAAATGATTCGTGTAGAACATGGTCTGCAACAGCGAATTCATGTAGCAAGTGGCACCCTGATTCCGCAACCCAACATAACCGGTAAGTTTTTTTGAATCCCAAATTACTCCGTGTGGGACCTCTGCTTTTAAATAAACCTCCAATGTAATACTGTTGTTGTACACGTAATACTTATCTGGATCAAACAGTTCCTGCCATGATATAAAATTTGAATAACCGTAGTCATTCTCGTTCGAATTGTATTCATGTTTAATGCAGGCACGCATGAATGGTTTCGAATTCAGTGTATGGCATTTTATGCTTAAATTAGCAACAGCTTTGCAGGACCAGGTTGGGGAAACATTTCCGCCACTGCATTCCAAAAAAAAGCCTAAACCACTATCATTCGGTATCGCCACTATTTTCCACTGTAACATTCGTGCGTATACGGCTGGCGATAGATTATGTTCCTTCAGTTGTCCAATATTTTCAACCGTATAGCAGAATTTTATCTCCGAGCGCGATTTGTCCGTTGAATCGTTGCCGATATCGGCAAGTAATTGTGGTGGTGATATATTACCGTTATCACAGTCCTTTCGTGGTTGTTGTTGCAGGTCACATGTGATAATTTCTACCTCTTCCGTGCCCATTGCCTCGACCGATTCGTCGGACATCATTTTACTGCTTTCCGATTCGCGTTATACTTTTCGTTAATGCTAACCGTTGATTGTATTGTTTTCGCGGTTTTCCGATTTTTTAACGCATCTACGCACGACAACAAAGCGAACACACAGGCCCCGCTTGCTATTAAGTTTTCTTTAGCTATTCCCGCCTTTTAAACACAGGAGCGGTTTTTGTTTTTTTTTTTGCGGAAATTTTGTGTTTATGAATTGTTATTTCGTGACCGGATTTTCTATTAATAATAAATTGTGTTGTCTCGTTCGATCTGATTTGTTGACAACAGAAAAGTATGAGTTTTAGTTGAAGTGCTACTTTTTCTTTTTACAATCTTAAAATGGAAATGTGAACATTTTTTAAGGCGCAAGTCAAGGCATGCTACATACAAAATTAGAAAAAAGAAAAAAAATATTTCAATACAACTTTTACCACGGCATTAAAATAGTTGCGAGAATTGAATTTGTGAAATAAACTCAACTTAGATACTCTATTTGACTGGAATAAAAAGTAGTCTAGTTCAAACTTTCAGCTGAACATCCTAAAAATTGTTACAAGCTGATAAAAAATATACGTACATTATTTGATTAACATTGGTTGAACAAAGACGTCGCAATATTGAAAATTGTGCTAAATATTAAATAATTAGAAAAGCTGACTTCTTTACGTTTATTTTTCACTTATTGACTGTTTTACTTATTTTTTCAATTGTCCATAATTATTAGTATTTTTACATTGCACTTTCGGCCTCTTCTTGGATGGTCACTCCTATGACCATGTTCCTTAAATCAGTAACCGCACAGGAAAGCTACTGTAGCGAAACGCAGCTCTCTCGAGTTAACACACAATGTAGACCCCATAAAGCATGTATATTTGTGATCAACGTGTCCGTAAGTCCGTCTGAAAGAAAAGTTCTCTGAGCTTGAGTAACCAAACTCGCAGTGTAGACTCTCTAGGTTACACACCGTTACTAGTTTATTCCACAAATTCATTTTTCGCAACTGTGTATTTTAACGTCGTGGTAAAAGTTGCATTGAATTATTTTTTTTTCTTCTAATTTTGCCTTGAATTGCGCCTCAAAAAATGTTCACATTTCCATTTTAAGATTGTAAAAAGAAAAAGTAGCACTTCAACTAAAACTCATACTTTTTTTTTCGATCACGAACCGTTTCACTTGATCATTTATATCTGTAAAATTACCTTTATTAGTAATATGTGGTGAAGATGCAATAATGTTCACACTAAAATTTGATTTTTTTATTTTTTTTTTGATTTTTGCTTGTACTTTGTTGTAGTTGTTCTGAATCTGAATATACACAGGTGTCGGGTGCTGCATCTGCTATACTACTACTTTTAGTTTCGTCCAATTCTTCATTTTCGGAGCACTGTTCACTCGCTTTTTCATCATTCTTAAAGTACTGACTAATTTTAGGTAACTTTATATGTTTTTCTTCCGACTCCCTCTTTCTCTTTCGTTTTTCGCTCCCACTTAAATATTTTCTAGAACTAAACGTGTAGAATTGTTGATATCTGACTTTCACAATTAACTTTAATTTGCCTCTATTTACAGATTCAATAAAACAAAAACTGCAAAAATCAAAGATACAAACGACCAATTGTCATAACAATCAAACGAAGAATGGGTAGGTGAGCCCTCCTTACTTAAAAAATAGAAATCCGGGATTCCCCTAACATCATGCGTCGCTAACACGCCAGCGCCACGAAAAAAGTACTTTTTTGGTTAACAAAATACGGGAATTCCCCGAACAACACTAGATCGACTGCGCCACCAAAGTACCGGGACAAAAAATTAAATAAGCAATGGATGCGTTCTAAAATTGATCGACATCCGTTTCTTATGAATTTGTACATACATACATATATGGTTTTTAGTTGTGTCTAACTTTAATTGAAATTAAGTACTTATACAAGTACATATACATAAAATTTGTAATTTTTATGTATGCAGATGATGTTAAATTATGCTTATCATATTCTGATGTTTCGCAACAAAATTTATTGCAGGCTGACTTAATCTCACTACATTTATTATTTATTTATGATGGGGACATATAGAAACCGAGACCTAAAAGGTCTATTGTTTGTCCTACTGAGTTAGAAGACCTGCCCTAAGCATATTTGTCGAATGAATCTTAGTACTTTCCTAGGGTCCAAACTACTCACTTTCTAATAAAGTGATTACCTAGCAACTGCAGTTTGCTTAGCATTCTGCAAGAATGTGAAGATTGGTCTCCTCTTCATAGTCACAGAATCTGCATTCGGGTGAGTTGTGTTTCCCCAAATTATATAAATGTTTCTTTAGTCTACAGTGGCCTGTTAGTAGTCCTGTTAATATTCCTACCTAACAGAAGCAAAGTTTTCGATCAATTCGGGTTGTAGCCCCCTAGAAGTAACTTTGCTTGTCTTAGTCCTTGGATTGTAGCCCAGTGTTTTCTTTTCCCTATATCTTTCTCCTTTCGGATTACTTCCGTTATAGTATGTCTCCCGATACCACAATACGGCTTAGGTCCTATCAATACCTAAAAAAAATACCATCTGCGCCGACCGAATTTTTCTAAAACCCGTATTATACATGAAAAATATTCTCATTTCTTGGATACTTCATTTTCAAACAAAAATGTGTAAATGTACAAGGAATATGCAAAAACTATTTTTTAATAATTTTTTCTGCACATCTACGCAATAATGCCTAAAACACTATATAAAAATCAGATTATACAATAGTGACTGTTGACTCGTCTTAAAGATTGTTGTGTCATAGTATTTTCTTAGCCTACTTTGCATATCCAGGAAGTAAGTGTACTGAATTTTTGTATGTTTTAAAATTGTTTATTTAAACAAAAAAATTACGTGATACTTTAGTACATAATGTAAGCTATTTTTCGACATACTCACCATTCCTCTCTATGCAGGTGGTGAAATGGGGTATCAATTTTTTGATGCCTTCCTCGAAGTAGTTTCCCGCCACCCCGCGGACCGTTTCCGATATCCGAGGGTTTCTGTGATTATTTCGTATAGTAGAGATCTGGAGATTTGCGGAAACATCGCAGAAAGTTCATCCACAGTCAATCTGCGATCGTCACGGAGCACATTTTCGATTTCTTCCACAATTTCGTCAGTCACAATATAAGGTCTTCCGCTCCTCTGATCATCATGCACAGACGTACGACCGTTTTTAAACTCGCGACACCACTTGTACACACTCGTACGATTCATAGCTTTATCACCATATGCACATTTGGGGGTAGACCCCATACAAATCCAGCTCCCACTTTTGGATTTTTGTACGGGTAACTTTTTTGTTACACGCAATATCGACATGATATTTGATATGGTGGCTTCTTATGACCGACGCATCGCATAAATATCAAGGGGCATGTCCCGCTCACGTTTAGGGGTAGCACAATAAAATCTTAACACTCGCGTTTAGGCTCTATAAAAATTATTTTTCTTTATGGCTTCCAAATACACAATTTGAAATATTGTGCGGATGTTTTTAAAGCTTTGGTTCCACCGAAGTTAACGTTTTTTTCGAATTCTTTGTTAACTCTAAATATGTCGCAAACGTAAAATTTAAAAAAAAATGATTTCGCGCCTTTTTATATCGGTCGTTTTGGTGACATTCTTATCGATTGTGGTCGTTTTCGGTCATGAGCTCCATTGAGCAATCGGTCCGGCTGAATGCATGAGTATTTCTTTGATAACAATAACAGGGTGGCTTCCGACACATCGGTCGGTTGAACCCAATATATCGGTCGTTTACTAAAGGATTGTTAAAACAAAACTTTAAAGAACGAATAATTTACTAAATTTTGCGCCTATTAAAATACCAAATGCCTAATCAACCAAAAAAACGCGAGTGCCCAAAGTGTGGTAAATTGTACTATAAGCCGTTTTGCTTCGCGCTGCATACAAGCGAATGTATAGGTGGCCCACGACCCAAGGTAAGTTGCAACGATCAATGCTTAGTTAATTAATATTAATTAATTATTTTAGAATACGTCTTACGCTATCATTGTTATCAACACCTAAGGCGAACGTAAGTCCTCGGCCAAGTCATTGATGTTTTGGATTATGCTAAAAAGCAATGTTACGAAATCTATTAGCAATAGCCGCAGATTTAAAAGAGAACACAAAAAATACAGAAAATAAATTCTTATTAATTATTTGTATATTTATAGTAAACATTTAATTCTTTGCAGGTGCGATGCAGCAAATGCTGTAAACAATTTAATTCGTGTACAACGATGTACCGCCACAAAAAACATTGTCAGGGAAGCGTACCGCCGCCATCCAATGCCATTCAATCTCCGACCTCGCTGAAACTTTTACACTCAGCGCCGTCAACGATGCATGAGTATATACCGCAATCACCGGAATGGGAAGCCATTACGCGAGGAGCCAAACTATGGGGAGACTTTCGCGAATATTATAAAAAGGCCATAGCAGAAAATCACGCAGGCAATACATTTTTCGTATATGCATTGATAGATCCAGAGATAGGAGGCGAGAAGGGTATGTTTTACATTGGTAAGGGTACGAGAACACAGCCCCACGCCCATTTCGCTCATTTATATGAAGCAGTAAACACAAGAAAGCTAAACGGAATTCTTACGTCTGCTTATATTCGTGAACATTTGGCGCACATATGGAAAATTTGGAAAACGGGCGCTGGTGTTGGCATATCACATAGTTTTTTAAATTTAACACATTCCGAGGCTGCAACAATAGAGGCGTGCTTAGTGGGTGAACTGCGTCCTCAATTGGATAACATGCTATGCGGCAGTACACATGGACCAGCAAAAAAGTGGAGTCTTCTCCAAATGCACTACGTTGCACGGTACGGTCTTCATAAATTAATGGATATAGAATACATTACAGTTAATGATCTCATACTATAATAGTCAGTAATATAGGAATTATATCTGCATAAGTATATTTATGGTTTTCCATTGTAAATATACTCTTCAACGCCTAAAAGGAAGCCTCGGAGGCCTCATAAAGTGTTTAGGTATCTTCTAGATCAACTCGACAGAACCAGTCTTTTAAGCTATATTCGTCTTTTTAAAGATTTCTTATTTACTTAGTGAACGTACAATTCTCTCTGTAAGGTAGTATTGATGTCTGTTATATACATAAAGATACCATCTATTGCTCTGGTTGTGCCAGGTTGATACCAGCGCTACAATTCAACCGACCGCAGCCTGTACAAAGTTTGATCTATTTATCTCTTATAGTCTTTGAGTAAAATTTATTGAATTTTGTTTTTGTTTTATTTATTTAAAACTGCAACTACATATATGAGACACCCGCTTAAACAATGATTTAGTTAACTAAACTAATATAAAACTAAAAGAAGGAAGTTACGTACACTAAAACTAAAGAAAATGGAAGTTGCTAAATGACATTTACAAATTTATTGTATAGTGATTTGTCAGTACAGAGTTTTTTTACATATTTCAGGGACAAATTAAATAAAGCGGAGATTTGTAGTAGATAGAACAGAGAGATCGGAGTGAGACGTTTAGCGCGTAATTTGTCGTACAAAAGGGCAACTTTATTGGCACGAAGTGACGAGTTGGCCGATTGGGGACATTTAGTGATATGGGCTGAAGCAAGTATGGAGAATCAATCTCACCAATAAGAATTTTGTGAAGAAAAGCAACAGAGAGCATAGATCGACATGATAATTAGGTTGGAAGATCAATTAATTTTAACCTGTCATGATAGGGTGGAAGATTTTTTTTGGGATCCCAATTGATACTCCCAAGAGCAAAGAGAAGAAGCTCCAAACACAAGAGCCAAATTCTAAAATCGGACGAGCAAGATAAGTATAGAGGAGTTTAGTGGTATAAGTGTCATTAAATTCGTTAGACCAACGCTTAACAAAGCCAAGAACACATTTTGCTTTATTTACTATTGAACAAATGTGATTATTATGAATAAGTTTAGTTTCCATAAAAATACCTAGGTCATTGAAACAAAACTCTCTACCGAGGATGTTATTTAAAAAATATATCACTATAAATGGTTTTCTGCGATGAAAAGTCATACATTTGCATTTTGAGAAATTTAGATTTAGAAAATTTAGACGACACCATGTTTATAGTGAGTTTAAATCAGTTTGCAATAAACTGTGTTGCGAAACATCAGAACATGACAAGCATAATTTAACATCGATTTATAGACAAAGAAAGAGCATTAATAAAAATGTTGAACAATATTGGACCTAGGTGACTTCCTTGGGAAACACCAGAAGAAACAACAATAGTTTTAGACAAATAATAAAATTAAATAAAAATTTTTGCGTTCTACAGGATAAGTATGACTCAATCCCAGTAAAAAGAGACAAAGGAAATCCTATTGATTTTAATTTAAATAAAAGTCGTTTGTGCCACACATTATCAAAAGCTTTACTGAAGTCTGTATAAATGACATCAGTTTGGCAATCCGACTTAAACAGTAGAAAATTCTAAAAGATTAGATGTAGATGGATTTGCCTCTAACGAACCAATGTTAGAAAGAACTGACAACAGACTAACGACTGTTACAATTGGTCACTAATGATTTTTTCAAACAGCTTTGGAATAGCACTCAGCTTAGCAATACCTCTATAATTCGATAAATCAAACTTGCTGCCTTTTTTATGTAATGTGATAATAAAAGATTTCTTCCAAATAGATGGAAATTTACATAACTATGTGGATAGATTGAAAAGAATTGATAAGCGAAATCAAATGGACCTAGAACATTGTTTTAGTAAGCAACTGGGAATATTATCAAGGCCGTAGGAAAGAGAATTTAATGGATAAAATACATGTTAACGTAGTTTGCGTGTAGATAGCAAGAGGAGGTATAAAGTCATGTGATACTGTTATGATATGAGAAACTAAGATTAACAGAGTCAGCAGACAAAGAAAGCAAGAATTGAGAAAGATACGCTGAAGTACTACGTTTCGTATTAACGAAATTAAAAACAATTTGTGATTGTGAAGCATGTTTTGTTTAACTTTTATTAAACAGTCAGCAACAACCCCTTTTATTTGATGCAGCGATGAGCATGCCCTTGCTCTCGTTGCACAATATATCTGCCAGCTGTCGGGCCCATCCAAATTAAACTTCTTTTCGTCACTGAAAATAACATTACGCCATTCCTCTTCCCAGAATTGGTATCTGTGTGCGATCTCCATGCGCGCCTTAATGTGGCGAGGTAAAAGCCTAGGTTTCGATACCATAGTGGTATGTTTAAGACTCGGATTTTCATGGATTATTTGAATAATTCTACTCCTTGTTAGATTGAGTCCCAATTTAGTCTTAATCTGTCCACTGCTCATTGAATCCATGTCTGCAAGTCGGTGGATTTGACGTTTGCATCGGGTGTCAATAACGGTTTTCCGTCCACTGCGTGGTGTTGTTCCATATCCACTTTGATTTTTAAGGAAATTACATATTGTATTTTTGTGACGATTGAATCTCCTAGCGATTTCAATATTTTTGGAACCGCTTTCATGCATTCCAATGATCAATCCTTGCTTATGCTCCGAAAGGCTAGATCCACGAGGCATTTTGTACTCCCTAATACACAAAAATGTAAGCTAACGCAATTTATAACATATACGTATACTCACGTTTCAATTTAAAACAAAAATCTTGCAATTACATCAACTATGGAGCAAAAGCAGTCAGCGAAATGTAAATGGCACATATAATTCTTTATAACCAAATGCCAAAGGCACGCTTACTTTTTTAACTAACGGTAAACCGAATATGAAGAGAATGAGGAAATCATAGTTGTGTATACATAACAAGAGATCACCAAAACAAACTGCATTCTCAGAAACAAAGTACAGTCATCTAAAACGCAAAGAAGAGCAAAAATATTTTATCACATATAATTCTTTTACTGCCGTATTCGCCTGATCTATCACCGTGCGATTATTTTCTCTTCCCAAAAATGAAAACTGCAATGAAAGGAGCTTTATCGATTACATTCCAAATTGGTTGAGCGTTCCAAACGTATTCAGTATTTTGAAGAAATATTAGCCTTAAAACATAATACCATGCTTGTTTTATATATATTATCTCTGTAACTGTAAAATTTATTGAAGATATCGCCAAAAAACATTAAAATTCGTCAAAGTATAAAACTTGATAGTCAAATTCCGAAATGATCTCCAAAGCACGCGTGCAAGCGTCTCGTGAAGGCTGTTTTCTTTCTGGGGAACAAAAAAATGTTAACAAGCGTACGAAACCTGGGGAACTGTGGTACTACCACTCTTGGTCTTGGTCAGTTGGTAGTTATATAATATGAGTACTAACCATAGATTGTTCTTTTTATTTTTGATTCGATAACATTTACTCCCTATACCCATAAAAATTTTACTTATGTGCTGAAAATCATTAATTATGGTATTCTTTAATAAAAATAGTTAATGGTTTCGTTTCTTCAATGATACTTATCCATCAGATCAAAAAAATTAAATATGTAGGCAATTTCAGTCACATTTTTTTCTATGTTAAGTATTATGTATCGTTGCCACCAAACGCATTCCGGAAAAATTATTCCATCAAACGTATTTCACATCCACTTAACAGTTTACTTTGTTTTGGTTCTACATGATAAGAAGCAGAAAATTGTAGATAGCAAAAGATTTAAAAAAAAAATATGGAGATGTCGTGGGAGACCCGGATGGAGCGAAGTTCGTTTTCGCTATTATATATAATATATTAAATAACAGGCGCAATGCATTAATTAACAACGTTTGAGTGTAATTAAATAAATAAATAAAATATATAAAACATATATGAAGGAATGGCAATAAAATTGTAATAAATATTTTTTTAAAAAAAGTTATGAAAATCAACATTTTACATCAATCTGCTTCCCTTCCAACCTGCAACTGTTCCCTTCATCAAGTGCCCTTCTCCATGCTCCCTTATCCCTCTGCGTCTTCCTCTACCGCCCTTGCCCTGCTAAGTAGTGCTCAGAACTGTGCGCATATTTAAAAAACGAAACTTTACTAGAGTTCACGATGTAAAGCCAAAAAGCAGTGCTGATCGACGGAAGCCAGGCATCGAGCGTGTTGGATGTGCGAACGGTACTATTACCCAATATCGACTCGGACCAACACTAAACTAAAGCTAGACGTCGGAAATCTGCAATCACAACAGACCGCCGATGCCTTTTCAGCCAGACTCTCCCAACTGTATCAGGAGTCCTCTTTGGCTTCTGAAGATATATGTGAGTAGTGGAGACATATTTCCCAGTCTATGGATATGGCTGCCAAGAAAGTCATTAGATACAGCAGACATGTTTCAAACTCTTGGAGCGTTGCCAAGATATTGTAGAAAATGACGCCGCATACAAAAGAACTTTGCATTCGGGATCAACGCGAATCATGAGAAACGTAGAGAGAAAAACCACCGAAAAGTTCGTTTTATCAAAAGGTCAAGTGTCTGACCGAACGTTGTAAGTCTGGAGTTTCTTTCTGCAAGTACGATAATGAACGTGTAGTTACAGATACTCAGGAATCACTGAGACGATGATGCAAACAAATACGCCGATAGAGGTATTTCTAGAACAACTAATTGATGATGCCTTTCTTGTACAGCGACCGGACTATAACGAGGTCGATTCAGTAATTAAAAAGCAGAGTAATAAAGCGGGAGGCTCTGATCAGCTACCAGCTGAGTATTCAAGGACGGTGGAAAAAAGTTGGTAAGGAGTAATCAACAACTCAATGCAAAATATGGTCAGACGAATGCATACCCACTTGGTGTTCTTTGCCCTATCTTCAAGAAAGGAGACTCTTCACAGTAGAATAAGTCTCTTTTCAATTAGATATAACATTCTGTTCCGTCTACTGTTTAAACGACTGGATGCACTGATAGGCCAGTATCAGTGTGACTTCAGACCAAAGAGTCTTTGGTGGAAAATAAATTTATTACATAACAATTTATATTTTTCGCCTCATTTGAGGCCTAGGGCTGTGGCTAAGTGCAGTTTGCTAATTTTGTTGTTCTCGGTGCTCAGTGCAGAAATTAGTGGACGTTGCTTATTGTTGCTATTTGATTCCTGGCCGCATATATTACTGAATTCTTTCTTCCCTTGGTAGTAGGGCCACACTAGTTTAACAAACATGTCTAAAACGATTGGCTTCAAATTACTTACGGTTTGTGTGTTTATTTCATTTTTGTTTATATAGATTTTAACATCTATATATATTATTAGAGAGCACGACGTGAGTTACTACGCCACTTTTTCTTTTTATTGCTGTACCAACATCCACACATCCGTACAAACTTTCGCGTTTATAATATTAGTAGGATAGATATAAGCTGTCTCGGACTTTTTTGTTGAACTATTTAAGAGATACATTTCCACCATACATTATATTCGTGTAACTCTTACTGTTTTTGGAGCGCACGCCAGAATAGCTCGCAGATGGCAGAATTTTTTCCGACTTACGGACACTTATTGTTGTATTTTGGCTAATTCATACAATATCTTATCGTTATGTGTTTTTCTAATATATGAGCTATATTATTGTAAAGTTTCATTAAAATCCATTTAGTAGTTTTTGCGCGAAAGAGTAACAAACATTCACACACCCATACAAACTTTCGCGTTTATAATATTAGTAGGATCAAATATTTATGTAATTTTAAATATTTATACAATTTTAAAAGTTGGAAAAATATGGATCACTTCTTGTCTTAAAAACTTTATTCTTGTTTTTATGCTTGCAATAAAGGTTTTTTTTCGCAATGATCACTTGAGGATTTTGCTTATGTCTGTGATCTAGGTTTAGGAAAATTCCGAACAACCTCAAACGACCTGCTTCGTACCCTTCTAAATTCTATTGGGTCCAAACACAAAAATCATACGATTATCCCGGTTCAACTGAATAATCATGCCACTTATAATTGTATTTTTATACCATTTACACATAGTGTGGAATGGTAGGAGTATTATCAGTTTGTCTGAAAGTTTGTAACGCATTAAAGTAGGCATCGTAGACTACATAAAGTATATATATTCTTGATCAGCGCGACGAGACGAGTCGATCTAGCCATGCCCATCTGTCTGTCTCTCCGTCTGTATGTTGTTGCGCATATCTTGGGACCAATTTTAATACTATCCAGTGCAAATTTTGCACATACACTTCTTCTTATTGTAGTTTAATACACCGCCCACTTTTGACTTTTTGTATGAAAAACTTTTTTTTGTCAATATCAAGTTTACTTAACAACTTAATATAACTTAATATCAACATAATAATTGATATGGTAACTTCTAGTGGTCGGATGGTTGACATATGCATTAATGGGTGGGACTTTTTATGAAAACTTCTTTATTAAAGTCAATATGAGGTTGAAATGCAATGTGGTGCCTTTTTATGATCAGCCGCTTTACATACATAGACTAACGATTGTGGCCCACCCACTTTGTACCGCCCACTTTTAACTTTTTGTATGAAAACATCTATATTAAAGTCAATATTGGGTTGAAATGCGTGGCCCGCCCATTTTTGGGGTAACCCCCATACAGACCCACCGTGCAGTTTTGTGTTTTTAATGAAAAAAAATCTTCATTTAAATCAATATTAGCTTGAAATTTTATTTGGTGGATTTTAGTCGACAACCGCTTCATATACATATATAGATGGGCGTGTCCCGCCCACTTTTTGAGGTAGTCCCATATAAATCCACAGCTCATTTTTATGCATTTGTATGGAAAACGTCAATATCTACTTGAAATTCGATATGGCGGCATCATAAACATCTACTAAATCGTGTACGCCCAATTTTTCGGGTAGCCCCTATTTAAGCCCCCACTTTTATGTTTTACATTAATATTTAAAATTTCGTGTGAATGCTATTAGAGCTTCGGTTCAACCGAGGTTATCGTTTTTTCTTGTTATAAGTATACATAGATTGTTTTTAGACGTTTATCTGGATCGCTAATCCCCGTTTTAGCATACAGTTTTGCTTGCTTTATATATGGCGCTCATCATTTGCAGCTGTCCCCGCATTTGCAGCCCTCTGTCTCACGCTCTGCCGTTTTTATTTTTTAATTAATTAATTTATTTTTTTGGTAGAACTCTTATAGTAAATATATAATTAATAAAACTATTGCTTACAGTTAAAAACAAAAAAAAAAAATACGATACAAACATTTAACACTCAATTCGATGACTTTTTCAGTAAGGAGCACAATTCAAACATTTTATTTTAGAGTTAGCACAGTGCAAACGGTAAATTAATAAGTAGCTATAGTATTTTTCCGTTGTTCTTTTCTAATAAGTATTGAACACGTAGTATACATACGTCAAATGTTGGAAATAAATTAACCGGTTGGAAAACGGAAGCAACGCAAAGGTTGATTTCGGTTATAACGCAAACAGCTAACACAACTTCTATCATTCTATCAAACATTAATAAAAAGTGCGTTCATCCATAACAATATAAACGGTTGAAAAATAATAAAACTTTTTTTTCAGGTAAAGTATTCTGATATATTGCTGAATTGAAAAACAAAACGAATTGTGTTGTAAAGAGACATGTGAGTAAATAATAATAAAAAAAAGGGTCACTGTTTTTTTTTTACTTTTGATCTGCAGACTATTAGAAAATACACGATAACGGTCTGGGAAACTTTTTCTGAACTTCTATTTTGTTTTAATTTTGCATGGCATTTGAAGGGATGATAAATTTTTACGAATAAACTTGCTTAAATTAGCTCGGTTATGCAGAAAGTTCTCAGGACACTTTCAGTTGAGTCATTTCTTCATAAGCAACAAGTTAAAATCTGCTAAAAATTATTTATTTGAAATAACATTTTTGAATGTACTCGTATTTCCTTCAAATATACAAAGCCTTTGGAGCTCAGTGGCGTGGCAGTACATACCACTCGCTGGCTCAGGTCTGCCTCCATTGTGTTACACTAATACATCATACATGTATATAAACTGACATGATTTTAAAATTAGCAACATTTTTACAGTTTTGATTTTGATTTTTCTTTTTTTTTTTTAACAAAAATTTTTGTTAAAAAGAAAGCTGCAAAAGCTCAGTTTGAACACAGCTTTTTTTAACGAAATTTTTTGTTAAAATGAAGTTGCAACAACAAAACGTTCAAAAAAAAAAATAATAATTTTTTATTGTGTGGTGAGTTTATGGAGTGAGTGGCATAGTATTCGACCATTTTTCGGCCTTATTGAAAACTTTTCAGTTAATATTTTAAAACTATTTCGAGCCAAATTTGAGCACGTAAGAAATTACGAAAATAAGTTTAAAAATTTTACACAAAATGGAGAGATGTTAAAAAATTATAGCTATTTGGATGGGGAATTGGATGACCACCTTTGGCTGACACATACAATACACAACCTGAATATTATACCCGTAGTATTGAATTATGAATGTCGATTTAACGTTTAAGACACAAAAAACCAAAAAAACATATTTTATTTGCAATAAATGAGTAAAACGTGTAATGAATAAATATTTAAAATGTTGTTTTAAACTATTATACAATTAACTACAATTATTCAATTTTTATACATATCGCAGAGCACTTTCTCCATGGGTGTATTGCCAATTGTGCGTTGAAAATAAATTAACTCGATTTTGTGTGAATTTATCATGCGCAGCAGGGGCAACATTAGCAGTAGGCGTCCAAAACGCGCGATCTGGGCGGAAAATTGTGTCTTGGTATGCTGTGCGAGCATGACCTGGAAACAGATGTGGTTACATTAAAATCTAACAAATTCTGGTAGCAAATTCGCTGCATCAACTTACATGCGCCTGATCTTGCAAATTTTCAATTTGAACCGGGTCCTTAAGACCTCTAGTCTCCGGTCGAAAGAGTACAATAGCCTTAAGGCAAGCGAACTCGGCAGGATCCACTAAAACCGCCTTGTACTTGCAGAAAATCTCGTGTAACGTTCGCACATCGGCGGCCAACTGAAAGAGAGTGCACTATTTTATTGAACATTACTTTGATATTGAGCAGAAGACTAAATGGTAAAACTGTATGCAAAAAGAAGTGTCTACCTCCTCTTTGGTGACGCAGTTCTCGGTTGCATTGGCATTTGCATCCAGATTAGTGCAGTGCTCAGCAACAGAGAACAGAGCACATCCTGTGGGATCCAGCGGTATGCACCATTGTATAGCGTTGAGCAGAAAAAGTTCGGACCATGATTCTTCCAGTAGTATGACCTTTAAGTATAATGCGAACCACTTTTAACTACAAACATTTGCTTGTATGTACATTGCACACCACACGAACCTGATCACGGAATGAGAGACTCGCAAAGCTCGGCAGATTTTTGGCCCACTTGACGGCCATAAAAAGCAGTCTGGCACTGGTCTCGTAGACCGTTTCATGCTGATGTGAATAGAGATTAGGCGACATGAACTGTGGTATGGTGAAGTGGTGCGGATGACTCTCAGTGCGGTTACCAGAAAGGGGCTCTTCATCATTGGTGACATCAATAGAGTCATCTGTAGCAGAAGATTCGTATGCGAGAATGTACATAAATGTAAAGAATAAAGTCCGTTGCAACATTTACCATCGTTATCATTTTCCAAAATGGGGCTTGAAGAGCTAATAGAGGAGACGCTGCCACCTGCAGCGTTTTTTTCGATGCCTTTAAGGTAAGCGTTTTATTTTATAAATTTTTATAGTTCGTAGCATATTGTTGGCTTACCATTATCCGGCGCTGGAGAATTCGGATCTATAGAGTGGTTACTGCTCGAATTGGTTGAATTTGAAACAGTACCACTCGACAGCTCAATGGGCATGACATAGGTGCTTTTTACGCCTTTAGGCGAATGCATATTCGGGCTGAAGACGGGAAAATTGCTAGAGTGGTTTATGCCCGCGGTCAGCTGCATAGTCGAGCTGAGATGATTGTGATGCAGAAGACGACCCGTCGGCAAACTGGAAAGCGCTGTGAAATAAAATAAATTAGAATAAGTTAGGAGAATCCCACACACATATAGTGCTATGTGAGATATTTACATGGTGGCGGCAACAATCCTGATCCGTAGCAAGGCGGCGACAGTAGCACGGGTGGTCTGCAAATTGGATACAGTAGTGCAGGGCGGATTAGAATGTAGAGAAGAGGAGGAAGGAAAGTTGAGCGTGTGACATATGCAAATGACAGTTAGTTAGTTTCTTCATCACACTCACCCGAACACGCCGACGGCAACGGCAGCTTCGCGCAGCGCGCGTCCATGTTCCATCTCCCGCAGAGTCTCCGGCCGTATAGTGGCCGTGTTGCGTGGCTGTCGCTCATTCTGTACTGCTGTAATTGCAAAATAAACGAAAAAAACAAACGGTAACGATTACTTTGAGGTCACACATCCTTACGCTCTGCTTCTATTACGGCAGCTACATCTCACGTTTATATTATGAAGTGTCAAATGAAGTAGTTGGCAGTCAGTCTATTTAGCTATTGCACACACAGAGGCACGCCCCAAAAAGACAGTCCGTGCCGCGCGCTTGCGGCAGGTAAATGCGGATGCTTCTATGTTCATATACTCCCTTTCCTCATCCAGACTCTGAATTTCAGAGCATCAGCGCTGCGCTCTTTGCTCGTTCGTTTGAGTAAATTATGTCTGCGGTCACGTGCCGCTCACGCCTTTAGTCACCCCCGCATACTGACTCAACCAGCCTTCATTTGTTTACGTAATTTTTATACAATGCTTCTTGGCAAGTGTGTCATTTTAGTGTAAACACTTTTCTGAACATGTCTGAGGGAGAGACCTTCATTCACTTATTGCAAAATTATTTCATTTGCGGTAATTGAACTTCAGTTGATTGTTATAGATAAAGGAAGCATGAGATACATAAATAGAATAAATATGTAAAGGTAAATACCTGTCTCCGAATATATTCCTAAGCTATATAAACATCTTGATCAAATACAACTTAAATATATTTTATACTCTTCATTCTTTATCAGATTTCTGAACATTGATATTAGAAATCGATCGTGTCGGATTTGGAGTTTTTAAGTCGAAAAATCGAAAACTTTCTGGTTTAATTTGTCAAATCGGGAATTTTGGCAGGAATATTCTAAGTGGTGGGTGTGGCGGGATATCTCTCACCATTTAGATTTGTATGCTATTTATTATTTTCAATAATAGGTATGATTATATACACAGCAAAGCGCTGTGTCAAAGAGCGAATTTTAAAATGAATTTCATCTCAATTGACATTAATTCCCTATTCAGACGATCATATATATGTGACATATATTAAATATATACGTGTGACATATATTCTGAATTTAAATTTTTACTTGAGTTGAAATTTGTAAAGATATAACACTATTATCAATGCAATATTATAAATGTGTTACATACATATGATCGTATAAACATAGTTTAGCAGAAAAACAGACGATGAAGGGTACGGTCCGGGCATTTACAACTGAACAAATTTGCTCCTTCGAGAACCGCATGACTATTTTATTTAATATATATTTAGAAACCATTGTTATAATCCTAAGTTGATGATAAGATCTTTCCATAACTGCCAACTTCTCTAAATATATCATGGAATAAAACAGAAATGTTTTTTTTGAATTTTGGTTCCGGGAAAAATTTGCAGGAGCCAAGTCCGTTGAATACGGTGGCCGAGGCATGCTTAAAAATCAAGAACAAGCCAGGATGTGTGAGCAGGTGCATTATCGTAATCGAAATGCCGACGTTATAATCATATACTCGCGTTTCGGCACCAGTAATGACCCTTTTGAGGAAATCTTCATCGTCCTTCACGTAAATCAACAGTTCCTGGGCGATACTCAAGCGACGGTGCTTTTGGTCAAAATTTTTTAATGCCCAAAACATCCGAAAAATTTATCGAGAATATATAAACTTTATGGGGTCTAGTATGATAAGGTATTACAAACACTATAAAACAATGATACCACAAATACAACTATAAGCAAATATTTTTATATTTAGGCGTACCCTAGTGTTCCTACAGTGAATCCGCTTCTAATTCTGCTACTTTCCCTCAGATTTTTTCGAATCATTCACCAAATCGGTATGGAAACATACCTACTGACAACTTTTAGGTATTTCTTATTTGTTGAACCAATTAGTAAAAACCAAATTAAATATTTATGTGCGGATGATTTAAATTTAGTGTGTATTGAAGATTTGGTTTTACAGAATCGTTTTTATAGCATTGACACATATTGTGAAATGGTATTATTAGTTTGTCTGAAAATTTGTAACGCAGCAGGCATTTTACACTCCATAAAGGATATATATTCTTGATCAGCTTGTCAAGACGAGTCGATCTAGCGAAATCCGTCTGAGAGGCGCTGTGCATTTCTTTTTTTTTTTTGACTAACTTTTTAGATATATGACTGAATGTCAGTATTTAAGCTTCCTTTGGTCCCAAATTTATGGAGTATCCATATTTTTGAGGTACCCCATATGTGCTTTGTATGAAAAACTTCTTTAGCATGAAAATCAATATGGTGGCTTCTTATGAACAGCCGATTCACTCACATGGGTGCGTTCCGCCAACTTTTTGAGGTAGTTCCTTACAAACCCACCGTTCACTTTTGTATGGAAAACTAATTTAGTTAAGTCAATATCAGCATGAAATTTGATATGGTGGATTCTTATGGATGGACGTTTC
Source organism: Leucophenga montana (assembly GCA_035044765.1). Lineage (NCBI taxonomy): Eukaryota > Metazoa > Arthropoda > Insecta > Diptera > Drosophilidae > Leucophenga > Leucophenga montana. The sequence continues at coordinate 36,123 of JAWNNQ010000346.1, read as the reverse complement.
ACACACAAATACTAATGGGCGAATGTCGCCCACTTTTTGGGGTAGCCCCTATACAAACCCACCTCCCACGTTTATGCTTTACATTACGATTTGAAATTTCGTTAACCAGAAGTCTTCAGTTAACGGAAGTCAACATTAGTTCTTGTTTATTTATTATTTATAACGTTTGTAGGAATGAGGATACCACGCCCACTTGTGTGAATACACAATATGACTTAAAAAACGCCACTTATATATCTCGTTCAAAATATAATTAGGTATAAATTATTTTACTATGTTTGTATTGTGAATTTAACTTAGCTCATATTTAACCGGCATAGACACTATCAAATTAATATTTTTGTTTCGATAATGCTTGTATTATTTTCTTTTAAATGACTTTTTTTTTATTTATTTCAGTCACCTATTGTACATATGAACATCAATGATTGTGATTTTGCCATACATTTAAAGAGAAAATCTTTTGTATCTTTATAGAATTAAATAGTAAAAATAAGTTTTCTACCCGCAAAAAAGTAGGTTCTTCCGCACAAGTTCGCCGTTGCTAGGACAAAATGTGTGAATGGCACTACAAATTTGAGACTTACTCATCATATTCTCCATGGCTTCCTGCGAGTAATATCTGTTTCCAAACTTGATGAGTATGTTGAGTGCCTTGTCATATCGGATGGTTCGAATTGTAAAAAAAGGTTAGAGAGTGACAAATTTAACTTTTTCCATAGAAGTTGTGTTTTCTCACCAATGCCAATTGCTCACGCTCGTCTTAATGTATTTCTCTACCTTCTTTTATTTACGCAGAACTTTCCTTAGCTTTACGAATAAAATTAATATGTACACATCGAATATAAACTTGTTACCAAAACCATTTAATTGTATGAGTACTGGACATATAATTGGTTTATATAAGTAAAATATATACGTACTTATAATAAATGTTTGCTGCCCTTCCAATAAGAGAAACCTTGCTCATTCATGTGAAACATTTCAAGCTGTGCAAAAATCTGTCAAAGGCATCAAGCGCAAAAACAAGCAATTGAGTGAACAATATGTAAATAAAGCGCAACTAGAAAAGTACCAACAGATCCTGTAAGGGACAACGAAGCAAGGAATAAGGAAGGAAGCACCTTTCACTCTCAATTCAGCTGCTGACAAGCTTTGTGTGCGACTGAAGTATTTTAAATACTTTTATATGCACAAAGTTGTGTTGGTGATGGGAAAGGGTTCATTGTTTGACAGGGTCAAATTCAAATATTCCTATTTATTTACATTGTAAGCGCGTGCACGTGCTGAACGCACTTTGAGGTTAGATTGGAGACCAATTAGTTGATCTACTTCGTTGTGCACTTCATTAGAACCTTAAGATATGTTTATGCTGTTGATAATTATTGTATGATTATAATGATGCTGTGTAGGGCCAACAGTCGTATTGTTCTGCCCTGCACTCTGTTCTACTTACCATCCTTGTTCATTCCCATCTGAAGGCACTTTTTGAGTCGGCACGCTTGGCACTGATTCCGATGTGCTTTGTCCACAATACATCGACCGGTGCCCGCCTGACAGCTGCAAACAAAATATGTAAAGTCATACAAAATCACGAATACATACATATGTACATACATACATTAAAATTATTGTCTATCAATATAAATTAAGCAGCTCTTGAACGGTCAAAAATGGCGACGACGCCATCTGATCAGTTTAGCAATTATGTAAAGATACATTAATGGAGGAGGAGAAGGTACAGAATAATAACGGCGTCCGAATCGGCGGTTAACAAGATTTGCTGGTCGTGTCAAAAATTGCAACATTTGTCAATTTTAGCGTTTACAAAAAGAAAAGAAACAAAGGCAAGACCAAAGCTCGAGCATTAGAGTGGTGGACAATCAGGCCAACGAAGCGTAAGGCAAAAAAACTAACAATGGTAAATAGATAGAGAATAGGAATGGTGGGCCAGAGAGCGCATGTCCTTTGTGTTATTCTTGTTCTTCTTTTCGTTGGTTTTATTGTTGCTGTAGTTGTTGTTGTGCACTTGTGGTATTTTAATCGAATAACGAACGATTGAAGCTGTGCAGCAAGTCGTGCGTAGCAGTTTTCGATGCCTTATTGAATCAAGAGCGACTGCAACAACAACAAAGAACCAACTTACAAAATTCTCGTTAGCACTTCAAACCACTTTATGTGAAATTAATGTTGTATCTGCTACCAAATCGCATTCAAATTTCAAAAGCTATCTTTCTCTTATTACCTCTTTACCGCCCGCTCTGTGAGCAAATGTTTTTGAAAGCACCGAAAAGGGGTAGTTTCAAAGCAATAGTTAAATTCTACAATGAGGGTGTGTATCTCAGTCAATAAATAAATACACCTTGTCCTCGATCTATTTTAAATATATCTTCACACTTACACAGTAAACTTTCTACCGACTTTGGACTTCTTAATGGTTTGAAAAGCAGAAATCGCCTCAAAAAATATAGAAAGAATTTTATAAGAAGTCTTTGAGTTCTAAACTACACCGAATAGTGCGTTTTCCTACGTGCGGCCTCGATAGACGGTTGTAGAGCCACCTAAGTAAGTAAGTAAGTCTGTGAGAAACCAGCTCATGAGATGACGCCCAAATTTATATAGAAGTTTTATACCCTGTACTCATAGGATAATAAATATATCATATGTATGTACAAAGCATGAAGAGTAGTGACAGACCCCATAAAGTAAATATATTCTTGATCAGCATCAAAAATGAAGTCGATATAGACATGTCCAACTATCCGTTCGACCATCTGCTTGAACGAAGAGATCTTGGATACTCCAAGAGATAGAGACTTCAAGTTTGCATATTTTGATTCTCCTTTTGCCTCTTCAGATAAAGTGTATTAAATGAATCCTACTTTAAGAAGTGGTCTTCATACAAACTTGACCCCCTCCCCCTCCATTTTTGAGTTTTTGTATGCAATTGGTTAATCTTACGCAAATCCTATTAAAACATGCCGCATACGAGCAGATCGAACCACTATAAAGGATAGCCATTTTGAAGTATTTGTATAAAATATTTATTTATTTTTACTGCTTCCCTCTTCCTCATGCCATTAGCCTCCCCTAGCTGGTAGCCAGCACGGGTTACTACCCCATTCCCCTGTCTTGCCCTGCCCCTTCCCCTGCCTCACTAGGGCTAGGAACCCTCGCGGGCATACACAGAAAAACCAAACAAAGTTTCATCCCAATCAGATGAATGGTTTTCGAACGCATAGAGGACAAACATACTTACATTGATTTTAATTTATATAGATAGGCACAGATAGCACCACTATAATGTAGCCCCCATATAAGCCTGCCCACTATTTTTGAGTTTTGCTATACAAATTATTTGGTCGGGCTACTATAGAGGTTAGCCCCCATACATACTCGCCCCCATTTCTGAAGTGATATTTATGAAATTGGTTTTATTGATTTTGAACAAACAGACAAAAACAAGTCAAAGCCGAAAGTTACAGTTTATTGGCCGCCTGAAGTTATGCATGATCAGTTCAATCAAAGGCAATTTGAGATTAAAAATGCGAGCGCCGATCAAATGCTTCTTGGAATAAAATTAGCAGTGTTTTTAGCAGTTACAGAATGATCCGACCGTTTGTCGGATACTATGAAACAACAGATCTCAGAGACTCTAACAGCTAGAAACACCATTCGTTTATCAAGGTTATTGATTTTGTTGCATTCGTCCCTAATGTCCCTAATTTTGTATATTATTGCGATTATTTGTTATTGCTATTGCTATTTCACCATGCGTCCTACATGGGGTAGCCCCTATATAAACCCACCGCCCAGTTATGTGGTTTTGTATGAAAAACCTCATTTTTTTAGTCAATATGAGCTTGAAATTGTACTTGTTGGCTATTTAATGAAAGCCGTTTCACATAAATATACTAATGGACGTGTTTCACTATATATATGTTGAAATTCTCTTTGGTGTGGTGAAGAAGACAAGTAGTTTTCTCGTGCCCAAGGTAGATTAATATATAAGGTGACGTATTCCGCTGTGGAAAATTTCTTAAATGCTTTGAACATGAAACAAAAAACGAAAAGAGACAAAATATAAATAAGAAACGAAAAAGAGGGCAACTGAGGAGAATACGTCACCTTTAGTATAAATTCACCTTTTATAATGGGGCAAACTCATTCATAGCATTTTTACGTATTCTTTTCACTCTTAGCAAAGAATAAAACTGTTTAGAGTACCCTAAAGAAAACAACAGGAGCCGTAATGGACTACTTGATACTCTCAAAATTGTTACTATGTAAATATTTTCTACTCAGGGAGGCAAAACACGTCGCATCGTCAGATAATCAAAGCTTAGTTATAGGAAAAACTTTATGAAACAGAAAATATCTAATGAAAAATACATTTTCCAATTTGCAGTTGTGTTTGGAACATCAACGAAAAATCTCAATGAGCCCTCATGCGCTTTCACCACCTGCTTATGATTGAAAAAAGAAAGAAAAAATGATACTGAACATATCTAGACAAAACTATTATTTATAGAGAAACCCAATTGGACAATCAAAATCCCAGCTTACTGACATTGACTCTACGTTGCACGATTTAGATGAAATCATAGAAATCACAGCACGTACACAAAATATTCACTTGGAGCGCAGCTAGGCGGATTTGCTGACTATATACAAGTGTGTATATATATGTATATATACACACTGTACTAGGATGTGCGTGTATGCCTTAATGCATGCCACAAGTCGCACAACCAAAACTCCAAACCGACAGATTTATGCCCATTCTACACGAAATTCTCTATTTATATTTCACTTTATTTCACACACCACACTACACCCCCACCTTTTTCACCCCCGCGCAGGACTTTACTGAACGCCGAACATTGAGCATATAAAATGAGAATCAGCGCGGACTTAATGCGGTCACATTTGGCCAAGTGTTTTCGACTCTTAAGCCTGCCATATCAATCTCATCCCGTGGGACTAAAGAATATACATTCGTAGTATAGCAAGCGGGTGAGAATGGCAAAGGGAAAGAGATTTCCAATGTTTGCGATTTACCGCACAAAAAATAAAATATTGCAAAATGATATTTTCCGTCGTGTACCTACGAGCGACTGTGTGTTGTCTTTGGCATATCTATTTGTTGTTATTGATATTATTCCAAAGATAAACAGATAAATGGGAAGAGCAAATAGCGCTGGTTAATAATCAATTGATTGCTTCCGGAATACTATAGCAATTGAGAGACAGCGAAATGACGCTAGAGTTTAAAGTTTCATGCCTGTGCGCCTTAAAATATGCTACATTTTTTTTGTGCAACCAACCCCGAACACATTTCAAACGTTTTTAAAAAACAATTTTTAAAGGAAACAGTGAAAACAAATAAAAATAAAATCCGCACTTTAAATTCAATTACATTCGCTGGCAACTGATGCCTGACTGAAGCAAAGTCAAAGCTGGCAAATCAAGTCGACGGTAGCGGCAACGCATTCAAAAGTTGCTCAAATCCAACAGATTTGAATAATTGTAATACATTTAAGATACTGCTGTAATCCCGGCAGCAAAGCCAACGGCATACACCTCATACCCTAAATTTAAGCAAAACGGGCGAAACGCCCACCCAGCCATACGAGAGAAGAGGCTCAGCTGCATGAATTTTAAGCAAATGGATTTTGACTTTTCCTGGCGTTCACTTACCGGTAGATTAGTTTACGTCGGACGCTGCGCTTGAAGAATCCCGAGCAGCCGTTGCAAGCAAGTATGCCATAATGTTTGCCCGAACTCGTATCGCCGCAGACAACGCAGATTAGTCCAAGATTCTGTCCCTTAATTCGAGCCACAGCCGCAGCCTCGCTTGCTGCTGCGCTTGCAGCTGATGTAGGTGAATTCGAATTGGAGACAATTGCTGCGGCGGCAACTGATCCAGAGAATTGCTGATCGCGGTTAATCCAGCTGATCAGGCGATTGGCAGCCGCTGCTGAGGAGACCGGTGGTGCAGGAGCCGCCGGTGGAGGTGGTGTAAAGCACATGCGTGGAGAGCTGTGCAAGTCTGTAAAAGAACAAGTATAAGAAAGGGTACAGAAGTGAGTGGTAAATCACTTAAACAGTTCAATCCTAAATCAATTTGTAATTTGTCAGCGGCCAGTGCCAGCATCCAGACAGAACACTCTACGCACTTAGCATATTCGATATCCTTGCGTGCCACAGTGGCATAGCAATCTACAAATATGTATATTTACACATTCAATTAGGACACCATTAAGCCAAACGCTTCAATCGCCAGCTTTATCCAAACTACATATTTATTTCTTCACAATCACTTCACCCTCGCCGCAATAGTCTGCGTGCAAATTTTTCTCCGGGGACAATTGTTTTGCCATCACACCCTAATTTGATTGTAGTGATTTTTTGATGCACTTAACCCTCGGTCCCATTTGTTACAATTGCCCTCCACTTGGCCGTGCATTGAAGCATCACGTCTCATTTCGTTACTTGTACTTCGACTGGTCTATCCTGGCGTAAACACCAACTGCGGTCTAATGCCGCCGGATTAGCGTCATATGCTTGCATTTTCCGTTGTTAATTTTACGAGCTCGATTCGATGAAGTTGCCGTCGCTTTCAATGCTGCCAGGACAAAAGTGTTAACGGCATCGGAAGCGTACTTGCTCCGTAGACCTTCCACTGTCTCTGTCCGCCACTTCAATTTGTTTTATGAATTTTGAAATTTTGTACTGTGACATGTTTAATTCAATTTGGCGATTATCATAAATTCAATTCCGCTGGTAACTCGTTAAAAAGGACTCACTCGAATTCAATCTCATCATGATGCTGCGCAGAGTAGTATGTACGTGTGTATGTAAGTGTATGTGTGTGTGTGTTCGTGCATTCTTATTGGCTTTGGGGTTGTATACGAAGCATACTAATGTGATTTTCCAAGTTTGCAAAGTACAATTTAATTAATTGAATGCAGAAAAATTCTTTTTGCCGCCCTTGAAGGATGTTTTTTTTTTTAATAATTTTACAAGCACTGTGACTTTGAATTCCTTTTACTACGTTTCCTTAATTTTTTTTCTATATATATGCATTGGAATTTTTCTGGTTTTTAGATAAAATACCAGACCTTTTGTTACCCATAAGTGTTATAATTGTAATTGTATGAAAAAATTATTATTTTTTAGCAAACAGAAAAAATTAAATGAAAATAATAATTGTGGTTAATGTTGAAGAAAAGATACTTTTAAAACAAATAATTTTTCGTTCTTGGAATATTTTTTCATGTTTTACACAAATATTGTTGTTAAAACTTCAATATCAGAGCTTATCTCAAAATAAAAATAAAACGGAATTGCATTGTGTTGATGTAAAACGTTTTTCTTCTGAGCCAACTGAGAGAAACGCATAATGTTCCATTTTTACCAATGTAACCCAAAAAACCTTGCCGCTTCATAGTCAACCTTCTACAGATCGTATGGAAATTTATTGTAACTTTTTTTTTTGTCAAATAGAACTGGGCCTATATAGTATCATCAACGCAAATAGTTGCATTATATTGCGAAGAAAAAATGACAAACCAGCTTTTCTCTAATTTTAGCAAATGCAGCATTCATCTTGAAAATAAAATTTTCATAAAAAATGCCGAACAATGTTTAAATACTAATATTCGAAATAATCTCATCCAACTCAAACTATTAAACTACTTGTCTTCAAATATGTGGCTGATAACACTAGTTTACAGCCAAAATGTAGATTCGATGCCACTATTTTTTATTCTATGGATTAGTTTTAAATTTTATTCTTTTTATTGTATTTTCGGACATAGTTTCACTTTTTAGATCATATCTAGACTTAAAAATGTCCGATTAGGTCGCCATAGTATAAATTGGAGTGTCGCCAAGCTACTGCAAAGCTGTTAAAGAACGATATCGTGAGAAACGGAGAGAGGAGAAACTCCTTTTCAGACGCAAAAAAAGGATCAAGAAAGGCGTGAGCTTGAAGACGCTGAGGTGTTATGTAATAGAAGGTCAAGCGTCTGACCAAAGGTTCTAAGCCCGGAGTTTCTTTCAGCAAGGAAAATAATAGAGGTCTGATTACAGATGCTTAGGAATCACTGAGACTATGGGGAAGGCACTTCTCAAACCTTCTCTTCATCGCCCCCAAATGAAGAGAACAACACCGCCGATATAAAGCCATACACAGATTCACTAATAGGCCAGTATCAGTGTTGCTTGAGACCAAAGAAGTCAAAGACCCGTGAATACAACAAAGATAGGGCGTAGAAGAATTTCGTTCTTATCGGCGAATCAGCAGGGCGTTCTCGGAGATTGAGAAACAGACACGTCTCATGACCCTAGTGAACGAGAACAAGACGTAGTGCATGATGTCCACTTGCAGACCATCAGCGCATCTTGGACGGTCTGTGAGTATGGAGAATTTCAATTTCAATGTTGTAGAAAACTTCGTCTATCTGGGAACAGAAATTACCAGCGACAACAACATTAGCCGAGAGCCGAGAGCTAATCGCTGCTACTTTGGGCTCAGCAAGAAAAAAAAAGAAGTAGAGCCCTCTCTCGAACTACGAAGATAAAAATCTATAATACACTGATAATCCCGGTCCTGCTGTGTATCGCAGAGGCATTGACCCTGAAATCAATGGATACAGCGCCTTTAGAAGTGTTCGAGAGAAAGATTCTTCATAGGATTTTTGGTCCCCTTAGAGTTGGCATCGAGTTTAGGCTCCGTATGAACCATGAGCTGTATGATGGCAAGATCAGCACTATGATGACCTGAATACGCTCCGGATTGCCAGCGACTGGCGCCGGCGCGTACTAAACTACACCGAATGGTGAGATTTCCTAAGCGTGGCTTTAACCGATAGACGGTTGTAGAGCCACCTAAGTAAGTAAGTAAGTATTAAAGGTAATAAAATATCCAACAATCGCTTCCATCATTTTTTTCCAATTGGTTTTGTAGCTAAAAGGTTATGGGCCAAAAAATATAAAAATTTCGTTTTTTTTGGCCAAAAAAAAAAGCGAAAAATCACTGCAAAAAAAAATCAAAAAGAAAAGTCAAATTATGTCCAGTTTTCTATTTTTTATGTGTAGATCGGACTTTTACGAAGAAAACAAGATATTGGTGAAGAAAATCTACGGATAAATACCGAAGTTGTGAAGGTGTAAAGATTCAATTTTTCACCTGTTTTGTAACTTTCCCCCATTTATAGATGGTGTTTATGGTGTTTAATTCAATCAATTCACAAGGTAAATCTTTTTTAACTTTATTTTATTATTTACAATAGTATGTTCAAAGAACATTAAGTAATAATTTTTATAAATATTTGTAGTGTCGCGAGTAGGAAACCACATTGGCTTACTCAACTAAAATTGATATTAATAACAATAACAATTTTAAACTTTATTACTACTTATATAGGTACATATTTAATTATATTTAATTAGATCTATGTGGCAAGTAATCAGGAGCGAATCTTCGCAGACTGCGGATATAGTCGCCTGGATTCATTAACTGTGACGTGATAGGATTTAGGTGCGAAATTAGACATGTTCGGTATTTACTGGTGACGCGTTTTATTTCTTCAAATATTGCTTTAATTTTTAGATCTTGGTGTAGAGTTGCATTATTGGACATGCATACCAAGGTGCATTTACGCGTAGTCGAAGAAGTTTCGATTGAAATCGTTGTAGTTATTATTTTTATGTTGGTTCTTGCTGCTGATGCCCATAATTGGATTCCGTATGTCCATATGGGTTTTGTATTAGCTTTGTATATAAGCATTTTGTATATAAGACCTAAAATTCGGTAAAGTGACCTAAGGCGACCTAGATATATACCCAGATACTTTGCTTTATCTCTCTGTGGCAGCTAGCAGTGGTTAGATAAACAGGAGGACATGTACTTTGTCTAAGGGCGAACGTCACATGTTTGGATTTCTCTTCATTAACTTTTATGCGTCATCTATAAAGCCAAAAGTTTATCTCAATTTAGATTTTCTTCTAGGTTGCGTGTTGCTACTGTAGGATTACTATAATTTCGCCATGATGACAAAAGTTGCAGTATACGTATGTGGAGATAGCCGTAAATCAGATGTAAACAGTGGACACTATATTGGTCTCGCTACCTTGTGGAACGCCAAAATTTATTTCAAATAAATCTGTGAACTCATTTTTAATTATTACCATAAAAAATTTATTCAAGTTAGAAGTATTTTGAGTTTGTATATTAGTCCAGCGTCCATATCCAGGAACGAAGCGGTGTAGTATTCTTTGTTTTTGAGAGCAGTTATTGCAAATTTGTATACTCTGTTCTGTTCTATGTTCTGAACCCAAATTGATGATTAGGGATAAAATTGTTATATTTGATAATAGCGCTAAGTCTAGACAGAAACAGCTTTTTGAATGTTTTGGACAATATTAAAAGGAGGCTTATCGGTCTATATGAGTTTACGTGTTCTTGAAGTTTTCCCAGTTTTTTTTTTTTTGCAACTTTCCCTTGACTAGAAAATGGTCACATCGGAGGATTGCATTAAATATTTGTGTAATAATGTGAAAGCCACACGGAGTTCTTTAAGTGTTTTACCAGTAGTGAGGTCCCCTTTAATAATTCTTTTTTTCTTTTCTTTCGCGTTGGCACAAGTTTTTCAGTGGCAACTCCAATTGAAGCGGAGAGTCCAAGAAATGAAGTATTTCCTGGTCACCGTCTACATTACTTCTTGGAAAATGCTGAAAGACATCCGCGAGATGGCCCGCAAAGGTTGTGCCCTTTGTCGATCGTTTCTAGCCCATGTATTGTTCCTCCTCTTAGTATGTGGAATACGCTGTGTTGCTTGAAGTAGGTTTTTCGTAGCCTTCCACAGTGAGTAGTCAGTCGCTTGTGTTGGTTGCTGCTTGATTATGACTCTTCATGTCTATGGGGTTCCTGATCTGAAGACAGATCGAGGCAAAAATGTACACAGACGAGATATTTTGGTATTGCATTGGCTATTGGGGGATGGGGTCGTTTGCAGAAGTGGAAAGTTCTTTGGCCGTTTCTCTTAGGAGGAATTACGATTCTTTTGCAAACGGCTCAAGCAGCTCACAAACGTCCGCTAGGACACATATCCCCTGGGTAAGCCACGGAATCTCTGTGGTGAGCAATTTGTGAGAAGGCAAACACCTCCCTTAATTAGGGGTTGGTGCGCTGGGTTTGGTTCCCGCCACCGCAAAAAAAACGTACCAGTGAAGATAGAAAGGAAGCCTCGGATAAAATCCCCCAATGATGACGACCCCCGCAAACGATTTAAGGACCATGATTTACAGATATGCACCTGGAATGTCCTGGGCCTCCACATGGCTGGTGCAGATATCCACCTGGTTGATGTCCTCGACAAATTTAAGGCTGACATCACCGCAATACAGGAAATGCGATGGATAGGACAGGGCTGTTCAAAAAAGGCATCCTGTGACATCTATTATAGTTGCCATGCGAAGAAGCACGAACTTGGATGCGGTTTCGTGGTTAGTAGGAAACTACAAGGTCTTGTCACCAGGCTAAGTACTACATTAGCCGGATTTGTGCACACGCCCCGACGGAAGCGGCCAAAGATGAATTTTACGAGCGTCTCGAACGTCTCTACGAGCTCTGTTCCAAACACGATGTAAAAATCGTGCTTGTCGATTTTAACGCCAAGATTGTTAAGGAAGGAATCTTTGGCCCAACAGTCGGAAAATTTAGCCTTCACGGCGCTACCTCTAGCAATGGAGAGAGGCTAATTGATTTCGCCGCAGGTCGGAACATGGTAATCAGTAGCACCAGATTTCCACACCGTGAGATACACAAGGCTACTTGGTGTAGTCCCGATCAAAAGACACGCAACCAAATTGATCATGTTGTGATCGACGAAAGGCACGCATCGAGCGTATTCGACGTGCGAACGGTACGAAGTCCCAACATCGACTCGGACCACTACCTTGTGGCAGCCAAGGTACGCACCAGGCTCAGCATGCTGCATTCCGCACGTGCCAACACTCAACGAAAGCTAGACGTCGGTAAGCTGCTAACACAACAGACCGCCGAAGCCTTTTCAACCAGACTCTCCCAACTGTTCCGGGAGTCCTCTCCGGCTTCTGAAGTTATAGGTGAGCAGCGGATACATATCACATGAATCTCGAAAGTTTTATTAAAAGGTCAAGCGTCTGACCGAAAGTTTCAAGCCCGGATTTTCTTTCTGCAAGGACAAAAATGGAAGTCTGGTTACAGATGCACAGGAATCACTGAGACTATGGATAAGTCACTTCTCTATTCTACTTGGGGGCGATGAAGAGAATAATACCGCCGATAGAGAAGCATACCTACAACCACCAATTGATGATGGCTGTCTTGTAGAGCCACCGGATTAAAACGAGGTCGACTAAGTAATTAAAAATCTGAAGAATAACAAAGCGGCGGTGAGTTGCCAGCTAAGTTATTCAAGACCGGTGGCGAGGAGTTGGTAAGGCGTATGCACCAACTCTTATGCAAAATATGGTCCGATGAATGCCTGCCCAACGATTGGAATCTCAGTGTTCTTTGTCCTATCTTCAAGAAAGGATAAACGGCTGGAGCCATACCATATCAGTGTGGCTTCAGACCACAGAGATCGCTGCTTGATTATTAGAAGTAGAGCCCTCTCTCGAACTACGAAGATAAAAATCTATAAGACACTGATAATCCCGGTCCTGCTGTATGGCGATTCTTCGTAGGATTTTTGATCCCCTTAGAGCTGTATGAGCTGCAAGATAAGGTTGACATAGTCCACGCATTAAATTCCAGTGGCTGGTCATCTCATCCGGATGAACCCCGAAGCTCCAGCACTAAAGGTTTGCGACGGAAACCTGAACTTCGTTGGTGGACGGCGTCAAAGAGGACGTCCGTCAACGACTGGCAACGGCGCGCACTAAACTACAACGAATGGTGCGCTTTCCTACGTGCGGCCTTGACCGATAGCCGGTTGTAGAGCCACCTAAGTAAGTAAGTATTGGCTATAAAAAAGTCAATTAGATCCGGCTACTTGTTCATGTCACTGGGCCAATAGGTTGGCTACCCTGTTGAAATGTGTTTTTGTATTCACCATTTTTAGCATTTTCCTATACTTGAAATGACAGTTGTGAGCAAATTTAGTATTGTACTCATTTGCTCCATTAGTGACTTTATCATAGCCTTAAGTACGTTCATGTTATTATTTTCTATTACAGAAGGTGCTGCTTCAGACAGTAAATTATGACTTGACGCTGGTAGAGTGTTCATTTTGACTACTTCCGCATAGTGAGTTCCAGGTGTCGCCAAATTTGTGATCAGTTTCGGATCTGACTTTTTATTATTATTTATTTTGCCTGCAGAAGTAACTTTAAGATCATGTACTGCGACTGGATTTTTTACTCCCTTCTCCCGCAGTTTCTTGGATATTGTACACCCTTTATAGTTTTCCGGGTTATTTCCATCGCATAGCATGCAGCGTACGTCCGTTCATTTCTTTTTTCGGGAATATTCGATTATTAGATGATCACAAGAGCATTCGACGCACCGCTGACTACGGTGACAGTATTGTTCGGTATGTCTATACCTTTGACCCATAGAACATTGGGGAATTTCGCGTATTTTTTTTTTGGAGTATTAAATTCTATTCTTGTGGACAGAAGCACATTGCAATTGGAAATATCTTTTTTGCACTTATCCGATTTGAGTCCAATGTAAAACCAGGGCAATGGCCTTGTGAATATAATGAATATTTTCAACTGTGTGACCAAGATTTTGAAAGCTTCCTTGATTTACTTTATCGGAGTTAAAGGATGTATACCCTTTAATACGACATTGAACCTGCGCACCTGTTTTAATCTATGTGTGAAATTCCGTGTACGGCTAAGGCCTTAGTAATGATTGAATTTTTAATTTTTAATTCATATTCGTCACCAGCTAATTCCTGTAGAGCTTTAATTTTAATTTCCATCGTTTCCATAATATTTCTCGACAAATGATAATGATATGTTTGGACGAAACAATAATACTCGTAACATAAACTAAGGGAAGTTCTACATATGCTATAAAATAAAAAGATTTTCTAAATAATTAGCTTTTGTCTCCGAATATTAAAATAACGTACTACAGAGATAAGCCTTTCTCAAAGTATTTCATGCAAAAAGGACATGCTTTTGCATGAATATTCCTGGTATGTTTAAGAACCTAGGACAGCATTACGATGCATCAGAGTGGCGGGTTTTTATTGACAGCAGTAAATATAATTTAAAAGCAGTTATCTTAAATGTTAGAAACGAGAAACCATCAATCCTAATTCGACATGCTGTCAACACCAAAGAAACGTACGAGACAATGGTCGATTTGCCCACGACTGGAAAGTTTGTTCCGATTTAAAAGTAGTGGGCCTGTTACGAGGAATGCAAGGTGGATTCACAAAATATTTCTGTTTTTTAAATCTCTGGGACAGCCGCGCTCGCACACACCATTACGGAAAGATCTGGCCGGAAATAGAAAACTTCATTGTGGGCTCGGACAACGTTGCAAATAAGGCTCTGGTGAATAAAAACATCATTCTTCCACCGTTACACATAAAACTTGGACTCTTTAAAAACTTCGTCAAAAAGTTAGACAAAGAAGGCCCAGCGTTCGCATATTACTTACGTTCGAGATTACTTTTTCCAAGGATTTTTCTTGCGAAAATCATAGAAGGAATCTTTGACGGTCAACAAAAAAGTTCTCAAAGACGACAATTTCCCTTCATTATTGCCACCTAATGAAGCTGCAGTCTGGAAGTCGTTCCAGTTGATTGTTTCTAATTTTCTTGGAAACAATAAAAGCGTCAACTACAAGGAAATGGATGAAGATTTGCTCAAAAAATATGCAAGAATGGGTGTCGAATGAATATTGTCATTCTATTTCTTTTTCCGTCTATGTGTTGCATGATATTCTTCATTACGTTGGATTTTTTCCCGTAGAATCTCGGTGACGTAAGTGACGATCACGGTGAAAGGTTTCATCAAGAAATTAAAACCATTGAGTACTGCTACCCTCAATTCACCGGACAAAAAAGTCTCAGCCATAAAAATTATTAATTTTAAATTTCAATTTTTTAATTTTTTCTAGAGTTATTAAGTAGTTTGTATTATGAATTAATAATTTAAGAACGATGCGACGATACATTTACAAAAAATGAATCATCTGTATATATTAATCATCAAAGGTGATTTTTTATCACAACCCCATACCTCCCTTCATACTTTACAGAAACAAATGTTTGACCCACAATTTTGAACGGCGAAAGTAGCATTCAAAAGACCAGGATTGTATTTAACAGAACCTGTTTCTTCGCATGGACAGTTATATGTGGGTTTTCACAAGTTCGTAAATTCAATGATATGCATGTCTACATTAAAGACACATACAGATCATCATTGAACTGATCTTGCCAGTTTAAGCTCAGACGTCCTCTCTGATGCCGTATCCGTTGATATCAGGGTCCATGCTTCTGCGCCATACATCAGGACTTGGATTTTTAATGTCTTATAGATTTTTATCTTCCTATTTCGAGAAAGGGCTCTACTTCTACTTCTTCGTTTGATTTCTAGGCTGAAGTTGTTGTCGCTGGTAATTTCTGTTCCCAGTTGGACAAAGTTTTATACAACATTGAATTTGAATTTCTCCATATTCACAGACCGTCCAAGACGCGCTGATGGTCTGCGAGTGGACATCAAGTACTTCGTCTTGTCCTCGTTAACCGCCAGGCCCATGACACGTGACTGTTTCTCAATCTCTGAGAACGCCCTATTAACTCGCCGTTCGTTCGTGCCAGTGATGTCAATGTCATCAGATTCGGAGAGGTTCTTTCCAACTCTGACGAAGCTTTGGGTGTGTGATAGCGTAATCATGCAATGACAAACTATCTTTGCTGAGATACCAAGTTCAGATGGGGCATTGAAGAACTTCGCCCCTACCGGCGTGTCGAAAGTGGCCATATAATCGACAAATAGGTGGTGTGTGTCTTTCTTGTACTCATGGGACTTCTCCAGAATTTGTCGTATAGTGCAAATGTGTTCACTGGTCGACCTCATAGGTCCTAAGCCACACTGATACTTGCCTATCAGTGCATCCGTGTATGGCTCCAGCCATTTATTATTCCTCAGCTTTTTAATTACTGTGTCTACCTCGTTATAATCCGGTAACTCTACAAGAGAGCCATCATCAATTGGTGGTTCTAGGAACGCTTTTCTATCGGCAGTATTGTTCTCTTCATCGCCCCCAAGTAGGTTAGAGAAGTGACTTCTCCATAATCTCAGTGATTCCTATGCAACTGTAACCAGACTTCCACTATTGTCCTTGCAGAAAGAAAATCCGGGCTTAAAACGTACGGTCAGACATTTGACCTTTCGATAAAACTTCCGAGCTTTATTTCTATCACTTGACATCCTCAAGCTCACGTCTTTCTTGAGAATCTGTTTTAAATTTTGTTTTAAAAATAAAATGAAGTGCTACAACGCACTTAAAATGTTGAATGTGGTATTTGGCGAGTCCAAGTTGACCAAAAAAATTGTTATAAGTGGTACAAGTTCTTCATAGAAATCCGAAAAGATGTTAATGACGATGCGCGCTCTGGATACCTAAGCACGTCAGAATATTGTTATGAAGAATCGTCGAATCACTATTAGAAAAGTTGCTGAGGATGTTGGCTTATCAGTTAGCTATGCTATCCAATTTTTTCTGATGTTTTGGAAATGAAACGTCTGGCAACGAAGTTTGTTCCGGCTGCCACAAGCGTATTTTATGTAAGAGCGATTACTTTGAAGGGGACAAAATAGATTTTGATTACACTTCTCGTATGTTTTAAAATAAATTACCTTTGATTAAGACATACTTGCACATTCGTCAATTTCCCATTATATTATCATTCGGTAACCGACCAAAATGTGAATTATTCGCACGAGCTAACTAGTCTACGTAGAATCTCTTCGCTTGGAATTTATCTCAAGAGATTTATTAATTGATATGAATATATGTACTCTGCACAATTGTTCGCTGTACACATTGATGGGTTTGATTAACTACTAGTTTTTCAATATTCAGTGAAAAATTTAACTGTTTGTTATTCTACCGGTTTTTAAATTATTTTCAAAATCAATTACCTTGCGAAGCAGGCCGCGTATCCACCGAAGTGTCTTCTTTGTTCATGCTGTTTTAAATAGTTCGTTTTTAATCCACGGTCAACATGACATATAATTAATTTAGATACATAAGTCTAAAACTTTTAATTATCTTATTGTATTGCATAATTCATTTTCATGTATTGACTTTCCAATGCACTACATTTTGGTATATATTATTTTATTTTTTCACAAATTTTTCACTGTTACTCAAACACAATGCGACGGCACTAAAACAAAACCAACTTCTTGAAGATACACTGAGAATGCTGTGCTTAAGCGCCGGTGCTGAAGCTGAGGTCGGTCCAACTGCGAATGATGATGTTAACGTCACGATATACGATTTCAGATTTATCATAAAACCGTGACAGCAGCTAAACAAAATTCAAGTCATGTGTCCAGCGAGCGGCTGAAGCGACCGACATAAAATGCCCGCCCGCTGACGACCAAACCAACCCCAAAACAAAAACAACGAGAGAAAAAAAACAAAAACAAAATCCACAACTACCGTTTTTGGCATCATATGTGCAAAGCAGCAGCAGCCACAACAACAACAACAAGAAGAAAAATAACAACACCAAGAGCCAAAGCTAAAGCCAGCACCCGCAATAAGCCGAACAGCAACAACAAGCATCAAGAATAGTAGCAGCAAAAACACCAACAACAACAGATTTGATAATAAATAGAAAAGCATAGCAAATAACCGCACCCACCACCCACACCGCTATACGATTTGATGCTGTTGCTGCTTCCACTCCACCACTACCAATACAACATTGATCTGTGCAGAGCGTCTGTATGCGGGTGTGTGTATGTGTGTAAGGACTTTTAGTGGAAACTCTGGTGGCGCATTTGCTTGTTGGCTTGCTTTGATTCGTTCTTCTTGATGCGACGGTTGCAGTGCTGGCGACAGTGTGTATATGAATTTGTTGTTGCTACGTCTTCTGCTGCTGCTCTGCTGGTGTTTGCTCTGTGTCAATGTACACATGTGTGTGTGCAAGCCAAGCCGCAATCTCCAATAAACACCAGCATACTGCGTATTCGTTCACTCACATACTCTTTCGCGTATGCTACGTGCTACTTCATTCGTACACATTCTCGCTCACTCTTTCTCTCTCTCTTGTCCTTACTAGTTCGTACGCCAAAGACGCCATTATGGATAGCAATAATATCAGACGCCATTGGGACGCTGCCCATTTCCTATTTATGTTGTTTTGGTTTTATGCTCCAGTCGCCATTATTTGCAAGGTAAGCGCGGTGCGGTGGCGGGTTGTAGATAATCGTCTTGTGTTTTGACATTTTGTTTTTGTTCTGACGTTAGAAGCTTTTGCGTTGCTTTTTACTAGCAGGCAGCAAAGAAGGATATAGTAGGAGCGACAGACAATGCAATCGCTGGCGTCCCTCAGACGCCGCCATATAATTTGGTGCGAATAACTGTAATTGAATTGGAAATGTATTGATTGCGAAGACGATGGCAACGGCTTTGACTTTATTTCAGTTGTTGTTGAAGTACTTTGCGTCTACTCTATTCTGTCTTCTTCGTTCATGTTTCCTTACTTTTTATGACGATTCGTATTTACCGTTATTGCAAAACTTTTCGGATATTTTATGATATACATACATACGTACATATACATTCGTAAGGGGTATGTTAAGAAGAGGTTTCATTTAAAATTGTGAATTATTTATCTACGGGTATGTGTATAAATTTTAAATATGTATACAGATTTTATTAGAATTGACGATAGATACATCAAATTTTAGCAGATTACTTTTAAAATGGGGCAAATGAATTAGATTTATTCTTCCAATTCAAAGATATTGTGTCCAAAAAAAAAAAAAATAGGTCAAAAATCAATATTGACCCTCCGCTTTTTCACGAGAAGATTTTGTATATTATATATGTACTAGATCATTGCGCAAGCGCACTCACTTGGCAAATGTCTCAAACCAATTTTATTCTTCTTTTCATTGGGTTCTTTAAAAATGTTGTTAACGAACCAAAAAGTTTAAACATGTGTAAGTTGTGGTTATTTGGTTCGATAAGACAAAAGAATCAAACCAAATGTATAGACAATGCGAAAGAACGAAACAAACAGAGCATTCGTTCGATTCGGTTGGTATTCGATACTGTTTGATTTAACCATCTCTTTTGCAGTTTATGCCTGAAACCATGGCGTATCAGACAGAGCTGCTGTCTTTTTTGTTCCTTTCTGTTGCTTTATTTTCAGTTTGCCGGAAAAGAAATACAATATTCTCTGTGCACATTTGTATGTACGAATACATATGTACATGTTCAATTGCGTCTTTTGTACAATCTAGAGTACGAACTATCATAGTATACATACACACATACCTATTTTTTGTAGATGCCAAGAGGGGACAGAGACAGGCAAAAGAATATACTCAAGCATATAGTAATGGTTTACTTTCATTTGTTCTCGTTATAACTTGAAATATTCTTAACCAGTTTTGATATAGGCGCACAGTGCTTGCTTTGATTCGTTTAGTCGAACGAAAATTCGCCTTGCGAGTCTGTAAATGCCTTGTTTGCCTTATATAAGAGCTAAAAACAAACAAAAAAAACTACTTGAAAATTGTGCTTATACTGGGCAAATGGCCGTATTATGGGTGTGGTGGGTATGGCATTCTCAAATTATAATATGAAACATCTGGGTATGGTGAAGGAAAATCTATATGTCCAAGTTTGAAGTCTCTAGCTCTTTTATATTTCGTTTATACGATTGGGATTTTCTTGAAATCATTTCATGATAACGACACAAAAATGTGCGTACAAACTCTTTTTCATGAAATGTAAATTGTTACGAAAACTTTTCAAGAATTTCATTATATTTCATGATATTCACTTGTCGTTGCCACCTTGTAATTTTTAGGTTGTGAAATGAAATTCAAACTGTTAGCGCCAAATATAAGTTCGAGGAGGCTTACCTTTACTTTTCAGCTTCTACGTGCGAAAATAACGAAATAGCTCTTTCTGCGTTTTATATTAATATTTAACAACTACATTTTTTACATTTTTACATTTTTACATTTTTTTTTTTTTGCATTTTTGATATGTAATTTTGCTGATATGTGTCGCCACCTCGCTTCACATATCTGGTTGCAGTGGCAGCTTTCAGCTCATTTCTTGATATTATAAATAACACATAAACACAAATAACACATAAACAAATAATTCATACTCATCAAGAATATATATACTCTTTCGGGCTTGTCACGCCTTGTCTTGGCTCTTACATACATTTGAACAATTTTAATAAATGCTTTTTAAAAAATTGCAATTTCGCCTCTAAAATTGAATGTGTTGGTCAGAGCCGCCAAGAAAGAGAGGTATGGAAGAAAATTATTTGCCATAAGTGCGCAAAGAATTTTTGTTGTTTTTCATATACATCCTCTCGCTTTTTATATTAAATATTTATTTGATTCCTCTAAAATTAAAATATTACTACCAAAAATACACTCAACTGATGCTCGCAAGTGCGCAGCTCGACAGAGTTGTCGTTGCAATTTTTTGCATACTTATTTTAAAAACATTGTGAAGGCTTAAGGTTGTTGTGATGTGTTTGAATTACAGTTTTTATTTATTTATTTTGGAATATAGCCAAAACAAAATTTTGATTTATGTTGCCAAAAAAGTGCACTTTCATTCCGCAAGTTTGGTTTCTCTAGGTAGAGAACTTTCCCTCCGACAAACATACAAATGAACGGACGGACATGGCTACATTTTCTAAAGTTTGACTTTAATAAATATGATAGAAAAACGCTGAGCTATACTGTTAATACTCGAAGATAACGCAGAGGACGATCTTAACAACGCTTAAGAGTTGTTGTGGTTGTAAAATTAAACCTATTGTTGAAACACCCTTTTTGTGCATATATACATATGTAATAATAATGCCTACAGAACATAATGATTATTTGCAATGGTGGAAAATCTATATATGACGTCATATCTATTTTCGAAAATAAAAATTTATATTAAATATTCATGCGCAAGCAAAGAAACGTTTAAATTAAATTCATAGAGTCTACGATATTTATTAAAGCCTTTATACATACATACATACATACATATATATATAAATATATATATATATATATATATATATATATATATATATATATATATATATATATATATATATATATATATATATATATATATATATATATATATATATATATATATATATATATATATATATATGTGTGTGTGTGTGTGTATGTATGGATAGGTAAACTATGCATTTGCAAGCCAAAATCAATAATCAGTAACAGTTCACACGGTGGCAATGGTTGTTGTTGCTGCTACTGATGCTGCTCTTTTATTGTTATTTAAAGCTCTTTGCTGTGCTTAATACGCCAACATTAACTTTGTAACAAATGAGATGTCGGAATCCAACAATCACCTACACAACCCATACAACCAAACTAGACAAAGGATGCCGGGAACAACGATGGCGGATGATGGCGGTAGATTCGACGACAGCAGCAGTATCCTGCAGCCAGGCCAGCCTTCGCTATCATGCGCTCTCTGTCTCTGCCACTCTTTATCTTCCTTTCTTCCACAGTACAGCAACAAAAAAAAATTCGCTGCTATCGAAGGACAAAAGTGAACAAACGCAAAAGTCAAAGCGCTTTACAAAATGGCCACGCCCCGTGCAAAGAATGGGCGGAGCTAAGCTAACGTCTCCCTGCTAAAGTATTTGCCCAATGCAATGCTCGTACTTATGTAAAAGAGAACAAACAACTAGCTGCACAACTCGAATAGCTGTTTGCCATAGAGAGAGCGAGATAAATGATGATTTTGCTTGTTGATGTTTGAACAAACGACATTTCAATCTAGAAAGGAGTCTATACTTATTCACAACTGAAATTGTTCTTTTTTTTTTGTAGCTGAACTTTATCTGATTGATCAAATTTTGTTAAAGATTGATTTCTGATATAGATACGACGATACTAATTTTACAATTTTCAGCTGAGGTTCTTTAGATCCTTTTACATATGCAGAACATATGCAGAAAGTACTACTCGCATCCTACACGATGGCTCTGACTGACTTTATATAGTATAATAATCTAAATGATCATCTAATAGTGGGTGGTTTTTCAGAGTTCCAAAACTTTGAATTGAATTAAAATGCTGAAATTTACTTTATTAGAAAGATAATTTTATGCCATAAATTTTTAAAAATGATTTCGGTCATATGGGCTCTGCAGCTGGCTCGGATGTGGTGCATTCTGGAAGTCCAATGTTCGACCACTTTTTTCAAGCAATAGAGGCGTATCTCGGCTATGGTTCACACAATGTTGTCTTCCTAGTTCTCCAAAGTGGCTGGTTCGTTCATAGTAATGACCAATGATTCCACATTCCCATGAAGCGCATGGTGCGAAAACGATCCATGGTGAAACGAATTATTCGCTTGAATGAACCATTATGCCGTAAAAATTCAAGAAAATTTGAATTGAATGGCGTTTATAGTCAAGACCTATTTGATTTGATGTTAGCCAGCACACCCAGCAATTCAGGAGAGTCTTTTAAAACACACTCGTGCAGCTAAAATATTCTTATAAAGCGTTTTTTTATTCTATGCGTTCATACTCATTTGACTCCCAATTAGGAGTCCTAAACGACTCTTATTTGAATGAATTTGAGTCTAAATTGATTGCATTTAGCTGTCTTCTAGGAATCTATTAAATGTAAAATTGAGATGATTTGGGAGTCTTATTTAATGAATTTAACATTCTTTTAGGACATTCTTTGAAGTGCAAATTTGAGTCTTTTTTGCATCTTATTTAATGAATTGAATACTGTTTATAATGCCGTTTTGACTTTTTGTGATAACCATTTTTATAAAACAAATTCACGAAGAATATTGTCATTTGTTTGCCATTGGTGGTTCCACGGGAGGGGACCTTTTAACATTATTGTTTGGACTCAGCTTGTCTGACTGCATAAAAAGAGAAATGTAGCCAAATTTTAATTTGTCTGACCAACCAAATGCGGTCTGCTTTAATGCACTTCTATTTTACAACTAAAATTTCAACTGTTAAAATAATTATGCTTAGCCTATGAGTGCAATGTTAGAACAACAGCAAAATATTAATCTCTCACTCTCTTTAGGAGTAGGAAGCAAATATGAAGTTAGAGATGTGCAATGACAATGATGCCCTTTGAGGTTTTTATTTCGACAATACGAACTTGTCCGTCTGCTCCTGCACTTATCCCAGAGCCGCTGCTTTAAGTAAGTAATTCGTTGCCAATGCGTCAGATATGACACTTTATTGTGTCGACCGATGGCTCTGGTAGTGCCATGAGCGACGAACCAATAAGTAGATACGCTGGGGTTAACGGTTCTCCATTATTAGGGTAGTCTGAGAGTGCGATGAGAGGTCTATAATTAAGGATCGCTTCTAGTGCGACCGTTTGTAGCTCTTCGAATGTGAGCTATGTTCTGCCCATATTTTTTACAAGTAATTGTTTCATCGACTTCCATAGGCCCGCAAAGTGTGGCGCACGGGGCGGTATAAACTTGAAGTAGAAGCCCATGCTAATGCTGAGATGCTCCAGACTACTAACACTTTGCTGACTATAGAACTGTCGCTTCCAGTCATCAATTTGTTGCGTTGTCGCAGTATATTAGCTGTGGTACACCTCTTCGGGCGATTAAGCGCTTTAAGCAGAGAATAAACATATTAGTCGATAAATCGAATAGAAGTACTACATGTACCGCCTTCGACGAGAACCAAATGAATTCTGCTAAATACGTCTTGTAAGGAACCTTACTGCGGATACGATAAGAGGTAAGGAATGGTTCACAAAGGTCTACACCGGATACTAAAAATGGTCTATTCGACACAAGCCGGTCGGCTGGTAGCGAACCCATTATTTGCTGTTGAAGACGAGGTTTATAGTGAAAGCAGTGAGTGCAACTTCTGACTATCTTTCTCGCGATTTCTCGTGCATTTACTTATAACCCATATTTGTAGTCGAAGTAGCGCAGTAAGCGCCTTTGTAAATAGGTGTTCCTTCGAAAGTAATGCTGGAAAGTTCGCATCAAAGGAAATAGGAGCGTGTGTTAATCGTAAAATTTTTACTGGCTAGTTCCGCTCAGATAAAAATGGTGTCAAATTTTGTAAATCTGGTTTAAGAACCTTGTGTACTTTTAGCAACGAAATTTCCTTAGCAAATGAAAATGCTTGTATTGAAGAGCCAATGAAAAGGAACGATTGCGCTAGTTCTATTGAAGGAATGTGCATTATTCTTTCAACTATTAACATTCTATCTAAAGGGATTTTGTTAAACACTCGCAAAACGCAAGCAATGACCCGTAGAATTCGACAATACGACGATATAAGACTTATAATTTCCTCGATAATGTTTCCCTCGGTGCCACTATCGCTACACTTCAGGACTGTTGCTTTGCGTTTTTCTAGCTGCACTTCGCTCAAATTCGCATTTAACGATGGTTTGAACCATTTTGATGCGTGTAGTTTAAGAAACACTGGTCCGGTAAACCACATAGTATTCAACAAATCGATTGTCTGACAGCCACGAGACACGATATCTGCTGGGTTTTCTTTCCCTGGCACATGCTGCCATTTCATATCAGAAGAATTGGTTTGGATCTCAGAGATGCGATTTGCTACGAAACAGTTGAGTTGTGATGAATGCATCCTGAGCCAATGCAAAACGATTTTCGAGTCTGTCCAAAAGAAGAACGAATTAGTAAATTTTGTAAATTTACGTTTAATTTTTTGCTAGGTTTGACTTAGCCGAGGCAGTGATATAGCCTTAATCGATGCAACCTTCGATTTAGCCATGATAAGTGTTGTTATGAATGCTTTATTTATGTTTGCGCGTAAGTATATGCAACAGCCATATGCTTTCTGCGATGCGTCCGCAAATCCGTGGAAAAGTCGTGTGATGAAGACCTTGACATACACAACGACGAGATTTTGATAGGCATTGAGCTGCTATCTGGCTCTTGCGCAAAAAATTTAAGCAAAGTGACGATTGTTTTACGCATTGAAATCTTGCAGCAACACTCAATGATGTGAATGAGGAATATGATCCATCGTAATGATCCGAAGCAGAACATTTTGGGCAATTACCTTGAGTAGCTACGAACGCCCTTTTGCTAGTGTCCTTTTGTTTTTCCACTTTTGATTTCTCTACTACACGTTTAGCACTGCTTTCTAAATACTCGCAATGACGACTCAGTGTTTTATAACAATATTTCCATGCTGTTTATCAGCCTGTTTATCATCATTTGCCATACTAGGAATATCAAATAAACTAGAGATATGTTCATTGAAAATAAGAACCTTTTTGTCATACCGATCTTTAAGCTGTTGTAGCGCCTTTGGATAGTTTTCTTCTATCACTTGAAACGAAGACACAACGCTTAATGCAGCACCTGACAGGCATGTCACCAAATAGTTAAACTTATCAAGCGTTGCGATAGTATGATCTTCATCCAATAAATGGGTAAATGCTTGTAGTCACCGTACTTGCCATCAAATTTCGGCAACTTTAGGAAGGCAGACGATTGTAGTGTCCATTGATGCTTGTAGTATTCAAAAAACTAGCTTCATCCAGTTTTTCCTTCTTGCCAGCTTGAGTGAGTTTTTGTATTGCAGCCATTGCATATTTGTTCAAAAGAAGAATCTAAAACTTTAGAACGGCATTCTAAAGCTGCTAAATCACTGTTAGATTTATAAGCTTCAACGCGAGCTGTAATGTTAAAAATGTTTCTTATCATAGCCAAATGCTGCTTTGCCTCTTCTGAACTCGTCATGGACGAAAGGAAATTATATGAGCGAGATCGTAATCTTTGATGAGTTGCGAATATCATTCGAGAGTTGATAGTGGCAAATGCCTCTTTCGCTTAAATTCACTATATAAAGAAAGAAAAAATCTTTGTGAAACCTGAAAAACCAAAACTTACATCGTATAAGTGAAGCGTCGCTTGCGCGTGGCTTGCCAATATAGATAGTCTGTCTGTAATAAAAATATTTTTTGCACTAAAAAAAAAAATGGAATATTCCATACTTGAATTGATGCATAGCGGTAGCAAAAGTATGGTCAGTACGCATTTTTTTAAACCAAGTACAACATTTTTATTTCAAAAACCCGTTTTTCAAACTCGAAATACTTAATTTTAGTCTTCTTTAAGCTCGAGTTATCTTGATTTTAAACCTAATATGCGATTGATGTGAATATAAAATGGGCTTGAAAAGTTATTTTTTTGCGTTCGAAGTTCTAATTTTAAGCAAATTCCATTTAATTTTGTTGTATTTACACAGTTTCTAAAATGTTCTATACAATTCATAAATACATATTTGCAATAGTTAAGATTAGATTACATTCGTTACGAAAGTGAAGAGTATTTATGCTTGAATACAAACCATAGCGACGTTTAATCTTGTTTCTTCATGTTTTACTATTATGTTCCATTTAGACGTGCGGTACTTTATTTTTAAATAAAACACAAATCGATACGAATTTTATTGCGTTCGAAAGTCTATTATTTCCCGGATATGTTCTCCTCTACTGTCCCGTAGGAACTCGACTCATTTGGCTAACAAAAAGTGTGCATATACGGATGAAATGGCCGTATTGTGGACGTTATGGAAATAACATCCACAAAATTTAGTAAACTGCGAATGGCCAAGGAGAAGCTAACTTTCGTAGTTTCGAGTCTTGAGTGAAGTTATCGCATACATCCAGACGATTCAGTTTTCGAAGTTAATTCAGTATATATGTATATAATATGGGTCTACAACGCCTCCACGTACCTGTTACATTCGCACAAACTTGTTATACTCTTTGAGTGCAGGTATTTATCATATTTTCATTATTATTTAATTTACTTGCATCTTTATTTTGATAATAAATTTAAACGTCGACGAAAAGAAAAAAGTTGTTCAATACTAAGTGGATTGGATTTTTACTCATCGTAGATCGCAAGTAATTTTTTAGCCGAAGTAACTTAGAAACATTTTCATTTGTTGATATCGTCACAATTGATATCGGTAGCACAGTTATCACTCGCAATGTTTTGTGAACATTTGGAAAAGCATTTTCATTGCAGACATCAAGAGCTCCGTCTACGTCAAATTTTAACTTATCTAATCCATACTTTGTAGGAATCGTACTGTAAAATTAAAGCATACTTTATAATAATAATTTTTCACAATCATCAATAATGGCAATACGTATCTTTCACATAAACTACCACATCCCATAATTTAGGTATACGCTCTTCTTATTAAACCAACTAGTAATAATAACGATTGGCTTCCATCCCACTAGCTATGTCAATTTCACTCTTTAAATATCAACACTGAGCATGCTATCATTTGAAACAAAGGACTGGCACGTGCCTCCGCTTACCTGAAAAGCAACAGCAAAACCATCAAAAAACAAAGCAAACCAATGAAAACAGCAACAAAACATTAAACGCTCGAATTACCAATTTAAACATGGTCCACGGTGCAATTCCTATACGGCACTTTGAATTTAAATCGTTTCACCATTTATGATTTTGGCATATTTACATTTTAACTACGACGCACAATCAATCCAAAACAATGGGATACCGCTGAACGTTTTGATGAAAAACGCTGTAAAGGATATGATTGCTTGTACAATGATAAACAATAAATTTCTGCCAAAAGGGAACTAAACAAATTGTATTGTCAGGACAGTGGGTGGTGCAGGAAAGACTAAGCGCTCGACATTCGGAACATACTATTGACTACCATATAAATACTGTACAAAAACATAATTCATACTGTATATGATAATGACAATTTATACTCTAATAATGATATGATTCAATGAACGATATGATATATTTGTACCGAATTTTATTAGATCCATTTTAAACGCTAAGCTTTGTCATTTCTCAGACAAACCCACAATTGCAATTTCAAGGTTATCCATAATATCCATGAATATTCAACTCTTCATAGCCTACATGCGATTCCAATGGTGAAAGCTATGTACTATACTATGTAGAGCCGTACACAAATGCATTCGTTACATAAATTGAATACATGCGTGCACGGCTTGCACAAATGCAAAGCTCTAAATCCTCCAAAGAAATAATTTCGAAGAATCTTTCTATTTATCGAATCAGTACGGATTTTCTAATGTTATATGTCTAATCTTGTTAGTTGCTGATAGTAAAGGTTAGAACTAATCGTACATACTCATACTGCTCAGCGAATGCTTAAGTTCATTACAAAAACAAATGTGCGTGAAGAGCTCAGGTCTAAGATTTTAAGCAAGAAAACTGGAAGTGACCCATAACTGAAAATTTTCTTGTGGCTTTTGGAGACATATTTCTGAAATTCAATCAGATAAAAATACTTGCTTTATTGTAGATCAATTCGAAAGATGTGTTCAATTTGGTCGTGATGGAACAAAGTTGACTTTAAATAATGAAATTTTCTTCAATACAAAAATCGAGTTGGTGCTAAATGGTACGTAGCACTTTTCTTATTGCCTGGATTTGTACGAATTTCACTGTTCTCCAGATTATTAAAAGCGAGATGATTGTCGTTGTCTATTGTATAACTCTAACAATATTGACGCCCTTATAGTATATAAATCATGTGAGGAATGGCGATTTTTAATGAGAAAAAGGACATTTTTCATCGCACAATAGCCTGCATTGTTGTACCAACTTTTTCTTTGCATATACAATCAATTGGGCTGATTTGGACGACCTTTGACTGCACAATTTTCCTTGCATACATCGGTCCGGGGCGTAAACCCAGTTGTCCTCCGGAACGAATGTCGTGAAGTTGTTGTTACTTTATGAAAAAGTAATTTCGTATCAAGTTCTTTTTCAAAAATATGACAGGCTTCTCTAAAACTCACTTGCGACAGCTACCAGCAACCGACATTAACCAAAAATTGTTCCTTTAACGACTACATAAAGGATATGCGCACTTATTATAAGCTAAACAAAGCTAAGCAATACAAAAAGGGTTTCGAGGCAAAAGAAAAACGAGACGGTTAATCATTTCTTCGTAGTGAGGTTGTAATCGATCTTCGAAGGTCCTCCGCCAGCGAAATGTGGAAGAGACAATGGAGTACGGCATAAATGGAGCTGGGTACATATGTACATACATACACTCAAAAAACATATTGTAACTTTCTTTAGAGCTGTCGGGGGTAAAAAAAAATAATCGAAAATAAGCTTTAATAAAAAGAAAAAAAAAGAAAGTTCCAAACAATTTCACTAGTTTTAACAAATTTTCTCAATCATATCACTAACCCTCAATTGTATGGTTAGTAATCATATCTTACCGTATACGTAGACAGACAACTATGATACAAGGGTTGCGTTGTATATTGTGCGCATTGACAACTATACGTGTTGTTAGGTGCCACCTGACATTTCTATTAGAAATTTTTGACATTTTTTAGCATAAACGTACGCAGATCGTTTTGATGTACGTGCACTATTTGCGTTGTGTACAGTGGCTTAAAAAATACATCTCCGCCAAAAAGTGGAATTAACTCGTGAACATTTTCGGGCGGAGCATTTGTACTCTCCAAAAGAGTGCATCAATCAACCAACTTCGACTTTTGGCAATGAAGCGCCATAAAAAACTACTGTTTATGACTTGTGTGCTGTATTCAATCGTTTTCACCGTTCGTTGAAAGATAAATCTAAAGAAGGAACTGATAAGACAAGACCGCCATGGGAGATTGAGGCATCCTTGGACATTAGTGGGATATTAAATGAGCATTTGGCGTAAAAGAAGATTTGCTCGCATTGGACCATCGTCCAAAAAAGGCTCATATCGATTGGTCCAAAGATATTTTGAAGAAATACAGCCGCGGTGGTTCAAAACACGTCTATGACATCCTAACATGTGACGATTAATGGCCATGCGACTGTATTTGTGTTCCAAAGCGAGCCAAATCCAATAAATTTTGAAGCGGACGATGCACTTCGAAGCTATGTTTAGCAATTGTAATGCAAGCCCGAAGAGCGCTTGGCTAATACCCATATCTTCGTTTACAAGTAGTGAGGTTGTGAAACCGGCTATGCTTCTGGAAAAATATACATTACTATTCAGAAAAAAATAGTAATATCGCAACTGGTCCACTGTAGCATTTTACGCAACCATGTGTTTGTGAGAAGTTTTTGAATGTTTTGACAATGGTAGCTGTCCCACATCGGTTCACACAAGACAGTTTTTGAGCACTCCGCTTTACACATGTTCTTGACACAAGTTGTTGAAGCCTTTAAACAGATTGTTTTGGAGGTGCCGAAATTAATAACTCTATTATATACTCGTAATGTAGTTGCATGAGCTCACCAAACCATATCAAAAACAAATCAATCATACCCCTATCTCTTTCGCGCTCATAATTTTTTATCAACTGGTAGCTGGCTGCTTGCATGGTACGCCTCTTATGTGAGCACACGCAGCTATCTGCAGTTTCGAAAGCTACGTGGTTTTTGTTGTTTTATAACTTATTCAAAGCACAAAAAATGTAGTATAAATTGGTATGAATAATCGAAATAGCAATTTGTGGTTTAGCTAAAACTTAATCCTGAAAAAAGCGATATTTATCTTTATATTAGCACAAAAACTTTGTTTTAAATAAAATATAATAATTCGTACAGCATATTTTGCGACAAAGTATTACATACAATGCTCATGTAAAACATTTTATATAAATAGTATAGATTGTTCTTTAATACTAATTTGATCTTCTCGTCTGTTTAGTATTAAACTTTTAGGAAACTTAGATCCGTATTGTTCTGTTCTCATTTCAGTCATAACTATGAAAGCATCTCTCTGAATTTCGGGAAAGCGCGGGTTGTATCATGGTAATATGGTGTTTGTTCCATTTTCCATTTTTCGTCAAAAAAGACATCACTCAATTCAGGACAGAAAACAAAAGTCGAGAAAGCAACTCAAAGCAATACTATCATCATATATTATAAAAAGTGTGATTAAAGGGTTGTAATACTTATTTCATTGAGTATCCATATCAATATTAGAAGTCCACTTTTGTATTAATACTCATTTAGTACAGTTAATATAATCTTGAAATTCGATATTGTCGATGGCTACATATATAGGGACGTGACATGTACACTTTTGGAATTTTGTATTATGGTAAATATATATATACGTGTATATAAATAAAAATGGATATGCCACGCCCACTTTTAGGAAAAGGACCATACAACGCACACCGGCGAAATTTATCCGCTCCACCGCTTCGTTCAAAGTCACAGGTTTTTTGTATTGTGAAAGTTACTTGGAACTTAGTTTACATAGTAAATATAATTAACCATGGATCAGAACGTGCGAACGAATTTGCACGCATTTCTTTCATTAATTAATTTCTCTCGACCGAAAACAAACTGATATTTTACATAATGTCATGAAGCCAACAAGTAGAATTAGTGATAACTACTATTTATCTATTTTATATTCCGCAGATGCGCTCAAAAAAGATGGCTTCGTGATGGAGGACTATTCAAAGGAAATTCGCCTTCCCTTTAGCACAACAAAAAATAGATTACACAAGGCCGCTTCAGAGGTGAAGAAAGAAAAACGATGCACAGACAACAATGCCAGCATACATACATAATTTCAGACCGGACAAATAAGGAGCAGGGTATCATGGTACAGCGTATCACGAAGTGGAGCACACTCCACTGGATTTTTTTTTTCTGTGGCCATTTGGAACCCGGTTTCCATAGTAAATATTTGTAATGAGTCATGAATCTGACCTTCTTGCGAACGAAAATACTGGTATCTGTTAATTGCCTTCTTGAAAGATGTTATATCCTCTCGAATAAAAATATACTGATATTTTATATAACAAGCCATGAACCCATCAGAAGCATATAACATGCTGTGAAACAAAAAGCAATGTAAGTATGCAAAAATGATTAATCATTGCTACAAAAACATCATCGAACGAATTTTTAACCTTTCGTACGGTCTTATATAGATATGTATGAGTACATACTAATTCAAACATACAGATTTTCACTTTGAAATTTGAATTTAATCTATTCCAATAGTATATTGTATATATATATATTCATATAACTTGAATATTATTTACAAATTGTTTATTTAAGACTTTGTTTTTAATCAAGTCATATAACAGTTGCAAATCTAAACAAGCTTTTAACTTAATTAGTTTTAATAACTTTGTTTTGCTTACGGCTCACTTTCGTTTTCTGTTTCGTTTTCGTTTCATTTAAATTATAATTTACAATGAAGTTTTACTTAAATCTAATTCTTGTTTATTTTTTATTTTTCTGTAGTTGTTCTGAACTTTTGTATTCTTCTACACTTTTGCTAATGAGAATATTTGTTAATTGTTATGCATCTATATTGTATGTATTTCTATTAACTTTATCTTCATTTGATTTATTGGATTACTAACCGCTTTTCTCTACGGTTATATTTATTATTAAATAATATATATATATATTTTTTTTTTTAATATTCTGCACTTTTGTCTTCATCGATTGCGTAAATATCTGTTTGTATGTATATATATAAATAAAAAATTTAAAATAGAATAGTAATAATAATACACGCATACAAAATTATTCTCATAATTTATGATTAGACGTAAGCCACGTTAGCCCCTCGTAGAGGCCGTCACCGGTTGTGGCACATGACGGCTGGACATACCAATTTCGATCTCTTATTCTAGTTAAACCTAGTTTTTCCTGGATTTCATGTGGTTTCATTGCTGTAGAAGGTACAAAAATAATTTATAATATCAGTAGTATATTGAATCGGTTGCTTTCTTTACCTTCGGGCAGGTCCTGTTTATTTGCAAATATCAGTATAATAGCATCCCGCATTTCTCTGTCGTTTATTATTCTATGCAACTCAGTGCGCGCTTCGTCTATCCGATCGCGATCTGCACAGTCTACAACGAATATAAGACCTTGTGTACCTAGTATGTGTAGAAAAGCGATTTGTTACTCTCTTCCAGTATAATATTAGTACATTATATAGAAAGTGGAAAGCTCCTTTAACATTAACTATAGCAAATAAAATATTTTGTGTTTATTTCAGTTAATGCAATATATCAAATAATTAGGTAAAGAACTTATTTATAATAAAATTTTATGCAAAAAATTTAACTTCGGTTGAACCGGAACTCTAGCACAATTCACACGAAATTTCAAACCGTATTGTAAAACATAAACGTGAGTGATATGTTTGTACAGGGACTAGCCCAAAAAGTGAGTGGGACACGAACATAGTATAAGTGTGTGAAGCGACCATCCATAAGAAGCACCCATATCGAATGTCAAGCTGATATTGGTTAAACTAAAAAAGTTTTTCGTACAAATGCATAAAAGTAAGCGGAGGGTTTCTATCGGGACTAACTTAAAAAGAGGAAGGGACACTCTCATTTGTATATGTATGTGAAGCGGCCGGCTATAATAAACCACCAAAAACTGTGAGTGGCATATGAACAAACTCGGGACGAAAAGAATCTTAAATGCCGACATACAGCCAGATATCCAATATAAATGTTCTTAACAAGAAAAAAACGTTAATTTCGGTTGAACCGAAATCACACGAAATTTGAAATCGTATTGTAAAACACAAACTTGGGTGCTTTGTTTAAATAGGGGCACACAAAAAAGTGAAAAAAAAAACAGATATCTAAAAAATATATACCCAAGAAAAGAGCAACAACATACAGACAGATGGACATGACTCATCTTTCGAGCTGATCAAGAATTTGATTCCTCTTTTAATGCATTACAAATTTCAGACAAACTGATACCATTTCACACTATGTGTGATTAGTATAATAATGCCCCTAAAACTTGTATTTAAAACAACTTTAGGTGTATGAGGGGCAAATCAAAGGTTATAAAACAGTTTTACTGCAGAGTACCGTTTTATCCAACACCTATTCCCATAGTACCAGCGAGCAACGTGCTTAAGTATGGCATATACAGAGGTCATGAACTTTCAAACTGTGTTTGTTAAGGCAGATTTTCATGCTCTCAAAAACTATGAATTTGCATGAACATACGTCCTAGGCACGTGGGCTACTCGCCTACACTAACATTAAAAATGGGTAAAATTTCAACTACTTTTAATGTATACGTAAAGAGCTTTGGTACCATCAAAGAAATATATTTTTCTAATTTATTGTTTGAACAAAATAAAAAAACGAAAAAATAAAATATAGCATTATTGATATAGCATTATAATTCTACCTACCAAATATGGTACGTACCTGTATAGTAATGCCGCCAGAGTGGACGAATTTTATCCTGTCCACCGACGTCCCAAACATTGAATTTGACGTTTTTATATGTCACCGTTTCGACATTGAAACCAACAGTGGGAATTGTCGTCACAGATTGGCCCAATTTTAGCTTATAAAGTATCGCTGAAAGTTTCATAAATGAATATAAAGTAAAATTAAGTCAAATTTGATAAAGAGGAAATATAACAATAGAGCAAGATGAGAAGGCTCGTCTGCTCACTCACTTGTTTTGCCGGCAGCGTCCAGTCCGAGCATTAAAATTCGCATTTCTTTGTTGCCAAAAATTTTCGATAGTAACTTTCCCATGATGATGTGTCATCAAAAACAACTTAAGGCGAACTGCTGTAGTTGAATAAAAAAAAAACGTACAATTTAATAATCAGCCAATGTCAAAGGATATATATATATAATATATACATATGTATATAATAAAGATACATGGTTTAAATCTGTAGTTGCAATGAAATTGAGTCCCTGCAATTTAAACCAATACTACACGTATTAAACCATCCTGCGGTTTTAAATGTTACCGTTTAGTATGTCAGATCCAGCTCATTTGCGCTTGTTTTTTAGCCAAAATATACTTTGTTTCGAAATTAGTTTATTATCATATTAACACAATTTAGTGTGGGTGTGCCGGCCACTAAGTGCTTCAGCTTATCACCAGCACGTTCTTTTGGATAGCAATGTAACTCCCCTGCCCCTACACAGTGAGCACAAATGGCGCAGGCGGAAATGCGAGCGAGATCATCGTTTGCATAACAATCATGTAAGTTCTCAACAATATATAGTGAATTGTTCAATAATACAGCAAATTATCGCTGCAGACAGCAAAGCACAAAATACGAGTATCACCAACAGGCGGACAGAGGGACTGACAGACTAACACACACACATACAAAAGCCAGAAAAAGTTAAGAACATAAATTTTATAGAAATTTATCTCATCGCATTTTATACGTCGCGCCAGAGACTAAGAGAGAGTGAGAGAGTGAACAAACGAACGATGATTGAACGAAAAAAAAAAATTCCACAAAAAACAAGCCTTGAGGGGCCGAAATGTGTTGCCAAAACGCAGGTCGTTGGCATGGAGCGGCGGCGGCATGTTTGTGGGCAGGGCGCCATTAAACACGTTTACTGGTTTGAGCCATCCTTACTTGCTGCGAAAGCGTGTTATCCTTAATGGAATTTCTACTGCTGCTCTGTTTCTTCTTCTTACGCCACCACGTCACACGCCCAGACGAAGAGAGAGCGGAAAACGCTGCTGATTATACGCCGCCTCTGCTTCGAGCCGTCTTCGTCGCGACTTTAATCTGTTGCACAATGCGTTTTTAATCGATTTTGACATTAAAAATGCCGTTCGACAGACCAGACCACATTTAATATAATATTTTAATAAAATCGTCCAAATCGAGTAACTACAAAAACGTACAGTGCGACCGCATTTTGTATATATTGAATACCATATAGAAAACGAAAAATACCACAAGAATGCAAGCCCGCCACTTTTTGGCAATTTTAGTCATTCGACATACGAAACTCACATCGGCAACACTGAAATGCTGTAAGCTTCGCGCGCTTTTCACGCACAAATAAAAAACACAC